>CM040246.1:123927224-124458465 GCA_022545495.1 Chrysanthemum lavandulifolium
AGAAAATGGATGCCTCTTGGTAGAACTATTCCCTAAGAAGTGAGCACACTTTGAATAGGGCTAATACGATACACTAGTACCGCATCTATTTATAATGATTCCATTGCCTTAATTTCGATATGAATGCTTCTATTTCGGCGTGGGTGTTCCAACCATTGTTACTAACCAAATGGAACCCATTCTTGCATGGGGATCCCAACTATCCAGCTTATCCATTCTTGTCTCAGGTTCAACCGCAGATCGCTCAAATCGCTCGTGGTACCGGACTCAGTCGCTCCAAGCATATGACCATGGCCGGTCGTGACTCATGAACTTCGTGAGCAAATTCATCGACGCTTAGATTCGGAATGATCATTTCGTGCAATTATGGGTTATGGAGATTATGTTGTTGGCAAAAGTGTTATTCTGTGGTTTACTATGTAGAAGGTCTTGGTCATAACTTGTTCTCTGTTGGTCAATTCTCGATTCTCGATCTAGAAGTAGCCTTGAAAACACACCGCTTCGTTAGAGAACTTGATGGTAAGGAGCTTTTAAGACGTGCACGTGGTTCAAATCTATACACCATCTCTATCGAAGATATGATGAAGTCTTCTCCAATTTGCTTGTCGTCAAAGGCTTCTAAAACAAAGTCATGGTTATGGCATCGCTGCCTCAATCACTTGAACTTTGGCACCATCAATGATCTCTCCGTAAAGGACTTAGTTGTAGGTTTACCTAGACTCAAGTATGAAAAGGATCATCTTTGTTCAAAGATGTCAATTGGGAAAAAGCAAGAAGTATGCCCATAAACCCAAACCCACTAACTCGCACGTAAGTTCTTCATACAATTCATATGGATTTATGTGGACCAATGAGAGTGCGTAATATCTTTGGGAAGAAATATGTGTTAGTTGTGGTTGATGATTACTCTAGATTCACCGGTCAAGTTCTTAAGGACAAAGGATGAAACTATCGATATCATCATCAAACTCATCAAACAGCTGTGGTGTCGACTTAACAAACCGTCGAAATTATCCGAACAGACAATGGAACTAAGTTTGTTAACAAACAACTTAGTGAATTTTATGAAAGCATTGGAATTAGCCATCAAAGAAGTGTTCCACGAACTCCTCAATGTAACGGTGTAGTTGAAAGATGGTTTTAGAGAGAAAGAGGGGATATTCTAGTAAGAGAAACTTGTAGAATATTAGATTACCAAAGAACATCCAACCTCTACCTTGCAAGGTAGAGGGTATTTATAGGTTACAAACTAAACGACCTCCCACGGCTCGTGGATCGTGGATACGAAGGTAAAGACCGACCTTCCTCCACGGTGTTGCATTAAACTATTTTTCGCTACTAGACTAACTAAATAACTACATAAATATGTAACTATCGATAAGTCTACGAGCTAACTTATGCTAGATAATAGTTGGGGTGACCGACTCTTCAATACCGGAATTTTCTAATTCCTAACAATATCCCCTAAGGAGGTCACCCCATGTTTTACATTTCAAATCCTAGCATTCTATTCTTGACTTTGTTCTTGAGCTCGTAGACAATACAACTTCAACATCGCAATCTTTGTGCATAAGTAGTGCAACTTCAAAGTCCGCATAGATTTGTACTTTAGAGGGAGGTCATTAATGATCCATGAGATAATAATTATGAGCCATCTTTGAGATCATCAACTATCAAAAATCTCCGAGACATCCTTTGTGGTGTTGGTAAATGTGATGTTGTGACTTTAGGACCGACATGCTCACATTCGGATCATGATATCTTCTCATCGTAGTAGCGGAAGCATTTGTTGAATCATGATATTGGCGAGCGAGCGTAAGCTTGGAGTGAAAATATCGAGTCATTGATGCACTAATCATGATTTCTTAGAGTTGAATGTGTTAAGTGAGCATGCGGTTATGGATTGACCGCTTCATTCTCGATCACCGCAAACGCCGGGCGCACTCGCATACAACAAGCAGTAATAAATCGCATCGAAAGTGTCTTTGATCACTTTCGTTGAATTGAGGTACACGCCCATGGTTCCCCGCTGATCAATCGCACTGTGATCGTGTATCATTCAAGAATTTCCTTGAAGGTTTCACTCTAGATGTTCTCAAACCGAACATCTCAAAGAAGATAACACGGAGTGAGTGAACCAAATAATTTTAAGTCCACCGATTGATGAAAATAGATTTGAAAAACAATCGTGTATTGCTCAATAGAAATTGTTTTTGCAATACAACGAAGGTTTTATTGAAAATCAATTATCAATCATAAAACACCTTTTGGTTTGAAAATGAGTACACGGTCGATGTGCTAAAGAAAAGAGTTGTTAAGCACAAAGACCGGTTTTTCAAAGGTATCCGCCAATCCATAACTCGAACCGTGATTGATTCAAGAGATTGAATCGCCCCATTGTTTCTGCTCGCTTGTCACATGGTTGATCCATATAATAGATCTCACATGCCACCTACCAGAGCTTGTTTGATGTTGGCTCCAAGGCTTTCCATCTTCATTGTGAATATGTATACACATTACTCGATGTTCGCAATACCACAAGGATAATGCGAGGACTCAAGATATAATCTCTTTCCACATTGTGTGAAACAGAGAGTCTTCATTGAAAGTGTCCTAATGAGATTTATTGATGATCCTCGTGGCTCTAGACTCAATATGTGCATATTTGGATCCCGTGTCGAGACTAGGAGAGGGTCTCTTCTTCAATATCAACACTCTAAGAGAAAGTCGATAGATAATGTCGGTTCCCGTGAGAATGAAACAAGTCCTTTTAAGAGGAACTTGAGTGGTTTGGAAAGTTGAAGTGCAAGCGTCACCGGGTCCATGACGCCTTGTCTTCAATACCGATGTTACCATCAAGAGCATATGAATTGAACCCGGTTTACGCCCTAAGGTTGAATAAATGGAGGGCTATTTGTTTTCACCCTTTCTCATTCAATTCTTTTTAATTCTTCAACCCTTCAAGGCTTACCGAGACTTCATAACTAGAACCTTGTTGGGTTTATTCCAAGACTAGCTCGGTCTCAGTCCGCACTCTTCCCATATCTCACTTTTCTCCTTTTATCATCATATCTAAGGACTTCTACACTAACTAGTGGATTGTCCTCGGTAGATCCTCCGGCTCGGGCGGATCATGGGAACACATACCTAACCTTATCATCCTTATATCACCGTATATAAAGTAAAGTTGGTAGGTCTATTTGGTATTGTTCATCCGCCATTGGAACCAATTGAAAACCATTTGAAAATCAATTCGTGTACTTGTGATATATTATCAAAGCATTTTGTACCGAATTGTTTTTGATATTTTAGAACGAGAACTCCCCTCAACATGTGCATCAAGTATTAGAAAATGTTTTGCACACGGAGGCAAGAGAAAGAATTAACTTCTTTGATTACCATTTTCTAAAAGATATCAACATCACTTCCCACATCAAATCAAGTAGATATAGCATTTCCGGGAAGGATGAGGTTTCCATAAATTTGCTCCCCCTCAATATGTGCCTCGAGGTTTGAAAAGAGTTTTGCACATACTAGAGGGAACCCGTTAAGAAGTGCATACATGATTACCAAAGGATTTAAAGCCATACAATCAGGGTATCTTAGAAAGATTAAAAGTTGTGTGCCCTGATGACATGAATTTGCGAAGAGAATTCTCCCCCTTAATATATGCTTCGAGATTCGAAAATTGTTTAGCACATATTAGAGAGAAGTATGCAACAAAAATTGGTCATCTTATCTTTTAACATCTTTCATATTTATATCACATTTTCTCCCGATCAAAATCTTAAATCTTTGAGATTTTGGATCTCAAGTGATTTAAATATGTATGAGGTAAAATATTTGTAGGAGAAACCTCGTGTCCGGTTTTATATGATCAAAATGGACAACACATGTGTTTCCCTTTTACAAGGGGAAACCACAAGACAAATCCTAGCACTATTACATGTATTACAGCTTGTTCATATTTATTACACCACATATTACACATAATTAAAACACACCATAAACAAAGATCCCAAGAAGTCTTCATTCACCCTCAAGAAGTTTGTAGTGACCATCCCAAGCCTTCCACCAACAAAACTTTCAAGGTGCGGAAGATCCTTCGTGTCTTGAGTCTTCGCCCGATTGCAAAGAATGAAGTGTTCACACCTCTTCACGCCATCATCATCCAAAAGATAGTCTTAACCCAAGATTTCATATCAATTTTGACTTCTTTCATTCGTGTCAAGTTCTTCTTCACCAATTTGAGAGTACCATCACTAAACTTGTAGAGCTCACATAGACGATAAGCATACGAGATCCATATTTGTCGGTGAAGATGACGGCTCTAGGGGTGTCAAGTACTTTATATTCACGATGAAATTCATGCCCGCTTGCATTCCATTGTGGACTTGTAAGGTTGATCCGGTTTGGTAGCTTTCAATGCCAAGTCGAAAGTCCTCAACTCGTTGAATGACTAAGCCCCGATCCAAAGAGTGACAACGCAGAGAGGGCCTTTTCTCACGGACAGTAAATGCTCAAGGTGTCCTTGAAGATTTAAGAGATAGAGATCTTCAAATCATTTGGCGTAAGATGTTTGAAGTCGTTCTCTTCAATAGTATATACTTTGAAGTCCGCTCTTTAAGGACAATCTTCTTCAAGTACTCATATCCATAGATAGGAAGATCTCTACACTAACAACACTTAAGATTTGCATCTTTGATCCGACATCATTGCGTCTTTTATCGCCACCATGTCTTTCGATGTAGAACTTCTTCTTTTGAACCACCAAAGAGAAATACCATAAGAAGCGGCAATATCATATTTTTGTTCTTCATCGCCTGCATTGATCGGAACCATCCGCTCAAGCCCCGATCGTAGTAGGTTGCGCTTTTCATCTTTGATATTGATAGAGCGGGTCTTCTTTCAGCAGAGCGAGCACACGATAGTCAAAGTCGTGATTGAAGAAGAATTATGCGAATGGTCATCCGACCGTGTTCACCACCAAGAGGAAGAGATTTGTTGACATTGAAGCGATCGATTTGATCACCGACTTGGTCATTCAAAGATCTTATGGCATTCTTCCATCCGATATTGAAGATGATTTGCATCCGAGTGGAAGACTTTGACAATTTCGTAAGCTTGTCCTTCAAGATCTCTTGGTGTTATGGATGAGATACTCTTCCGCTCACAAAACCATCTAATGAAACTTCCCATATCACCAAAGATAGTGTAGAAGAGAGTCTTCACCGAACTTCGTAATTATTGGTGATAACCGATGCCCAATTGTTGTCGAATCATGGAGTCGACTGGGGATGGTCCATGGGGTTCGGAGAAGGAGGTCTATCTTCCACAATGCGCCTTTGAATTGTGTCTCTTGAAGGTGCAACTCGATGTACTAGTGCGATTCCCCGCCATGTAAGTATCAAACCGCCTTCCGAGGGCTTAGGAATATGCTTTGTAGATGCATCATCTTCATCTCGTTCGAGTCCGCCATGACATGCGACTCTTCGTTAACCATTTGATCATCGTGAATAGAGGTGGATGTGGATGTGAACCTTGAATCAACCGTCATCCGTGCAGCAGATTTCTTCCGAGTACTCTATTCTTTTGTAGGATCCGATTGATTGGAAAGTTTTGGCGGTGATGATGGTGGTTGTGATGGAGGTGTGTTGGTTGTTGTAGAAGGATTACCAGCTCAGTTCCAAATGACCCCGTTGGTGGTGGGGTGGAGGAGGATCTTGCGATCCTTCATCAATGCTTCCATCACAATTGTTCTCCTTTTCTTTTAGCTTCTTTTTCCCGACGTCAATCTTAAACCGCTCATAATTGTCGAACTTAATGGATTCTTCAAGTGCCTCATAGAGTTTATTGTGAACCTCATGCTTGTCCTCTTCAAAGATCATACATCCTTTCAAACAGAGCCGCCTCATATCTGTGATAGGAAGGTCCTTGAATCGCCTAAGAAGTGGAGCCTCCATAGCCCATTCCACAAAGATCCTTGACTTCTCCTTCAATAGCGGCAGAACCCTTCATTGAAGTTGAGGTGCTCCAATCTATAGACACGATCAACCGAGAATCAATAGATTTAGGAAGTTGCCTTCCGAGCTTCTATCCTTTTATGGCTTTATCCAAGAGTTGATCGAGGTGAGAATCATGGAGGGAAGTCGGTGGAGCCACCTCATCCGCAATTGTAATGACAGTTCGGGGTTGGTGACGATGTTGGTGGTGTTTGTACGATTGATTGAGTAGGTAAGGAGGTGGAAGTGCGGTTGATAGTGAGGATGTCGACATCGGAGGAATAGTTGACGATCTTCTCAATGTCGACGAGATACATGGATTGTGCAAGATCTAAGGATTTGTCATTAATGAATTGATCACTAAAAGAGAAATCTGCATCAAGATTCTTAAGTGAGGATAGAGAGTTAGTAGATGATTTGGTTCATCCATCTTCAAGGTCTCATCGATCTTGTCTCAAGGTTCTCCGCGAGCCTTTTTGCAACAGAGTCAACATTCAAGCCGCATTGAGTCTCACTAAGTGTAGGAGTTTCCTTAAGCGCTCCGCACTTTGTCCACCTGCATTGTTCTTTTGCATGAGATGATTCTGTTCTTCTCTTCAGCTCATATTGATTTGTGGTGCTTGATGGAGATGATGAGATAGTTAAAAGCATGTGAGCAGCTTGTTCAGTTTCAACACTTGCAACCCCTTTACCCTTGTCATGTGTAATTGGGGTTGTTTGTCGAGGTAGTTGAACGGGTTCTCTTAACACAATTCCACCTACTGGAGCTTTCACATTCTGACTTTCTAGGCTTCGCTGAATTCCAAGTTGCAGATCAGCATCATCTTCATCAGTTAACCTGGTAACATTCCTTGGTATCTCAGTGTTCTCACCAATTTCCTTTTCCACTTTCTTCCTTTTTACATTCTGCTTCTTGGTTGTGGTGTCTGAATGTTGTGACCTTTCAAGTCTCTTTTTAGGAAGAGAAGCATAGGATGCTTGTGAGGTCGACTTGGTCATGGGAGCATTTGGTTGTAGAGAGAGGTGTGACATCGCAGAGGATTTGGTTGCTCTTTTCTTGTATTGCTTGAAGTAGTCCTTCTTCTTGATATCTTCGTGAGAAGACAATCGTGAATTGGCAATCCAAATAGTTCATTATCCATACCTCTAGGAACATATTTCGTGTTTCCTAAGACATATTCATCTTCCGCATTATGTAGAGTTGAATCACCCTAGGATTGAATTTGTGAGTTTGTTGTAAGGCATCGGATAACCAACTTAGAGAATCGATGTCGGGTATTACAAGCTTGTTCTGTTTCTTTCGGCCTTGAGCTTTGTTCTGGAAATTGATTCTGTCAGATATGAATGTGTTCATTGATAACGAAAATTCTTCCCAAATACGATCTGAGACATTCACATCAACCCTATTAACGATTCCCCATAAGATTTGCAAGATAGGGATTCTCACTTTATCGAACCCTGATGTTTTGCCAGATAAGCACAAGTTAAGAATAGTTGTAATAGCTCTCCAGGGTTGATACATGTGACCGGTGATGATGTCGGATGCTCTTGAAATACGCTCGATAACCCAACTCAATTAGAAAGACAATCGATCGTCGGCACTGTGTGGAGATTCGTAACGAAAGTCGTGGTTACATGGGTGATTCCAAGAGCCTTGCTCGTAATATCGTAATCAATTGTGAACTCCATATCATCCTGCTTGCAAGAGTATTGTGCCGTGATTTTGTTCCATTGAACGGTGTTCCGTAATTGTTGAATGTAAATGGTCGGAATTGAGCATTGCTTGTAATTGTTCAAGAAGTTTGTGTTTTGAGGATGTCAATAGAAACTTTGAGTATCGGATTTTGTTGAAGCCTTTGTAGGTCCACATACGCTTGCTTTTTCCAATAACAACCCATTGACTCGGGAAGGATTTCTTCGTCGAGAGAACTTTGGATGATGCCAAGGGGTATCGCTCTTTTCGGGATTGAACTTGCCATTTATGGTCCGAGTAATCATACAATCAACAAGAATGAATGGGAACAAAGTTAGATGATAAATGATAGGTGAGACAACATTGAGAGCACCCTTATGACATAGACACATAGAAGTAGTAACTCGTAAGGAATCCCCAAACACACACAGAGAAAGATAGAGTGGCATAGGTTACAAATATATGACAACTTTCATAAGTGAGATATTTCAATGAAGTATAATCTTACGATAAATAATCACATGATGAAATGATAAGGGATTAATAGGCAAAAGAGTGAATTGCAAAGGATCATGTCATGAGCCAAGATACAAATGTAGATGTGATATAACAATATGCATGAGGAAAAGAAACATTTGGTTGTCGTGAGAGAAACCAAGTACCTTTTGCCTAAACAGACATGTCATAGCGATTACATGGAGTATGTTGACTCAACAAGTTGAATTAGGAGAACCTAAGTATTGTGAGAATGAGATCAACTTTAGCAATAAACCTTTGAACATTTTAATAACCCTTGACCCTAAGACTAATTCGCAACATGAAAGTGAACAATGTTGCAAGCTTGTAAAGACAAGTCGCCATCACTAGAGTCACGCACAAGTCGCTAATAGTTTTAGCTCTCTAAGTCGCTAAATTCGCTAACTTGTAAAGACAAGTCGCCATGAACAAGAATTCAAACCAAGTCGCTACAAACTAAGTTGCTAACTAATTCGCTAACTTGTAAAGACAAGTCGCCATGAACAAGAATACAACCAAGTCGCTACAAATTGTTAACTAAGTCGCTAATGTTACCTATTCGCTAACTTGTAAAGACAAGTCGTCGACTACTAACTCGCTAACCAAGTCGCTAGAATAAAATAAACAAATTCGCCATGTAAACATAGTCGCTAATATGAGCGCTAACTCGCCATGAAGAACACTCAAGCTAAGTCGCTACCAAGAACACTCATAACAAAACCCCAACAAATTAATCCGCTAACCATTCATCATCGATCACGGAGACAAATTATCAAGCAATCAAAGTAATATATTCCAAACAATTTGAGCACATTCAATCATTATAATAGCAACAAACACGATTACATGACAACTCGAACCTAGGTGGAGTCAAATAGTCACAAATCACGAGCTCGAAGGATCCGGATAAAAGACAAGTTAGAAACTTAGCACACACGCTTAAGAAAACAAAGATACGAGGATTCGAGGCAAACCTCCCGCTAAGTCGCTAGGATGAGCAAGATGACGAAGACAAGAAAATCGAGAGAGAAAAAACTTATTTTAGAAAGAAAATGGTAATTCGCTAAATGGTAATTCGCTAGGGTATAAACAACTATCTTTGACAAGATGACACAATTGGTCCTTGTGGTTTTAAAATGAGGTGAGGTAAGTCGCTAGTGCAACACAACTTTCACATATATGACAAGTTTGGTCCCTATGGTTTTGAGGAAGGAGAGGTAAGTCGCTAACACAGATTATAGACTAAGATGCTAGCATAGATTATCACAATGATCACCATGAAAATGGTAATCATTTAGTCAAATAAGCATTTACTACTAGGCACTTAATACGTAGGTACACAATGATAATCACATGAGCAAGATACGACCACAACCTACAAAAACCATAACCCGATAGTTACAAAGGCAAAACACGACCTCAACTTACTGAGCACAGAAGCCAATGGCATAGATAGTCAAGTAACAGAAAAACCACATATTCCCGATCTCCCCCTCAATCAATGTCATCAAAGACCATTGATTGTCATTAATCAACCTCAAGATAAAGAAACAAGAATATTTCAATTGTTCGAACTTCATCTATGATCCCGTGCCATTATTGAATGACATTTCTAGGACCGTAGATGTTATCGATAACAATGAACGTATTCTTTATTAGATTGGGAAAAACCTGATAAAATTGTACATTTAAAAGAATGACATAAATATAAAATTAAAATGAATGTACTCTTAATTTTTTTTTTAACATGTTTTATACACAGACAAAGAAGAGTGAGTCCTGATTCAAGATGAAAAATGAGTCAAAGTAAGAAGTATATCAACTCTGGCACGCTATAGCTCCTGAATGAGCCATGTTCATTTCTGATGGGAACCAAGTCATGAAGTTCCTGATTGAGTTGAGCATTGTACCTGAAATAGACTGAGAGCACATTGTACTGGAAGCACATGTAGACTTGTACATAGAAGGGTTAGTGACATGTTTAGTCTCACATTTGGATGCATCACAAGATAACACGACGTATCATTAATGGGGATCCTATTAGGTTCTACATTCTTGAAAAGTTTACCTGGGAATCCACTGAGGCATGATCTAGGAATGTAAGTTCGCTTAAGTCCCGAAAACTTAAAAATGCGCCGTGGGAATCCATTTGAAACCACAGCTTATTTGAACTGAATGAGTGCACAACCTTGTTTTGACTATTTGTCCTTTTGTGATCGAGAATTTCTTAGGGATTGATCTATCAAATGATGTTTTGCATGAGACCTAGTTAAACTTATTGCATTTTTAATCTGTGAGAGTTAACCATTAGTCCTATGTTTGAGATTCATCATATCCGAACTAGGCAATGAAGTGACCGGTTTTGACAAAATGTATATATTATCAACTTGGGATGTAAGCTTAGATTTCAATGGTTTAGCTCTTTCGCACCTAAAGGCATTAGGTTGTTTAATAACTGCTCATTTCAAGTGGTTCTCAACATTTGACTTTCCCAAAGTTGAAGGTTTTGCAAACTTAGTGTTCATCCTATTTCCAACATACTTCCCGAGCTCATTTTTAGGAAACAATATTGAAGCTCTTATCCCGAATTTGTGCTTTGAGGTCATCAATATCTTTCATCAAGAGGTTAGATTGATTGACTAACTTAGAGTTTGTTTCCTCAAGGTTCTTTCTTAAATGCTCATTTTCTCTTAGAAGGTTGGACACACATAGAGCTAGTTCGTAATTTCTAGATTCTAGTGCATCACTCATCTCATGACAACATATTTTGGGCTTCGAAGAAGTTATTTCAGATTGCCTATGGTCGAATCTTTGTCCCGAATCGGGATTTTAACCGATTAATTTCAAAAATTCTCTAAATTCGAAGTTCCCGATTAGTACACGGTTTTTGGCATAAAACATTTCATCTTTTGTTGTATTTCAATTTGCAATGAGATACAAGTTTTCAAGAATTGAAAATTTGTTTGAAAGCTCATCATATACCCTTTCTCAATCATGTTACTTGCATTAGATTCGTGCAAAACAAAGACCGATTCCACATTGTTATGTTCGTGAGTAAGAGTCATGTACCTTTTATGATAACTTGTGTGATCGATAAGTGTACCTTATTGATTGATACCTTTTCGACTCTAAGACTTTGAGATCGCTTCGTTCTCTTCATCCTTTTCCATCACAACCGAGATTCGCAATCCGTGTCTTCTGCCGGTTCAACTGAATGAAGCATGACACGTCATCATTGCTCCATGGAAACTCTTGGCACTCATTCAATTCATTCAACTTTTGTTATTCTCATTAGCGCCTTCCTTGATGTATGTTTCCATATTACTCATAAGTTGAATAAATGAGTTTCGAACTCATGAATTTCCATTCCGTGTGTTTCTTGAAAGATATTCCACCATGATATCATCAAAATGAGGAGTATTCTTCCGGATAAGTGGTCAAATTGATTGATGATGGTTTGGAGAGCAAGATGAGAATCATCATTGAGAATATTTCTTTGGTAATTTGAAACCTCGATCGTTCTAAGTTAAGTAAACAGTTTTGTCAAAGTGGGAAAATCTCGACGAAGGATGGCACAACTTGTTCGATCCATGGTTGTAGATAAGAGTAATTTGAGAAGTCGATCGAGATGTTGAAACGGCTCACCGGTGCATTCCATATTCTTAGCATCATTTGCGTACATTAAGAGTGACTTATTTGAGTTGTTCGATTAATCGACATCGAATCATTAAGTGTATGGCATTCGGATAAGCATTATGTTTCACTATTCTCGTCATGTGTCATGGAGAGCAAGTACTTTGGTGATTAAAGGATCCGTGATGACCGACATTGTGTTATTATGAATTACTCCCAAGTCTCTAGAGATTTAGAACCAACTCGCTACCAACTAAATAGCAATAATCCCAAGTCGCTAGAAGATAATGCACCAAGTCGCTAACACTTAATTCGCTACACCACTAAGTCGCTAGAGTCCCAAGTCGCTATACAAATGCAAGTCGCTATAGTAACTCGCTAAGCTTCAAGTCGCTAGCAAAATTTTGGCAAGAATTGCTACTCAAGTCGCTAAAGATACAAGTCGCTAAAGAGCAACTCGCTACACACCAAGTCGCTACCACCAAGTCGCTACCCGTATTGGAGAGTCCACTACTTGTATCAGAAATCGCTAGATCAAGTCGCTAGGTCTAAAATCAGAACTCGCTACAAATTTGTAAAGCAAGTCGCTACGAAGAAAGTATTCCGTGTTAAGTCGCTAGCAAGAAAAACCACATAAACATCACTTTTCAATCCAAAACAACCCAACCAAGATGATTCAAGCTACCAAATGAAAACCTACACACTTGTGATGATTCTAAACATAAAAGTACTAACAAAACCAAACTTTAACATAAGAAATCAACCAAATAATGCAAAACCACTAAACTTTTTCAAACTCAAAACCACCTAAAACCACTAGAAATCCAAAGATGTGCAAGATATGATCTAACCATGGCTCTTGATACCAATTGTTGGATATTAGTTTTCACATACACATCATAACATTAACACAATGAGCACATAGATGGTTTTAGAGAGAAAGAGTGGATATTCTAGTAAGAGAAACTTGTAGAATATTAGATTACCAAAGAACATCCAACCCTCTACCTTGCAAGGTAGAGGGTATTTATAGGTTACAAACTAAACAACCTCCTGACGGCCTGTGGATCGTGGATACAATGGGTAAAGACCCGACCTTCCTCCACGGTGTTGTATTAAACTATTTTACACTACTAGACTAACTAATTAACTACATAAATATGACAAGTCTACGAGCTAACTTATGCTAGATAAGTCTACCGAGCTTCAACTTTTTCTAATTCCTAACAGAACTAGGAACTAAATCTTTACACCATCTCTATCGATGACATGACCGATCTAAGGCTTCAAAACAAAGTCATGGTTATGGCATCGTTGTCTCAATCACTTTCCATCAATCTTTCCTTAGTTGTAGGTTTACCTAGACTAAAGTATGAAAAGGATCATCTTTGTTCAAATGCCAATCGTTTGCCCACAAACCCAAACCTACTAACTCATTACGAAGTTCTTCATATGATTCATATGGATTTATGTGGACCAATGAGGGTGCGTAATATCTTTGAAGAAATATTAGTTGTGGTTGATGATTACTCAGATTCATCAAGTTCCAAAGGATGAAACTTTCATCATCAAACTCATCAAACAAATGTTCGACTTAACAAAACAATGTAATTATCGTAATGTATAATGCCGAGTTTGTCAACAAACAACTTAGTGAATTCTATGAACACCATCAAAGAAGTGTACGAACTCCTCAACTAACGATTCGAACTCTTGTTGAAGCCGCTCAATGGATTTACTCAAAGGTTCCAATGTTTCTCCATATGCCAACTTGTCTCGATTCACACTGCTCATGGAAAACCTATATGAACTTGTCCACAACAAAACCTAATCTCTTCCTTCGTGTTGGTGCATTGTGTTATCCAACTAATGAAGGTCAAGACTTAGACAAACTTAGGGCTAAAGTCAAATTGGAGTATTTGTAGGATATGCACCAAACAAAAGGGATACCGAATCTACAACAAAAGAACCCGAAATATCATGGAAACAATTCACGTTACGCTTGATGAGTCGACCGGTCAAATGGCTCCTGGACAATCCCACCAGACCCGCACTTCAAAACAGTCCCATTGGTTCATCCCTTGTTCCAAACTCCTCTCAAGAAACTCAATATGTACCTCCATCCAAGATGATGTAAAGAAATTGTTTGATCCTATGTTTGATGAACTTTATGATTCAATTACTAATGAGGTGTTGATTCCTACAATAGAGGATGCTCATATTCCACGTGAATGAAGTCAATCCTTCGGCCTCAATATCTTTAAGTCAAGAAGCACTGCCACGATCCTTCGCCTCATCAACAAATCATCATTCTTCAAATGTACATCATGGAAATGTTTCGCATCAATGATGAAGTTAATCCCTTTGCTACTCCTCAAGATGCTCCATTTGAAAACATATTTGCTACTCCCGAATCATCATCGAACCATCTTCTTGAGACATCGACTCGCCTACTTCGCCTCAACAACTACCACATGAACACCTCGAAAAATGGACTCACGATCATCCATTAGACAACATCATTGGAAATCCTCTCGCCCGTAGATCAACCCGAAACAACTCGCAACCGATGCCTTATGGTGCTTCTTCAACTCCGTACTATCTAAGATCGAACCAAAAGATGTTAAACCGCCATGAATGAAGATAGCGGTTCAATGCCATGCAAGATGAAATTCATGAGTTTGATCGACTTGATGTATGGGAGTTAGTACCGCCTCCAGATCGTGGCTATGATTATAGCTCTTAAATGGATCTTCAAAGTGAAACTTGATGAGCATGGTGATGTGTTGAAGAACAAGGCTCGATTAGTTGCTAAAGGATACCATCAAGAGGAGGGTATTGACTTTGAAGAATCTTTTGCTCCTTTTGCTCGAATCGAGGCAATCGTAATCTTTTGGCTAATGTCGCTAGTAAGAACATGGTAGTCTATCGATGGATGTAAAGACGGCATTTCGAACGGAGATCTTAAAGAAGTCGCTCACGCCACCCACCTCAAGGATTTGTGAATCAAGAGCATCCTACTCACGCTTATCGTCTCAAGAAGGCTCTTTACGGTTTAAAGCAAGCTCCAAGGGCATGGTATGATACATTGTCAAAGTTTCTTCTATCTACCGGATTCATCAAAGGAGCAGTTGATCCTACATTGTTCACCGTAAAGTCGTGCAAACATTTAATTCATGTTCAAATTTATGTTGATGATATTATTTTGCCTCGATGACCCTAATGGAATGTGATCATTTTCAAATGAAATGAGTTCAAAGTTTCAAATGTCAATGATGGGACAAATGTCATTTTCTTGGGATTACAAATTTCACAAAGTCCCGGAGGCATTTTCATAAATCAATCTAAATATGCAAATGAGATTTTAAAGAAATTTGGATTTGATTCAAGTGACCTGCTGACACCCCATGATTGACCGAACCAAACTAGATGAGGACCTCTCGGGATCATGATAGACCAAACAAAATATCGTAGTATGATTGGATCCTCGATGTACCTCACCGCTAGTAGACCGACATCTTGTTCGCTGCTTGCATGTGTGCTAGATACCGTGCTAAGCCTACTAAAAAGCACCTTGAAGCGGTTAAACGGGTCTTCGGTATCTCCAAGGAACCATCAATATGGGACTTTGGTACCAAAAGACACCGGTATGTCACTAACAAAGATATGCAGATGCCGATCATGCAGATGTCAAGATACTCGTCAAGCACGCCGAGGTGCTCGCTTTTGGGTGATAAGCTTGTGAGTCGGTCTTCAAAGAAGCAAATGAGTACTTCTATTTCCTCTACGAGGTTGAATACATAGCCATGTCATCTTGTTGTGCTCAAATCTTATGGATGAGATCTCAATTATCCGACTATGGCTTTGAATTCAACAAAATCCTCTGCATCGTGATAATAAAAGTGCTATTGCTCTCTCATGAAACAACGCTCAACACTCAAGAGCAAAGCATATCGACATTCGACATCATTTCATCGGGAACAAGTGGAAAAAGGTATGGTGGAACTCTATTTTGTGAGGTCCGAATATCAATTAGCGCACATCTTCACCAAAGCTCTTCCAAGAGAACGCTTTGAGTTTATTCTTTCACGCCTTGGCTTGAAAAGCCTTCAACCGAATACACTCAAACGCCTTTAGGAAGAAGACGAGGAGTAAAGGTCTATCTTCATCTATCTCTTGTATATATCTATTTGAAAACAAAATACAAAATTATAAAACCTTAAAAATCAAATATAAGAATATAAAACCTTCAAAATCCATAAAAATTTGAAAAATTCAAAAATCTTCAAAAATATTATCAATTTGTCATTTTGTTTTTCTCTCGGTTCGATAATATCTACGGTCTTTGTGTTGTCATTCTTGTCATTCAAAGAATGACACGGACTTTAGATGTTTTTCAATTCTTAAAATAAAATATATATATATATATATATATATATATATATATATATATATATATATATATATAAAATATATGGGAGAAAGAGAAACAATGGTTTATTGTCATTTCGAGCAATAACCTGCTTTTAAAAGAAAGAACAGAGCCATGTTTTATCATGCTTTCAAAATTCCATGCTCGATTCTATAAACATTTATCTGCGAAAACTAAATGCTTTAAAAATAACTCGTCTCTATTTTTGATAATCATCGACTTATTTGTCAAAATATCTATCTCTCAATCAACAACCTATGTCATTGATTGAGGGAGAATGATTTCAATTAAATTAAAAGGTTATTTGGCATTAAATTGTTTTCAAAAGATATTCATGCATGTTTTATCAATGGAGTTTAAAGTCTTAAAATCCGATCCTTATCGGCTCAAACACTTTCATAATCAAGTCACAATTCTCCTTAAAGCCTTCAAAATCAATTTAAATCTATAAGAGATCACAAATCTCAAATGATTTGATAATTGTGAACGGGAGAATGTGTGATTTAAATTGGATTTAAACCGATAATTCGGTAATTGGTTTTATAAGGATGTACATGCTATCCTTCCCACATGTGACAAACGATTTCAAATTTTCCATGCACATGTTGAGGGGAGCATCTATCTTAAACCAATGATTTGAAATGTGATCAACTTATCTCATGTGCAAGTTCCTCTAGTATGTGCAAAACCCTTTTCAAACCTCGAGGCACATATTGAGGGGAGCAAACTTATGGAAACCTCATCCTTCCCAAAATGCTATATCTACTTGATTTGATTAGGAAGTGATGTTGATATCTTTAGAAAATGGTAATCAAAGAAGTTAACTCTCTCTCTTGCCTCCGTGTGCAAAACATTTTCAAATACTTGATGCACATGTTGAGGGGAGTTCTCGTTCTAAAATATCAAAACAATTCAGTACAAAATACTTTGATAATTTATCACAAGTATCCGAATTGATTTTCAAATGGTTTTCAATTGGTTCAAATGCGCGATGAACAATACCATATAGACCGACCAACTCTACTTTATGTACGGTGATATAAGGATGATAAGGTTAGGTATTTGTTCCCATGATCCGCCGTAATCGGAGGGATCTACCTAGGACAATCCACTAGTTAGTGTAGAAGTCCTTAGGTATGATGATAAAAGGAGAAAATGAGATATGGGAAGAGTGCGGATAAGACCGAGCTAGTATCGGAATAAACCCAACAAGGTTCTAGCTATGAAGTCTCGGTAAGCATCAAGGGGTTGAAGAATTAAAAAGAATTAAATGAGAAAAGGGTGAAAACAAATAGCCTCCATTTATTCAACCTTAGGGCGTAAACCGGTTCAATTCATATGCTACCGATGGTAACATCGGTATTGAAGACAAGACGTCATGGACCCAAAGGACGACCGCACTTCAACTTTCCAAACCACTCAAGTTCCTCTTAAAAGGACTTGTTTCATTCTCACGGGAACCGACATTATCTATCGACTTTCTCTTAGAGATTGTTGATATTGAAGAAGGAGACCTCTCCCGTCTCCCAAGACAGATACAAATATGCACATATTGAGTCTAGAGCCACGAGATCATCAATAAATCTCATTAGGACACTTTCAATGAAGACTCTTTGTTTCACACAATGTGGAAAGAGAAATTATATCTTGAGTCCCACGATTATCCTTGTGGTATTGCCGTAACATCCGAGTGATATGCAAACATTTCCACAATGAAGATGGAAAGCCTTCGAGCCAACATCATACAAGCTCACGGTGGGTGGCATGTGAGATCTATTCAATAGATCAACCATGTGACAACCGAATGTAAACAATGGGGCAATTCAATCTTTTGAATCAATCCTCGGTTCAGTTATGGATTGACGGATACCTTTGAAAACCGGTCTTTGTGCTTAAAAACTCTTTTCTTTAGCACGTCGACCGTGTACTAATCTTTCAAATCAAAAGGTGTTTTTATGATTGATAATTGATTTTCAATAAAACCTTCGTTGTATTGCAAAAACAATTTCTATTGAGCAATACACGATTGTTTTTCAAATCTCTTTTCATCAATCGATGGACTTAAATTACCGTTCACTCACTCGTGTTGTCTTCTTTGAGACGTTCGGTTTGAGAACAGCTAGAACAAATTGCGAAACCCTCACAAGGAGATTCCTCGAATCCTACCGATCACAGTAAGACATGTATCGATCAACGGGAACCGTGGGCGTGTACCTCAATTCAACAAAATGATCAAAGACACTTTCGTGTGCTTTATTGCTAATCGTTTTATGCGGTACACCCGACGCTTGCGTAATGATCGTAATGAAGCGGTCAATCCATAGCCGCATGCTCACACTACACATTCATCTCAAAAGAAATCATGATAAGTGCATCAATGACTCGATATTTTCACTTCATACTGCCACGCCGCCAATGTCATGAATCAACACAAGCTTCCGCTACTCGATGAGAAGATATCATGATCCGTAATGTGAGCATGTCGGTCCGAAAGTCACAACATCACATAATACCAACACCACAATGGATGTCTCGTAGATTTTTGTTAGTGATGATCTCAAAAGTGGCTTAATATTATTATCACGTGGATCGATTAAAGACCTCCACTGGATTATCCAAACATGCAATGAGAAGAATCTATGTCTCACGAGCTTGAGCCAAGTACTACATCAAGAATGCAAGAAAGATCTTTAATGCCATATCGGTTGTATTCAATGTAATTTTAGTACATGATTGAGGTGACCTCCTTGGGGAGATTGTTAGAATTAGAAATTCCGGTATTAAAGAGTCGGTCACCTCAAGTATATGTAATCGTTAGAAAGCTCGTAGTCGTAGTTATTTTAAGTTAAGTAGTATTTAGTTTTGTAACACCGTGGAGGACTGGACGGTCTTTACCCACCGTATGCCCGATCCACACCCGATGTGTGGCGTTTTATTGTAAGACTATAAATACTCTCTACCTTCCAAGGTAGAGAGTTGGAGCTCATAATAAGATCTTTTCTTTCTCTCACTAAGTTCCCTAAACCTCTAACTTTCTCTCTCTAGAACTTACCTTTATACGCCCACTTTGTGTTATGGTTTGATGTGTATGTGAAATCCAATATCCAACAAAACCTATTGCTATGAGAGTGACAAAGGAATGGGTTTTCGAGGGGAAGCTCAAAGTACCAAGGTGTGCCGAATAAATAATTATCGATTCTACAAAAAGTTAACAAAGGAAAACTATATAACAAAAAATCAAATAATTTTACAGCGATGAAAAGACAAAAAGCCTATACAGGCAACCCATCTACCATACAATCAAACAAATTTTGACTAATTTTTTGCACATAAAATGAGGCTCAGATCTGTATAAATCAATAGTTTCAAAAACATCAGGATATAACCGCCATGGCTGCAATAGTATAAAATATAGAACTGCCACGCCAACACACGGAAAATCACATCATTTGATTGGTTTATATAGATATATCATCACAGCCTCTATCAAAGTAATACACTTATGAACAAAATAGAGTTTATACATGTAAAGGAGATGGTCAAAAAGTTAAATGTCAATATGTTATAAGCAAGCAAGTGGAGATACTTAGTACTTTGAGCGCCCACTCGAAATCCCATTGACATGTCTGAAATGGTTGCAAAGATTTGCACCAAACCTATTGCTATGACATTGACATAGGAATGGGTTTTCGAGGGAAGCTCAAAGTACCAAGGTGTGCCGAATAAATAACTATCGATTCTACAAAAGTGTATGTGTTGAATGGTATAATGAAGGAGTGTTGCCTACCATGAACAATACACACTATATCATTATCGCAATCAACACCTCAATTATCACGCATCTTTCTAATGATGTATATGGGTTCCATTTCTTAGTCACACGAGTTCCTAAAACCATTGGTGTGTTTGATATTGATCACATTTTTCGGCACAAAAGAACCAAAAATAAGCGCTGGATCAAGCACACAAACGGTGTTAGGGGAACTCGGTCAAACTAGCAACGGAACCCATCTACATCGTTAGAAAGATGGGCCTTGATAATTGAGGTTTTCAAGGTGAAGTTCAATGTAGCAAGCGATGTATGGACACATTACTTTGTAGATGGGTGGTTTAAGTTCGTAAAAAGTTTTTAATCAAAAGAAACATAGTTAACCCTTTTCGAGATCCCCATCGTCCTTTTGTCGTTTCAACTCTCTATGTGCAATTTCCCGCACCAAAAATTGCTAGATTGTTGAAAAACAAAAGGAACAAGATGGACCTCGTAAGGGTTAATTATGTTTTTAGATCATAAAAAAGTTTTTCATCAAAAAAAACATAGTTAACCCTTATGAGTCCCCTCGTCCTTTTGTCGCTTCAACTCCTTTGTGCAATTGCTCGCACCGTGCAAATTGCTAGATTGTTGAAGAAACAAAGGAACAAGATGGGAACTCGAAGGGTTAATTATGTTTTTAAGATCATAAAAAAGTTTTTTCTCAAAAGAAGCATAGTTAACCTTCCGAGTCCCCACAATGCCTTTTGTCATTTCAACTCCCTTTGAGCAAAGGTCTCGCACCATGCGATTTGCTAGATTGTTGAAAAACAAAAGACACCGCATGGGAACTCAAAAGGGTTAATTATGTTTTTAAGATCATAAAAATATTTTTCTCAAAAAAAGTTAACCTTTTACGAGTCCCTACGGTACCTTTTGTCGTTTCACTCCCTTTGAGCAAAGGCCCGCACTGGCGATTTGCTAGATTGTTGAAAAACAAAGGCAATCGTATGGGAATCGTAAGGGTTAATTATGTTTTAAGATCATAAAAAGTTTTTTAATTCAAAGAAGCATAGTTAACCTTACGAATTCCCTACGCACCTTTTGTCGTTTCAACTCCTTTGAGCAAAGGCACGCATCGGCGATTTGCTATATTGTTGAAAAACAAAAGGCACGTATGGGAATTTAGAATGGGTAACTATGTTGAAATTCCACACTCATCCACAAAGTAATGTGTGCACCTTGTTACTTTTAACTTCTAATTGAAACACTTTATAGATTCCACACGATAACATATTGATCCTTAACTTTCTTAACTAACTCCTTAACATATATAAACAATAATTATTTGCTAAGTTTCACATTTAGCAACAGTCAACAAGATTGAAATGCATTAGCAAGGCTCAGATATGTAAAACAAACATCAGGATATTAACCGCCATGGCTGCAAAATAATCCTATAAAATTGCCATGCCAAGATACTGTAAATCACATCATTTGATTCATCAAATAAGATAATCGTCATCACACGGTAAATCACATCATTTGATTCATCAAATAAGATAATCGTCATCACAGCCTCTTACATATTGAATGCACAACTATATCATATTCAGTAGCCACATTACAAAATTAAAAAAATAATTTAAAATTAAATTACACACAATCTAAGCAAAAGATTGTGTGTCCTTTCCCAAGCTTCTTTTTACATTTCCCATGCAAAAAGTACTGACTAAGTTGAGCAGCCGCAAGTCGAGCGGTGTACAGTGACTTAGATTTGGTTCAGATTTGGTGGGCCATTGTACTTTTTCTAAAAAGGTACAGAGGGGTGGACAATTCGCTCGATTGATCAGTTGAGCAGTCGAGCATGAGCAAAACGGGAAAAGGCACAAAAAAATGACACACATGAAAGTGACCATGTAAAGGACCATGTTTGAGTTTTTGGCCTATTAAGGGAATTTTCTCAGATCTGTAAAGGACCATGGGTTCGCACGGTAAGTATTATGATATGCATTAGCAAGGCTCAGATCTGTAAAACAACATCAGGATGTAACCACACATGGCTGCAAAACCATGTTATAAAATTGCCATGCCAAGATATGGTAAATCACATCATTTGTGTCATCAAATAAGATAGTTCGTCATCACAGCCTCTTACATATCACAACACTGTTGCCAGTCAAAAGGCTTTTTTTAGTCTATGTAAAATGATAACATCTACAAATTAGGTATTGTAGATCAGGAATATTTTGTCATTCAGCAATTGTTTGCATGTGATTTTCAGATTTTCAAATGTCGCTTTTCCAATAATATAGGTCGAATCAACTCAATGAAAACCAAATAATATAGGTCGAATCAAGTGTCATATAGTACCAAACAAGATTGATTACGTGACAAATATCTAAAGTGAACCCACAAAAACAAGAGTGTATATACTATTATTGTTTTGATACGTATGAGGCTCTGATTTTCAACATCAAATTATTGATTATTTTGTTCATTTACATGTGCAAAAGATAGGCACTAGACATCCTTTGGTTTTGCTATTTAAGACAATATAGTTGGAGGCTCATCTTCACAACATATTTCCTAACTTGGGACAAAATATTTAATAAAATAGAATGTCAAGACAGCCAATGTGTGATCGCCTCAGAACTGAGGCTAATTCCAACAACTGGTCGGAGATATTAGCTCTGTACTGCAATAAAGCTTCAATTGAAGACCTTCAAATGGCTTAACAAATGAATTTGCTTTGTGGACGATTGGTTGGTATTACACGCCAAAGGCATAGTCTCATTCAGAGCTAGAAACTGTTGTAAATAACTATGCTAAAAATTGCAAAGTATCTAAGAGAGGTACAAAGTAGAGAGATGATATGAAGGTTTAGCGAGATGAGGATAATGGCAAATTAATTGGAGCTTAATGCTCGTAATAACGATGTATTTGTTCGAGGCTTAAAGGCTTGTTGTAGTTATAAGTATCGACCTATGTGGTTTCATGGAAACTATCGTGTGTGTCTAATTTTAGTACTAGTGTTTTTGTAATATTTTTCGGTAGTCTATCTCGCTGGTTGTAAGCTATCCGTTTCAATAAACCGATCGCTTATGTTATATAAAGACTCAAATGCGAAAATAATTTTAAAAACTTGAATAATATAAACATCACTAGAATAAACTGAGATGTCAATAGCCACATATGTTTAATGACTAAATATGTGGACTGTGTTTATCTACTAAAGAGGGTACACAATGTGGACTGTTAGCATGTGACTGCCTTTTGTAGGTGTGGTTTTTCCTATTTAAGAGTGGACACACTTAATTCAGCATTAACCTACTTCACTTTATTCTAAATATGTCAAATGCTAAAAAAGTTACATTCAAGCATAATGCTGATGATAGGGAATGGTCAATCAAGGCACTAAGAGGTCATATTTCACGAGATTGAAGAGATATATGGCCCAATGAACCAACCAAGGGACCAATTACCCGCTAAAATTCTAGAAGACCTAAGACAACAAGTTTACAAGATCAAGTAGAAGGTGGTAAACCACGTGGTAGTGTTAACACCAAGGTACCACATTGCAAGAAAGGCAAGTGAGCCAATAATGATGTACCAAACCAACAAGGATCCATTTTGAAATTTGAATTGTTTAGGATCTTTTCAAATAAAGGTTGTGGAATTACCTTGCCCAATATAGGTTTGTGTCGTCGGTTGTTCTAACGTGTCTGTTCTCTTAAAGATAGTTATTTGTATAATATCCTACTTAAGTAACGTTTTAAATAAAGGTTGGAGAAAATTCACTAAATAGGCCAAAAACTCAACCATGGTCCTTTACATGGTCACTTTCATGTGCCCTTTCCCATAAGAGTGTATCCAACAACCATATGACACAATCAAACACATTTTGACTAATTTTTGTACATAATAGTGAGGCTCGGATCAGATAAATCAATAGTTTCAAAACATCAGATATAACCGCCATGGTGCAATAGTATAAAATATAGAATTGCCACGCCAAGACACGAAAAATCACATCATTAGCATGATTTATTAAGATACTTATCATCACAGCCTCTTGAACACAAATGTCGCTTCATATATTCTATCAAAATAGTTCTACTAAAATAAGACACTTGTGAACAAAATAGAGTTTATACATAGCAAAACAAGCAAGTTACCAAAGGAAAACTATAGACATGTGTTAGGACCGATTAACATAAGATTTATGTGGTTTGGAGGTCGGGGTTGGTGGAAGAAGATCAATATCTTCATCTTTTTTAGTGAGAGAAACTAGAGAGAGGGAGGAGAAAAACAATGGAAACTTTATTAAGAAAACACACAATACAAATGACCAAATGTTTCACCTCACCCTCATGGAGAGTCATGAGGGTATTTATAGGCTCTAAATTTGCCACTTAAACGATACTAGTCCCTAAGGGCAAAGTATACTACGTTAACTAGTCCAATTCACGTAAGTGACGTTATCTTTATAAAAGCGAGGCTAACAATCTCCTCCAAGATAGCGTCACACGTGAATGGTTACAATGAGACCTATAAATACAAAACAAAGTAAATTACAATAGTAATGAACAATGTTGACTTTCTTGAAGCGCAGAGTCTCTGTAGTCTAGATACTGAGGCAAACTTGAAGTTCTCCCTTCCGACGACCTCGGCATTTTATCTTTGGCGCTGACGGCACAAATTCTTGTAGCTCTGAACTTCAACTATGACGGTCTAGTTAGGTTATTACTCCCAACTAGTGAGCCTTTTTCTTTCTTTTGCTCCCTCTTGAACCGACAACACTCTTCCAACACGTCTTTAATCTTCAGACACGCAATGGAGAAAGTAAATTCTAGAAGCGCAATGGTTGTCGCTCGGGAACATCGTAACAACATAACTCACTTAGTATTGCATCCAAGTTGGTAAAAGCCTCGATGTACACACACTACTTCTCCTTCTTCTGGTCTTAAGCAAAATCCTTCGTAATCCAATCACGGAAGATGAAATACCAACTTCTCCTCCCGATGGTTGCGAGCTATCGAATCATCATAATGTTGAGTACATGCCGATTACCTTCTTGATGCAATATTAACATCATAGCTTGATCAAAATTCAGCAGAATATGTCGCAAACATACTCTCAATAATTTTCTAACCAACCTTTAATCGAACCTCCTTGAATTCATCTGCTAATAGTAATGACCACATGGAGATAGCCCGACACGACTAACTTGAAAAGGAAGAAAACATCCCAACTTTGTGACTTCATCGCTTGTTCTAAATTTTGAACAATCCACAACGCAGCGTGACATCGAGCACAACAACGAACTCCTTACCGCTTATAACCGTATTTTCAAATTTCATAATGTGCTCAACAAGTTATCTTGAGACATGCATCCAACCAACCAACATCTCAAAGATAAAGAAGTCCACCGTGAAATGTCACTTCAATTCCGTGATCAATAATACCGCATAAAACCCCGTAGTCATTTTTCAAATTTCGCAAGCCGTGAATTTTGTATCCCTCCGTGAAAATTATACCATACCAAAAATACCACTATTAGAGAGTTGTATCCAACAATTCTTTTTTAGGAGAAAAATTGGATAACAATGATTTCTTTTACATCCATTTAGTGTAGGAAACGTTAATATCACATTTTATTTTGAGCAATTGTTTCAAACGCCCAACCATTTACATCACCGCAAATTTCATAATCGAGATTATCATAAGGCCCAACAACCGTTATAGGCCCATGTCCGATCATATCCAAGTGAAATATCATCCGGATATATAACAGTCTTCAACACCACTTAACCTAAACCTAAAACACAAATAAACGCCTACCAACATAGCTTTTCTCTCACCCAAACTCTTCTCATCTCCAAACTTTTTTCTCAACACATAAATCTCATTAGAGTACATAAAAATATGCATCTCCTTTATCCATTATCAGAACATCATACCACTTGAATCAACAAACACAAGAACTATCATTCTTGTACCGTTATGACATGTTTATGCAATCCGAATCAAGATAGATTCTTTGAGGATCTCGTAGGTTTCTTCATGATAGTTTGACTTTACGCTTTGATTTTCATCAAGAACGAAACAAGGATAAGGGAATAAAAACTTGTTATTATCACTTATCTTTTAGTCGGAAATTAACGGCTATGCTTCAAAATGGATCTGTGAGGATAAAGATTCAATTGAAACAATCTTTAAAAAGGTTGCAACAAATTTGAGTCCTAATCAGATTTTTGTATGTTTTCTTTGTTGTTTGAGAGTTGGGGAGTGATATGTGAGGTTAATTGGTGAGTCTAGATTAGGTTATTAGTTGGTTTTGGTTTTGATATCTCGGACCGATGATGCACAAAAAGTCGAGGTTCGTGGTATATGGTGTTTGGTATTTGGATATTGTGGTCTTGGTCTTTTACGCCAGAACCATTTTACTTTGAAACCTTATGCGTAAAAGGTGTCTTGGTCCTTATGCATAGCTCACGCATAACTTCATGCTTATGCGTGAAGCATACGCTGCGTAAACATATGCGTAGGCTATTTCAGGCGTAAGCCAAGGCTTAAGCGTAAAGACCTTACGCAGAACTTCACGCCTACGCATGCAACAACCTCGTAGATCCTCCTTATGCGTAGAAAAAGGGTTTTGACCATTTGACTTTTTTTTTCGACGAGATTTTTTGACCAATATATCCGACCATCTTCATAAAATTCTAAAAGTATAAAGCGCCTCGTTTTGCCAGTTTGACCACGAAGATGACGGTTGACCACATGGTATTTCACATCTTTTGGACAAAAAAATCATTAAAAGATAGTTCACAAACTGCTTGGACAAAGTATGACCCAAAATAGATATGAAACCAAGATAGCACAAGATGACTATTTGACCAAACGGAGATACTAAAACATGGTTTAAAACTGTTAACCCACAAATCGGAAAAAAAATTCGACCCACAAAATAAGCACAAAACAATCAAAAACATGTATAAAACCAACATAAATCAACACAAGATAACCATGGCTCGATACCACTTGTTAAGACCGATTAACATAAGATTTATGTGGTTTGGAGGTCGGGGTTGGTGGAAGAAGATCAATATCTTCATCTTTTTTAGTGAGAGAAACTAGAGAGAGGGAGGAGAAAAACAATGGAAACTTTATTAAGAAAACACACAATACAAATGACCAAATGCTTCACCTCACCCCTCATGGAGAGTCATGAGGGGTATTTATAGGCTCTAACTTTGCCACTTAAACGATACTAGTCCCTAAGGGCAAAGTATACTACGCAACTAGTCCAATTCACGTAAGTGACGTTATCTTTATAAAAAGCGAGGCTAACAACATGTGATGTAGGTCAGAATCAAGTGTCATTCAAAACCACTAGCATGTGAGATATTTTGGGGTAATACTTTTAGTATTTAATGTAGGTAATGTTATACTATTTTCACATTTTTAGTACATAATATATATATATATATATATATATATATATATATATATATATATATATATATATATATATATATATATATATATATATATATATATATATATATATATATATATATATATATATATATATATATATATAAAAACAAACAAACATAATGGCGAGACGTCTTAGGTGTCTTGAAATGCAACAATCTTCAAATACCGCTGAGTGGGATGAAATGATGATTTTCTATTGCCGTAAAATCACTAGAGTATTTTAAGCTATCGAGAGAGATCAATGGGTTACGCATGAAAGTGTCTGCTGCGGTTCATGAGACGGGTTCTTTCATGATGAGTTGGAGACCGTGGTTGGGAAGATTGTGCCTCGGAAGACAATGAGTTTCTCAAGGAGCTTCAAGCAAAGGATGGCATGAAATGAGGAGTTGGAGGTTTTGGCAAAGGAGATAGAGTATAGGTGTCTTGAGATTGATGAGTTTATCGACAAGCTAAAGGGTAAGGTGCCGTTTTGAGACTAACATTGGAAGGGGCTTTGCTTAAGTTGATTGGGATGTGCAAGTGTCACGGGTGGCCGATTGCATATAGTGACTGTAACCGTTGTATAGACACGATTGGCAACCGGTCACTCGTGACACTTGCACATCCCAATCAACTTAAAGATAGTGTTTGTGTTTGTGTTTGTCCAGTTAACTAAGTATTCGCCTAGCATAAGTTTGTGTTTGTCCACTTGTACTGTAAAGATGGTGTTTGTTGTAATAAATGGTTATCCTACAGCCGAACTAAAAAAACGTCTAGATTTGTCTCTTAAGTAAGAAACAAATTGATATATTATAAGCTATTAATCTGCAATGTTAAATGACTAACCTGAATAAGAAGATGCATAGCCACACACCACAATCATCGAACAAACCACCCTGCTTGGGAACATTTTCAGCGTGCTTGAACGTAATCCTATAGGACTTAGGATCGATTCCCTTCTGCTCAAAGACCCCTACTTCTTTTAGGACTTGAAGCCTTGTCTCTAAAGTATTCCTCATATCCGTATAAAAGGACGCGATTCATTATCAAATACAACGCCACTATCATAGAATGTGACATTACCAGTCTGGATGTGAAACACAGCAAGAGACCAATGAACCTCAAGTTCATTTATTGGGATAAAAACACGTTCAACATCAGCCCAACCAAGAGGGTATTTTTCTTTGTTGGCGTAGAACACAGGCAATGATCCTCCTCGCATCAATAGTGGCGTAAAAAGCAACCAACCATCGACCAATCCATATCATCCGGTCTAGTATGCCACATGTAACCGATCCACGTATCAATGTGTCAGAAGAACAATAAACAAGAAAAAATACAAATATAATCAATAATTTATATAAAATTGAGATTTTCATTTTCTACCTACAAATCGATTTCAAGTGTGTTTTATACAGACATATATAGTTTATATAATCGTGTTGAATGGGATAATGTAGTGTGGCTGTCATGAACAATACACACTATATCATTATCGCAAACAACAGTCTCAATTATCATAGCGAGATATATATAAGGATGTAGATGGGTTTCATTGCCTAATTTGAACTCCGTCCCTACAACCATTTGTGTGCTTGATCTTTATCACAAGTTTTGGCTCTTACAAGAACGGAAGATGGTTGTCGAGTTTATATAATATTTTCTAGACAACGAGCTTCCGTTCTTGAAAGAGCCAAAACTTGTGATAAAGATCAAGCACACAAATTGTACTAGGGACGGGGTTCAAATTATGCAATGGAACCCATCTAGATAATTAGATAGACCCTGCCATGATAATTGAGAAAGTATGCAGTGTTTCTGTTTAACAATATGCAGTTTTTCTCGTATAAAATTTACTTGATATCGATTATCAGCTACAGACAATCAAAACCAAAATATTATATAATTCTGAGTAAAGTAAATAAAAGATATATTTACTTTACCTCATCAAGCAGCCATCCTTTGCGCTTATCGTCAAGGCCAATTATAACATCCCAAAATAACGATCCACGCTTATTTCAAAGACACCAAGGAAACTTACAATTCCGCCACCCATCCATACGAAACCGATCAATTTCAGATCAAACAAAGGATACGAAATCAAGATTAAGCAATTGGGAATCAAACAACTTCATAAAATCATTAACTTCACCGCAATACTAACGGCAAGATCAAGGCCCCACAATGAAATGCCACAATTGCATTATGATTAGAACTTAGAACCTATAATGTGTCAACCAAAAAGTTGACACATTATCAAGAATACATAGAATCTACAAGCAAATTCATCTTTTCAACACCGGATGTGATAACTTTGTCTTGTTGTTCGGGTTTATAAGTATAAAACTGCACACAAAAGAATTTACCACGTATTAGTAGAGAGTCCTAAAAGATATACACAAAGAATATACCACATATTATAGGATCAAAATGCAAATTTACAAGTATAATCTTGATTTAATTACCTTTTCATAAGTCCGTTGTTGACTTTCTCCTCCTGTTCTCTTTTAGAAGTGTAAACCTGCATACCAAATTTGTTTACCAAATATTATTATACAAAAATTAATTAAATTACATGTACATTTATAAAATGAATAAATAACCTTCTCATAAGTATCTTTGTTGACTTGGTCTCTTCTTTTTGAAATGATTTGCAAATGAAAGTAATTTGGAACAAAACATGCCTATTAGTGTATACCATGATAACTGTTTAAAAAGAAAATATATTGGACAAAAATCACAAAGGTAAAACATTAACCTCAACTATAGTCTCAAGTTTCGATGTGCGAGCATCCAAAGACTTAAAAACAGCCTGAAGAGCAACAACATCTACCTCTTGACGAGTACTCTCCACTTCACAATCCTCTAGACTGGTTATTTGCTTAGGCGTGCGTGCAATGCACCTTTGCTTTATGAAAATACTCTTCATAAAGTCCCCTTTACAACAAAGGCGCCTAGGGTATACCACCTAAAAATTCATCGTCAGATACCATCTTGACTCAGCCTCAACTCTAGTTGGGAAGACAGTGAAGTTTGGTGTAGAGCCCTAACAAAAATATAGATATTAGTTTTTACAAGGACCAGAAATATAATAAATAAACACTTGAACATTAGTTTTTACCTTAGCAAAAAGCTGGTCAAAATTATTAGATTTTCCAAATGATTTGTGTTTAGACCATGCAAGTGCCCTAGGGATAACCCCTGGATCCTTGTTCCACCACTGATTACTTTTATCCGAAAGCTCTATAATCCATATCTTGAAAACAGTAAAACGAAACCCTTATAAGTTACAAGGTCCAGGAAGATAATAAATAAGCATTTAAATAAACATTAGAAAATTGTATTAGTACTAACCTTGAAAGCACAAATGAATCGACAAGCGTAGGTAGGAACATCCTTGGATTTTTACAACCCAATGTTTGACTATAACCCGTCGATGCTCATAGTTTACATTTACGATTGACGACAATCGCCTCCAAACATGCTCTCCCATGGAAATGCATTGAATTCAAGAAGATCCTCAACCATCCTAAGCAATATATCATCAATGACAAGCAGACAACTCTTTACCCATGAAAATAACCTCCAATGTTAGCAGCAGACAAACCGTAAAGCATCTTCATCCGATGATTTAAGAAAATATCTTCATCCTCAATAACCGATAAAAGATCAATGTTTTTAACATAACGCCTATCTTATCTCGGAAAACACGATCACGTAAGGGATATCACCACTTCTCCATTTCCTAAAGCTTTGCATACCAAATGTGAACCCGCTAGCGTATTTAATTCACGTCGACCAAAGGCAAAAGTATGTCCATTCACACAGTAAACCAATGGAAGATCATAGCTATCATCATATTGGTGGAGTTGTTTCTGAAGCATACAACGCACCAGCTCTTCCTCATTATCTAGATAAGTTTGATCCAGCCAAGGTCCGAAACATGAGTCCTTGAACATTGTACGACGCGGTTGGTCTAATCTATCTTTCAGAAGTAACAAATAATGCAGTTTACTTTTTACAATAACTTTCGCATCATAGTCCTACAAAAAAGAAGTAATAACAGAATGAAAAAAAAATAACAGTTGATCCGACTTGTGAAGCATATAACATTTTGACTTAAAATCACACACCAACATTTCAAAGGTTTTTACTGCTTATTGTTAGGTACTTACACACTTATATTTATCAAAAGCCATAATAAGCACTTAACTGAATTAAATAATAAACGCCATAATTAGCGGTTAGGACCTAACAATAAGCAAGAAACCATAATAAGCACTTAATCAATTAAATAATAAAACCCTAATAAGGAAGAAAACCCTAAAACCCTAAAACGCAAGAAAAACCCTAACAACAAAATCTATACAAACACATGAAACCTGAAAACCCTAATAAGGAATTACACATAATCTATAGTAACACAAGAAAAACCCTAAAAACAAAATCTGTACGCAATTAATTTAATAAAAAAACTAAGAAATCATGAAAACAATTAAATAAACTCAAGAAACCTAATGAACATACAAATGAAGATACAAATAAGCTGAAAAAAGCTAAAAACAAAATATATACACACTTATTTTGATTAAAAATGGAGAAACCATGAAAACCCCTAAAACTTAACATACAAATACCCTTGAACATAAGAAAAATAACTTACATAATCACATAAGCACTTAATTACGAAAAAAACCAAATAAGAACTTAAGAACTCACCATATCTGAGAACGGGGGAAGGATGATCAAGAAGTTATCAAGACTCGGCAGTGGTAGAAGAAGTTATCAAGACTTTCGGGAGACGATCATCAACCACACAATCTTGGCGACCATGATCATCTCATGTGTTCTTGTGTGTTTGTGTGTGTTTTTTAATTTTTTGTGAAATAACGAAAGTAAAATTCATTTAAAATTAAAGTACACACAATCTAAGCAAAGATTGTGTACTTTTCCATGCTTCTTTTACGCTTCCCATGAAAAAGTCTTCGACGAAGTTGACCACCAATGATCAGTCGAAAAGTCACATCGAGCAACCGACTTTTATTAAAAGACAAAGGGTGTCCAAGAACTAAGATTTGGTGCAGATTTTGTGGGCCACTTAAATTTTAATAAAAGGTACAAGTGGGTTGACACGTGGCGAAAACTAGTGAGTTGAGCGATGAGCATGACCAAAATGGGAAAAGCACATGAAAGTGACCACAAAATGGACCATGGTTGAGTTTTTGGCCTAGTTAGAGAATTTTCTTTTTTAAAACACATCACAATATGGCGTCAACGTATATTTAAACCCAAAACAGTCCATACTTTCTACTCTTGCTAAATGACATCTTATCCGAACAAGGATACATAAACCACTTTCGCTTTGTTTGTGTTTGTTTTGGTCGGTGAAACTGCTTGATTTGAAGTTTTGGTGGGTTTTAGTGTTAAAGTCGTAGTCATCTTCTTACCCGTTTCATATTTTAAATCACCGATGCGTTTAAGTGTTTAGTGTTCGACATATTAAGTTGGCCCAACCTTGGAACTGGGTTCGGGTCAATTATGTTTTATAGGTTTTTACTTTTATCATTATAAAATTGAGTCAATATTCTTTCCGTCTCAAAATATCGTGCTCATCTTGATTTTTTTGGGAAAATGATAAAAAGACATCAAGTTGCCACCTTTTCCTTTTACGGGCATCGAACTTTTTTTTCCTATAGTAGCACTAAACTTGCCTAATTTTCCTTTGTAGCCTCTAATCGAAATTAATTACATAAATTTACATAAATCATCCTCAGGCTCTAAAAATTACACCGTTCGTCCTTGTGTAACTTTATATCATAAAATCTATCTTCACTCTTTCTCACATCCTTTATCGCCTCTCCTCTCCCTCTCTCTAGCACCACCACACCGACACCACCACTCCACCGCCTTGCCACGCCACCATCATAAAAAGATGCAAGTTAGATCAAAGTCAATGGATCGAATCGTTTAGGTAAATTTGGGATGGCTCGGTTAGAGCTCATGGGAGCAATAGGCATGTTCGCTTAAGCTTTTTGATACCTTACTTAAGCCTTTGGACCATTTGTAAGTTCCTGGCAGTTTTGCTTAAGTAGTATTGACATAGCTTGCACATTTGAATATTTGTTGTTAGATCAGTCCTAGTGTGTTCATTTCAAATTGCAATAACTAGTTTCAATCTAATTTGGATGTATCATGTCTTAAAATATCAGTTTTGATTTTCAAATTCTCAATTTAGTAACAAAAAGGGTGTTTGGTTTTGACTGCAACTCTTAGTTTCAGAATGAGTTAGAGGATATATCACTTAGGATAGCATGCATTAGGTTAGTTTAGAGTAGTCAAGTCATAATTTTCACAACTATTTCAAGTAAAAGTCAATTTTTTAGTTTATCTCAACTGTTACTAGAACAGTTGAGTTTTGAGGTAGGATAATCACAAATTTAGATTTAGAAGTTGTTAGCTAGCATTAATCTAGCTTCATTTTAGTTTATAATTACATTTCCATCCATTTTAGATCACCAACGACTCACTTTAGTCAAAGTTCTTCAAAAGAGAAAAAGTCAAACCGCATAATTTTTTTTAAATCAAGTTTGTTTTGAATTTTAATTTGTTCAATTTTGATCCAATCTTCCGAGATTTTGGGATTTAGAAGTTTGGTTGCTCATCTATTCATCCATTTTGAAAATTTTATAAATTTTCTAAGTGGCTTTGAGGAGCTTCTTTTAAGTCGTTTGAAATGATTTTGCCTCGCACCTCATAATCGCCCATCGAGCCATTTTCATAAGCTCTTGGCAAGCTTGTAAAATCTCCTTAAAAGCTAGACATGGGGGCAAAAGCAAGTCACCGGGTGGGTTTCGAGTTCAACAAGCATCATGAGCTTATCCCTCGTAGCTTATCCAAAAATAAGCTCAAAATTGACCCTTGGTGCATTTTAGACCGCAATGAAGAGACATCAAGAGCTAAGTCTTTTTTTTGGGTGCTCATTAGACTTAATTGTGCTTATTTAGATATCTTAGGATCCCATAGGTTGATCTAGTTAAGGTTAGATTAGTAAAATGTTTGGCTTTTTTTTTTAAATGCAAATTCAAGCCCGCGTTTCACCCATTTTGCTCGGGGACATCGCTATTTACCTACCTTATGTTGGCTACTACTGTGGCACTGGTTGGTGGGGTGCCCATTGATGTTGTTTATCCTTTTCCTTTTAACTTTGTTTTGTTACCCGTTAAAGATGGCTTATGCTTCCAACAATCCATTATTGTCAAACACATGACGCTTAAGTCCCCAAAATCGACCCTTCTCTCGTGTGTAAGTCCTTCAACTTCACCCAAGAAGGAACCTTGATGGCTCGATATGCCATGGAATCCAAAGAAGCGGTTGGCTAGCGCGCTTATCAACTGGGAGACATGAGCTATAGAACTTTGTCAAAGTATTGTCATGAGCTTCTTCCCGATGGTTCTAGTTCTCCCACTTCATTGAACTCAGTAGAAATCGGTAGAACTGTGGCTCATTCAACCAATTGTTTGATATGATGTCTCCTCGTAGCCAAGCTATTTTGACTTGCACGAGTCATGTGAGTTCGAGTGAATTGGGCGGCACCAATTCGGATGTGTTCAATTCAGATACCAAATAAATTTAATTGATGCGCCACCTAGGTGCACCAAGGCGATAGGACACCCAAGGGAAGTTCGAGCTCTATATAATTATTTCAAGTTTATAGCTACAAGGACGAAATGTAAATTATTAGTGCCACGGGACCTTTTATGTAATTGACTCAAGGACTAACGGTGTAATTTTTAGAGCCACACGGATGATTTATGTAAATTTATGTAATTAATTTATGATTAGAGGCTACAAAAGGAAAATTAGGTAAGTTTAGTGCTACTATAGGAAAAAAAAGTTCGATGCCCAGAAAAGGAAAATGTGGCAACTTCGATGCCTTTTTTTTTTTTTTTTTTTCTTTTTTTTTTATCATTTTCCTTTTTTCTATTTTTAATATATTTTTTTTTGACCTTAATTATATTTTTTCGTGTTATATAATACTTGATGAAAAGTATACTAATGAAAATACATTTAAAACACTAAACTGCTTATATATTTTTATCAGTATTATATAACGAAAAAATTAATTAAGGTCGAGATTGAATGAAAAGACTTTGAAAACTCAAAGTGACTTATATTTTGGGACGGAGGAATAAAATGTAATACTTACGGTGTATATGTAGTGAGAAAGAGATGATGACGACGGGTAGTAGAGTTGATGAGAAGAAGAATATGAAATAAATAAAAGGGTGTTTATGAGTGATTTTATCAAGATGTGTATTTGACTTTTAGTTTATAACGAAGATAATGGAGAAAAAATTACACCTTTAGTTCCTAAGGATGATTATGGTTAACTTTTACTAACTGAGAGCTGATTAGTGCCAAAAGTTTTTGACATAGAATGTTTAGTGTGAAAACTAACACACCACAAGAATGTGTTTTAGCTAGGTTTGTTTTGTGTTTATAGCCTGTCATGAACACTAGTTTATCAAGCACTTTTGCTTGAGGTTAATGCGGTACTTCAGCCACATTCCTTTTGTTCTTAACTTTGGTTTTTTGGTTAATATAATTATCGGGGTAACTCCCTTTACCAAAAAAAAGAATGTGTTTTTGCATTTTAATCTATTATTTTATGTAACTTATTTATTATTTTTAATCTTAAATATCAAATGTTTGGCTAACATAATGGGTATTAATTATATGGAATAGTGTTTAGCGTGATGAGCAATATTGGGCATTTATTTATTTATTATTATTACTAGAAGAACCCGCGTAATGCACGCGGCAGATCACGATGATTATTATGTAACAAATGTTTTGAGGTGGTGATGTGATGAGATGGTGGTGACAACGGATAAAGTATAGTTATATGTGTTGCTACCCGCTTAGTGAATTCGCTTCACAACATTTCGAATGTATATGTTAGTTGGAAGTGTTTGTTTGGGTATCTGTAACTTTCACGCGACATCATTATTCCCGATATAAAAATACCATCAGAATCTTTTACGCGTCAAACATTCCTCCAAAAGTATATGATTTTTAATCAAGATTATATGAATTGTAATAAATGAAATAAAGGTTAAAGTTGTAAAATTTGAATTAAAATAAAATAAACTCACTAAAAATATAAAACTAAAACTAAAACTCATAAAAATATATTAAAATGGATGTTGAATTAAAGAAGCATAAAATTTTAGAAAATATGGTGAAATTAGATTATAATATATATAAGTAGATAAAAGATATTTTAATTTGAAAATAAAGATGAATTTTAGTTGAGAAGTGACACGTATTTTATAATTTGAACTCTTATCTTAATTTTTGGTGGTTAGGAGTTAGGCTTGGAGTTTGTTAGAAGTTAGGAAATTAAGTTTGTTAAGAAGTGCCATCTCAAATACCGTGATTGGAGCTCCTTATCTTAATTTTACACGCATTATAATATATCTTTCCATAATAAGCAAGGCTTAATTTTTAAGCCTTCTAATTTTAGAAGGCTTAAATGCATTATAAAGTAGTATAGATTATTATTATTATTATTTATGATTTTATTATTATTATTATTATTATTATTATTATAAAACATCACTTTATTAAAACTCATAGGATTCTTAGAAATTAGTGGAGAAATGGTAAATCAACCCGCCCACATTACATTATTATTATTATTATTATTATTATTATTATTATTATTATTATTATTATTATTATTATTATTATTATTATTATTATTATTATTATTATTATTATTATTATTATAATTTCAATTTATTATTCTCACATTATAATAATTGGAGGTGGTAACCGAGTCCTGTTGGGGTTGATCTATTCGGGTTGGCGGATTTGAGGGTTTGTATAACCTTTACCTAAATACGACTCACTTATTGTTCGTGTAAAGAAACTCAACCGTAACCCGGACCGGCATAACACGTGTAACCCGTTTGTAACCCGTTCAACATGTTTAAGTAAATAGGTCAAATAATGAATGGTGGTTTCTCGATTTAACTAGTTTAATTGCAAAAATGATATAAGGATCTGAAATATGATAAAAATAACATACAAATAACTATACGCCAATTTTAATGATATCTAAGCGCCAATTTCAATAATATCTGGATTATAATTGTAATTCACTCATATTAAGTACATATACTTAAACGGGTTCATAGGTTGACCTGTTTAATACTTAATCAACACTAACACGATCCGCTTATTAAACGAGTTAGACAAATTGACATCTTTTTTTACCAAAGTTTTTTATTCTCAACCCAAACCTGTTTAACTTCATGTCAGATTCGTGTCGTTTATCCTGTCATCTTAAAAATTGTCACCCCTAATAATAATACAATGTTTACTGTTACTGAAAGATATTTTCTTTAGTTTTGCACTATCTTAATGCAATACAGTAAAGTAAAATTTGAGATTAGTTTAAGACCTTTAAGCCTTTAAGGAATTCTAAACTAGTTGGGCCAACTATTTTGGGCCGCTGTTGTGTCTGTAGTCGATACTAGTCCAAATCAGATAATTTATCTCAATCACTGGTCTAAAGTAAAGCCCAAAACTCAAAGTTTGGTTCTAGTTCGGGCTTTGCACGAAGTCATTCTCTTATATTGTGAGGTGTGCTGTCGCATAGAACATTCAAATTATTGGGGACTCAAAATATTTATATGATATTAGTGACTACAAATATTTGATTTAAGAAGTTGAATTGAAAAATGCTAGCCGATACACTTTGAAAATGATTTTTTATCATTTCATCTCTTTAAACTGAATACGACACTTGGCCTCCGTAAACTCAAAGACGTCTCTACTACTTTAAGCAAAGAGAAATTTCATATATACCAAATAATGTAACGCTATTAGGTCCAACCATTTGTTTTTATATTTTGAAAATCTAAGTCTAGCTTATTTAGCACGTAGCACAATCATCTTTAAGTGTGGGTAAAGTGGCTAGACCGCTCAGGATATCAAGTTCGTCGGCATGTCATAAATGGTTCTACAAGAGAGCTTGTAGAGGATGCCATATTTCTAGGTTAGAAAAAATCATTTCGTTTATTTGAACAAAAATTAGAAGTATATTGATACATAAAAAAAGGTTGAATTCAAACAACTAGTGTGCAAAACAGATATACGGCGTGTAAATCACCACCATGTTACATTGCTTGTTCGATTATTCTAAGGGGGCGTTTGGTTGGGGTAATTTGGAGTATATTGGGGGAATTTGCATTTCAATTCCCTTTAAATATCCTGTTTGACAACTCAAATAGAGTAATTTGAAGTAATTTACAATTCCACGAATTACCAAAATGGAGAGATTATAATACCTCCAAAAAGTGAAGAATTTAATTTACTTGAAAAAAAAATTATAAACTTTTTTGTTATTGTTTTTATAAACTTTTAAATAAAATATTTATGAATTTTTTTTATAAATTTTCTATAAAAAAATTTATAAACTTTTTTATAAACTATTTTAATAAATTTTTATAAATTTTTTATAAATTCTTTATAAACTTTTTTATAAATTTTTATAAACTTTTTATAAATTTTTATAAATTTCCTATAAATTTTTATAACTTTTTTATAAATTTTTTATAAACTGTTTTTTAATTTTTATAAATTTTTATAAACCTTTTTATAATTTTTTTATAAACTTTTAAATGTAATATTTATGAAACTTATATTAAAAAATAAAAATATATTTAAAAATTTATGTCGATGAAACGTCGCGAAGGTATTTTAAATTAAAATTTTAAATTCTCAAGAATTTAAATTTTCTAAAATTTAAAATTCCGGAATTTCAAATTACTCCAACCAAACGCCCCCTAAAGAAATATCGCCAAAATTCACGTGACCTTTTCTCTTTGATATTTTGAGTATTATTATATATATCCACTTGCATTTAAACTTCGTAATACTTTTTTGTTTCTTCACAATTGCATTGCTTTCGGGAATACATAGAAAGTCGGCTCATTATTTATTATTCGTTCAATTTTGACAACAAGTTTGATATTAGCTTCGTCAACAATCGAAACAATACAAATATTAAATGTATTATTGTTAATTTATAAGTACTCACAGTGGGTTAATCGTCGACGATCGATCGCCTCGTTGTGAAATCGATCGTCCATCGATCGTTTTTTTTTTTTTTTTTTTTTTCGGTCTAGAGCAAGACTACCCGATATTACCATGTTCACTTCTATTTTTGATCGTTTAGGGAGTGTTTGGGATTAAAAAAAAATTAAAAAAATAAATAATAATAAAATAACTTTTTTACACTATATAGATAATACACGTATTTCACTCTTTTATTCACACATTCAAACTACAACTCTCTCTATACACATTTACACATAATCTCTTAAAATGTCTTTCGAGTTATTTTTTGCCACTTCATCTTTGGACGACGATGATGAAGTGATTAACAAGCTTGCAATTTTTACGGAAGCCTATTGGGATACTTTTCAGACATCAACGCCTGTTGGGATGCTTTTCAAGAGTCACTAGTTTACTCCTTCTAATGTTTTAATTTTATTTGAATTTTATTGTAATGTTTTAATTATTAATGAAATTTTAATTTATTTTTTAAAAATGTTTAAAAAATGGATAATGGTCGCTTTTACCGTGACAAAAAATCGCCAGATAGTCGTCAGAGAAAGAAAGCTGATAAAATGGTAGTCGCTGATAGTCATGACCGTGGGTAGCCTAAAACTTGAATCATAATAAGCGCACAATTCATGTGATCATGACAATAACCTTCTCCACTTAACTTCGATGTTGGCCATAAATCAGATTGGTGAATAATAACAGTGAACTGCAAATTTTCATCGGTCTGATTAATGCTAATGTTGGACATCTTATGTTCAAACAAGATATAATGGTATCCGCTATGCGACTATGTTATTATGCGTAAAATAGTGTATATAAAACCGTGGGCGCAACCAAGGTTCCCACGTGTGTCCGGGACCATTATAGATTTTTACGATGTAGTGCTAATTTTTAAAAAATACATCAATTTTTTTAAAACGCATTTAAAATGCACCCGGTCCATCAAAATGTGTTTCTATATTACGGTTCAAAAAAATTTATGCACTCGGTCATATTTGATCATGGCTCTGTCCCAGTGTAAAACATCACCCATGACTCTTTTTTCGGCATTTATCCGTGGTTATAAGGAAATCAGTCAAAATATCAAATTCAAGGGAAATCGGCTCGTCACTTAAAATTAAAAGACTTACGAATCAGTTGACAATAGTTAGATCAAGACTAAAGAAGACGATTAAATTTATGAATATCATATATCAAAATACTGGAGCACTGGAGCTAAACGCTAATAACACAATAAGATAATAAGAGCGTTCAAAATGCATTTAGCTACTCAAAAACTTTTTTCTTGCCGAATCATCTTTTAACTAAATCTATTTTAATGTTAAAAAGTTTTTGTAAAACCTTTTTGTGTACTTTTATTCTTAAAATAATAAGATAGTGTGTGTAGACTTTTTCTCAAGTCAAAATAAGGTAAGGATCCTCAAATCACTTTTCATTAACTTTAAAAAAAAATGGTATGGTTTTCTCAGAATATTCCTAAATGCTCTTTCATTCTCTGGCTAGCTATACATGGAAGACTAAACACTCAGGATAGGATAAGAAAATGGGGATCATATGATTTGATGGTATGTCCTTTATGTTACGGTGATATGGACTCCCACACTCATCTTTTCTTTAAATCCAGCTATGCTAATTCTATTTGGAGGGAAATTCAGACTAAAATTAAAGTGGTTTGTGATGGTAAGGATTGGAATGAAATTATGGAGATGTTTACTGTTATGCCTAACAATAAATCTATTGATAGTATTCTAAGGAGATTGAGCTTAGCGACTTGTGTCTACTTTATTTGACAAGAAAGAAATAATAGCTTTTCAAGAATGAATGCAGAAAATGGGAAGATCTCCTCAAGGTTGTTACATAAAACATTAGATTAAGATTGATTAGCCTGAAAGTCAAAAATTCTACTGCAGTCAGAAAAGCTCCAGAGGAATGGGATGTCAAAATGCAAGTGGTTTAGAAGCTTTTGTATATGTATTATGTATGACAAGGTATTTGGTTTAAGGGGTGTATATGCAGATGGCTAGTAGCTTGGGAGCAGTCTAAATACTGGATTTCTTTTATCCAGATTGTGGATCTGTTTGTGGGTAGCAATTTGGTTATAAAGTGATCCCAGTAGTTTAGTGCTTGCTTCCATAAGGTAGTTTCCTGCATTCAGTATATAGTATACAAGATATAACTGTCTTCTGTTGTCTATTATGGTATACTCATGATTTTCATCCAAGGTTTGATCAAACTTGGATAAGCAGAGCTGAGGATTGTTTTTCTGCTGATATAGAAGTGAAGTGATTGTCTTCTCTTCTGTTCTATAAAGGTTTTTAACCTTCTCTTCAGATTCCTAAGTCTGTGGAACTTAAATGAGTTGTGTTCACTTAAAATGATGGCTCTGTATCTTGGGTATCATATAGTTTCATAGTCGTTGTTGGCCTATCATCTCTTTTATAGGCCTTTGTTAGTAATTGAAGAGGTGATTGGGTCGATTAACAGTCTATACTCTATCTTTGAAACCCATAAAGTGAGTTCCCATTTGTGTAGGGTAAGATGAACAGGTGTGGTGGGGCATGTTTCTAGGAATTGTGAGGAGTGAAAGATGAACTTACATGGTCCTAGATATGCTCTGCTAAGGAGGATTTGGTTGGTACTCACTGCAAGGTGTGTGTTCCCATCTGTGTGAAGCCATTGTAGTAGATGGAAATGTAGCACAGTTGGTATAGCCGTTGCAGTGGAGAGGTTATGGGTTCCTAGTGAAGCCACTAATCTAGCTTGTCATAGTTATTGTGGTGGTAGGTTGAATGATCATGATGAGTAGATGAGGTGGAAATGTAGCTAGATGGTCATTGGTACATCAAAGGTGAATTTGGAAAAGCTGCAGTTAGATTGTTAAGTCTCTTAGTAGTTATCTGCAGTCATATATGTTTGAAGACTGTTTGCAAAAAGCAGTTGTCCTTTGTTTACTTGAATGTATGAGATAACACATGTTATCTGTTGTTGTTCTGTTCTAGTCTTCCAAGAGCTATAGGTCTGTCTATAACTCTTTCATTGTTTGTATGTGGCAATGTTATTAATAAAATATGATCACCTTTGAAAAAAAAAAAAAAAAAAAAAAAAAAAAAAAGCTTGAAAATACGGCTAATGGTAAAAGTTCAATATAGATCTCAAATTTAACATAGATCTAATGAGCCAATTATAATAATTCGTTTTTCTAATCAAAACAAAAAATAAACTTTCACCCTTTTTAAAAATTAAATATTTCGCAAGCCATTAATCGTTACGTGAAAAAAATCATACCATCGCGACGAAAATTAAATTATCTTTCTATAGATATGCAATTCTATATATGTTTAACGATTTTTTTTTTTCAAAATTTCGGCCCAGAAAAATCATATGTGATTTGTGAAAATCACATTTGATTCAATTTTTACAAATCACATATGATTTTTGAAAATCACATGTGATTTGTAAAAATCATATATGATTTGATTTTTACAAATCACATGTGATTTTTGAAAATCATATATGATTTTACAAGTCATATGTGATTTTTTGGTCGAAATTTTGAAAAAAAGTTTGTCGAATGATATAAAAGTGCATATATATAGAAAGTAATTTAATTCGTCGCGATTGTGTATTTTTTGTAGTTTGAAGATTCTACCGTTGCAAAATATGTTATTTTAAAAAATGTGAAAAATAATTTTATTAATTTTGATAAAAAAAATGAATAGCTAAGATTGATTTATTGAATCTATGATAAATATGAGATCCATATTGATCTCAACTCTACAGCTAATTATATGTTTAAATAGATGTGTCAATAAGTTTATGGTTTATGAAAAAATAATATCTTGTTATCACTAGAGACAAGTTTAGACATATAATTAGTTATACCAATTAAGCATGACAATCAATGCTAATAAAAAAAATTAATGGTTTTTTGCTTTACCTCACATTTGAGATGCCGTGAGCACCATTTTGTCAAAAGACAATCAGCTAACAAAAGTATTGAAGTGACCACAACTTAAATATTTAGACGTACAGTACATTGGAAAATATTCTTGTTGAATATGTTTTATGGAATGAGATCTTCTTAAGTTGAGAGGTACAACTTAACTTAAGTTGAATGATTATGAGTCATTGTAATTGATACGATGGTTTATAATGGATCAAATTCAATGACTCATTGTTACGCCCTGATTCTCGGTTTGACCGAAAATTTCGAATTTTAAAACTTTGACACGGAACATTTGACTATTACTTAAACTTTTCAATGAATAACAAAAACTATAACAATTGACCTTTGATATATAACATATACTCGATTACCTTTTTAAAACAATGACACATGATTACAATAAAACATCATTTTATTGCTGTAATACGGGCTGACGTCGTCGCCTTAAAAGCTGCGACGCCTTCACCCATTAATTATAACCCAAAATACATTTTCAGATTTAACACACGACGGCTCAAGGGACTTAAAATCGGACGCCGTCTCCACTGAGCCGGACGCCGTCGCCCATAACTTGCGACGCCGTCAGGCATACTAATCTGCACATTTTGACAGCAAAACTGCACAATCAATCTTAACTCTTTTCAACCAATCCAACACTTGAACATTTACAAAATAACTAAAGTCCTTACAAACTGTAACTAAACCATCCATGATGTATTTTAATACTTATTTAACCAATTCAATCCAAAATGGGTAGAAATACGCTTTAATCAAACACTCCAAAATACTATGACAACCATGACTCATACTTGTTGATTGAAGATGCTTTTACAAAACTATAAAGGACTCTCGGGGGTACAAACTCATCACACGAGCTCGGTATCTACCTAGCTCCTAATATTACATATTACCAACTTCCTTTATCAATCATGACCCAACATCCAATCCAAGCTATAGCACTTCCGCTACACATGAACCTACAAGAACATAGCAACTATAACATGTAAGCGATTACGCTTAGTAAGTAATTGGCAAATACATGATCAATATATACATCTTTATAACATCACAACCACATAATCATAACACACAACTATTCAAATAGCACATAAGATATCTAACCCATACCTTAGCCATTCAATAATTCCAAGACATATCTATAACCACTTAACACAACATTAATCACATACTATAACATTTTCATATTAACCACATAGTAACCAAGTTACTTACCTTAGCTATTATGAGATTATCATCATCTTCCATTACCACCATCCAAAGCTAACATCCTTAACACATAATCAAAATATACTTAAAACATAAACAATAAACTATAGCCATGGTTTACACAACCATTAAGCTTTCATAACATCCTCTAATCATCACATGACCATATATTGATTATATGATGATCTACCCACAAATTATCCAACTTTACCCCTAATAAGATTTCTCTAAGATTACTATAATTCTCCTTTTAATCAAACCTTTGATCATAACATGATCATATCCAACTTACCCAATTACTTCAATTTAATAAAAAGGGTTTCACCCAATTCCACTATAACATCTTAATTAGTGTTTAACACCACAATTACCCAAAACCCCCAACTTGTATACATGAACCATAATTCTTCAATTCACAATTAAATACAATTAGGGATACTTACTTGCACAAGGATGATAGATACTAGTTAAAGACTTGATTGTGAACACTAATCACATCCCAATTGATCATCCACCTTATTATCATTTTTCCCTCTTTTTCTCTAAACCGACTTTCATTAACTCCTGGAACTTTTGAGAAGTCTAGCTTATATACATGTAGTTTTCTTCATTGTAAAGCTATACTACTAATTGGCATTTTTGGTCCCTCAAATTCCTTTCTTTCTATTTTGGCCACAGAACACTTATTTAAAGTTTACAATGTGGCAACTTAGGTCCTCCTCATTTATATAACTGTAACAAAACATTTGTTAATTATTAGTTTGACTATCTGGTTAACTAGTCAATCCCATCAAGTCCTTAGACCGTATTCATCTAGGGTGGGGCCTATTTGTATTTCGAAACACGGGTGTAACACTCATAATGGTTCAACTTGAGTCAAATTGTACCTTTTAACTTGAGAGGATCTCATGTTTTATAAATAAATCTTCGATACAATATTACGGAGTAGAACACATCCAAATAAAATTTCACATCAATAATACTTATTGTTTTGTTAGCTGTCTTTTTCATGTGTTCTTTAACAGTTTTCTAACTTTTATTCTCCAATCACCGGTTCAATACAATATTTTAATTCGTAAACGTTGAAATCTTTGGCCTTTTGGATTTTATAACAGCTTAAAAATCCTTTTATAAGGAATTATATAATAATTGACATCATATACAGAGCTTACGCAGACATATGGGTATGCAATTATGCATACATGATACATCCTTACATTCACGTACGTATACACATACATTTACGTTGTTGATGCATTTGCTTAAGATACAATGTTATTTCATGAACGTAATTTTCAAGTTGTATTGTTGAGACTTTGGTGTTTAAAGTAGAATACTTATCAAGGAGTAACAGATTACATGTGTGCGGTTTGCATCACATGAAAGTAGGCCCTAGTGGCTAGTGGAATAAAAAAGTTGTGTAACACCTAGATCACTGGGGGCTACGTGGTAAGAGGGGGCAAGTGTTAACAATTTGGTACATGTGTGTACATTATCACACTAGTCGAACATATGAACATGGCATAATATGTACATGTTTATTGTAATTATGGTTTAGTATTTTTTTTTATTGGTATGACTAGACAATTCCAGTATCTTGATGAACACATTTGACGATATCGTACGTGTTAACAGGAAAGTATATACATTATATTTAACTAGATGGGTATTTTGCAACGCGAAAATTACCTAGGAGGACCCTGCACGGATCACTTGTCCTACAGAGGTCATTTTTTTCCCAATATCTAAAAAGGCCATCTATTTCGCTTCAAATTGGTAGAGAATTCTTTGTAGGACACGTGTCAACACCACATTAAATAGAACTAAATATATATATATATAGAGTTAGGATCAAATAAGAAGATTAGTTAAAATAAGAAGCAATAAGAAGAACTATAACCGCAAACCAAATACCGACCTAAATTAGATGCATCTTTATAATCTTAGATGCGTTATAACGCACCATAGTAGTTTTACGCTTTTAATCATATGCATTTACGTATATTAGATGCATTTCATGATTTCTCTTATTTTTGTTCCTCTGCACGGCGAAATCATGAAAATGAATTTGCACAATCTATACATCAAATTAACTTTCGAAACTCAAGATGTTGCATCTATATGAATAGAAATGCATCTAATGCAAGTCGTTGCATCTCAAATCGTCGTTTTGGTCACTTCTCACCACTTTATTTTAATTTACTTCACCGGATTGCAATAATTAGACGACCGGTGATGGTGCTCGAAGAGTATGAGGGTGATATGCTGCGCCAAACTTGTAGCCAATCTGCAATAAGAAATAGTAGACACTTCGTTAAGTGATTCTTGCAGGGTTGGGCCTGCGAACCACCTCCGTGAGAGTAAGTATGTGATATGTGTTGTAAATAATATGGAGTATGTGAAATCATGTTGAATGAACATACCATTGAAATGACTCGTCAACCTATTTATAGGTGAAGAAAATAGCTTGGAGAGTGTTAGCACACGTTTAGGAGATCATGGGGCGTCCACGATTTGTGGTAACCGCTAGGGCTTCATCCCACTATCTCGGACTTGGCGGGAAGCTAAGGAAATAGTGGGAGCGTGGGGAAGACCAAGTCACGGTTCTTCTTTGTCTTGGCATCTTCAGAGAAGACACCAAGGGCATAGGCCTTCGGCTGGCGGATATCCAACTGGTAACCATGTCAATGATGAATGGTTTTACGCCACCAATGACTTATGAAGAAAGACTTGGGTCCTTCGACCTGATTGGAGGGTACGTCATCAAGCCCTCCAGTCGAAAGTGATATGTACGAACAAGAAATATTGCTTACGACTCAGAAATAAAAACGAAACCTCCTCTTCGTCACAAAAAACGAACGAAGATGAAAAGTCTTGTACTTATTGACCGTAATTAATGCAAACACCTATCTTAACCACTCCCTTTTCCTCGGTAAAAGAAAACGTCATTTCAAATTTTAAAAATGGTTTGAAATCCGGTGGTAAGGGGATAAGTTAGGACACGTGTAGGGCCGAGATTTATCATATGTAGGGGTATATAAAATATAAAAACAGTAAAACCCTAACATAATTTTATCTCACGCCCAAGTTTTTCACCTACTAAAACCTCTTCCGATCAAGCTTTCGATCAAACAAGGTAAAGTGTTCCTTCGTATATGTTTTTCAAATACGTTATTGTGGATTTTAGAAGGATCAATGTCTACAAATAAAAAATTTGTAATCAAACAACAAGGTTGCACCTTGACAAGGGAGGAGCTCAAAGCGTTCCTCACCGATTACCCAATTCCAAAAGAACATAAAATCATGTTACCTAGTAGAAATCAAGGAATATTTGATGCCCCGAAAACTATGTAGGCACAGATACCCATGCATTCACCACTCCAACCTTAGGATACCGTTGCACCCTTTGATTTTAGAATTCCTCCGGTACTATGAGGTACACATTTCTAGGTTCAACCCTTTTGGCCTAGCCAAGCTTCGACATACATTGTGATGTGCAAAGCTTATGGGTTCGAACCATCATTGGTATGGCTTAGGGGTTTTCCGAATCTATACCTGAGGAGATTGGTTGACCTTGGCTAAGAGGGTGAAAGGATGTGCCCATTCTCATAGATAGGCCTTTTACGAACATCGAGGAGCTGGAAAGGCAAATTCTTTTATATCCAAACACCATTATCCCTCCGAAATACTCTGCATTGTTAAACCCGTAATTTCAATATGGCGAAAAAGGTTCAACGATCCTTGCCTATCTTGTGAGAAGGAACCCTTTGTATCGTTTGGCTCGTCATCCGGTGATTGTCAAACATTCCACGAGCCAATTCTTTTCATGGTGGCATTCTTTGAAAGATGGGAGGGATCTCCTTTGGTACTGAGATTATTTGTGATGGAGAAAGTATGTATTTTTTGATTAAAATAAGAAATAAAACTTATCTTTCGATATTTATCTTATTTGCTCCTTCGTCTTTGAAATGTCATTGAAACTTTGTAGTAGCCGTGGTGCAAAGGAGGTGAGCTTCATTCAAAGAATCCCAAGAGACGAGCTATGGCGTGGGCTCCCGTCGGTGTCCATAAATAACAATGATGTGGAAGCCCAACCCATCGAGCTGTATCCTCTGCTCCTCCGTCAAAGGAACTAATAGATGTGGAAGACCAACTTATGGAGAATGTTCTTGACTCGATGAACCAGTCTCTCAGAAGACGGTTGGCCATCGTGGGACCCTCCGGCATAGGTGAGAGGTTCAAGCGAGAAAGGTGCCGATGCAAAAGGCTGTGAAGTCCGCTTGAAGAAACTCATTCTACTACTCCTCCTCTCGAACTACCCGGCAAAGAGTGCCCGGGTAAGGTGTGGAATTTCCAGCCATCGAAGGGCTAAGCGGTGATGATATCCATGGTAATGTTTCTTGCCTGTGACAAAAAATTAGATACCAGTAATAATATATTAACAAATGTATATATGTTGCAGGACTTCCTGATACGAAAGAACTTCCCTCTCCCCTAGCTTGTCACCAACTCGTGAGCCATGTAATCCCACCCAAGTGGAATGGGGTGATGGACAACATGTCCATAGAAAGGCTCTGCGACCTTCATGACAAAAGTTATGTCCGACAGTGCATGCTAGACAACCAACTCAATGCTAGGACAAGGGGCTGCTCCGTCGTCACCAAAGCTCGAGAAGAAATGGATGTTATCTTTGAGAAGGGAGAAGGCTAGGGATCAAGTATGCGGACACGGAGAAGAAGTGTGAGGATGCCTTGGAGGATTTTGACAAGAACCCATTGGTGCAAGATCTCGAGCCGAGAATGAAAAGCTCAAAGGTCGGCTGCAACGAGCGAGGTAATGTAGCGAGCTAACCGTCGAAGGCTCAATGGTCGTAGGCTATAAAGAGCGGATATCATTCTTTCATCCAAGTGTGGAGGCCTCGAACAAGAGAGGCGAGTTCTTTGGACCAAGAGATCAAGCTCGGAGAAAGGTAGATGGATTAAACCTTCGTCGAAGATCTTTGAAGAAGGATAGGGTGGACTTGGTAACCAAGGTGATCCCTATGTTGCTATGGAACTTTACCATAGCGATGATGTGGGATTGCAATTGGGAACACAGTGAATGCGACCATATTCCATGGCAAGTGTACCACTTTAGAGGAGATAGCTGCGACGGAGGAACCGGTGAAGCTGGAGGAAGTTCCTTACTACAGGGAAACTCATGAGAAAGAGTATGATGATGCAAGTAATCACTTAACTGATTTAGAGTTCCCTTTCCTTACAGATGTGACGAAGGACCCAGCGGCCTCTATTAAGGACCCGTGGCCAAGAAGCCAAGGAAAGTCCAGCCTCCGTCTCCTCTAAGAAGACTCCGTCACCCAAGGCTCCCTCCCGAGTTCGGTGATCCCACTCATTCAAAGTTTGATGAAGGCAACCATGTGGTTGTAATTTGATCCCCAGGGTGGTATGTACCCTGTTTAAAACAATTTGTCTGTGTTCCTTTCCAGGCTTCGTGCCTGATGAAACAATTAACATTTGGTATGTGTGATGTAGGCTACGGCCTAAGACAATGTTTTGTTTGGTTGGATCGTTAAGGCTACAACCTGTTTAGACTAGTTAAACTAGTCATTAATCTACATTAAAGCCACTAGGGCTTGTATTTTGCCATGTGTGATTCTTCTCTTTTTATTTTACTTGCGTAAAAATATTTTTTACAACCTAAGGCGTATGGTAGATGCATAGCCTCATTGTGTGTAGTTACTTCACCAAGAATATTAGCAATCGTATAATTTGATCTTGGCGGAGGTCGCGACCCACTCCATCTTAATCCTTTGGGCGTGAAGGCTTAAAATACCTTAAGGCCATATAGGAAAGTTAATGTGAAGTTGAGATGGATGTTATGCATATGAGCAAGACATGTTGTTAGTCTTTGTACATCCCTTCGACATTGAAACTTATAAAGCGACTTGGTGGGCAAATCTTTGTTGTATTGAGCGAAACAAGAGATTTGAAATCGTTATATCATTATGTGGGTAGGGAGGATTACATCATTTAAGAAATGAATACTAGAAGCCTACCATTAATGATTCTTTCCCCAGTGAGAAGAATGCAAATACATTGATTGAAAGCAAAATAAAAATGTCCTCGAGACATTGTAAGTTTCATCGTAGAACTTCTGAAGGGTAGTGCCATTCGTGTTCTATCAATAGTGTCTCCATCTAAGGTTTCAAGCTTGTAGGCTCCGTTGCCATAAGCTTCCTTAATAACGTAGGGCCCTTCCCATATAGGTCCTAGTTTACCACAGTACTCGACTTTACTTGCTTTGTTGAGTCGGAGGACGTATTCCCCGGTTTGAAGGTTGAAGGCCAAACCGGCTATTGTAGTACCTTTCAATCTTTTGCTTATGGATAGCCTCTCGATTGAGGCTATTTCCTTCGTTCTTGAGTAGGTCTAGGTTGCTACGAGTCTTTCTTCGTTATCTGCTACTTGAAGTTCATGACCCTTCGGTCTCGACACTTCCGAAGGGATGGCGACTTAGTGCCATATGTCAAGCTAAAAGGTGTCTCTCCGTGACTTGACTTTGTATGCGTTCTGTGAGCCCAAAGTACTTGAGGTAGTTCATCTACCCAACCGTGGTGACTGTATCCCAGCCTTCGTTCTATTCCTTGTATGATGTCCCTGTTAGTAACTTCCACTTGTCCGTTACCTTGAGGATGGTAGACGGAAGTGAAGGATTGTTTGATATTCAGGCCTCTGCAAAACACTGGGAATACCCCTTCGGCGAACTGCTTCCCATTATCTGAAATGATGATGTGAGGTACTCCGAACCGACAGATAATATGCTCCCACACAAACTTTTCCATGTGCCTTCCTGTGATGGATGCCAAAGGCTTCGCTTCCACCCATTTAGTGAAGTAGTCGATGGCTACAACCAAGAACTTTACTCCTCCTGGAGCAATTGGCGAGATGACCTCGATGTCCATCCCCATTGGTGAAGGGCCATGCGGACGTCACGTAGGTCATATCTTGTTTTGTAGCCTTGGAACCCTTGAGTGAACTTGGCGAACTTCACACTTCGAATGATTTCGACGGCGTCCTGTGCATCGAAGGCCGGTAATATCCGATCCTCATGATTTTAGAAACAACGGAGGCGGGGTCTGCGTGAAGCCGCAAGATCTTTCATGCACTTCTTGAATGATGTTGGCGGCTTGCCTAGGTCCTACACAACGCCATGAGGAGAAAGGATCTTGGTATAGATTGTTCCCCATGATTACATCTTGTGGTGCTTTGATGCGGACCTTTCGAGCTAATTTACGATCTTCCCGCGATATCACTTATTAGATATTCTCTAATCGAGTCATCAATTTGAGTCTTCCTCCTCATATTCGTCGACACCTCCTTTTGGACGATGGACCTATCTGCCAACACTTCGACCAGAACTTCTTTAGTTAAATGAGCAAATGCCATTGATGCCAGTTTGCTAAGTGCGTCCGCCTTCTTGTTTTGATTTCTCCGAACATGCTCTATGTTGTAGGATGTAAACCCTTCGAGCATTTCCTTGGCCTTATCCAGGTATTGCTTGATCACAGGTTGTCTCGCCTCGTAGGAGCCTTTTATCTGGTTGGCCACCAGTTGCGAGTCAACGAAAATAGCCAAGTCTTCTACCTCCATGTCCTTAGCCAATCGGAGGCCTGCTAGCAAGGCTTCGTACTCTGCTTCATTGTTAGTAGCATCGAATTCAAAGCGGAGTGCATAAGTGTACTCCTTCCCTTTGGGGTCAACAAGCATGAGACATGCGCCAGAACCGTCGGAGCTGGAGGCTCCGTCAGTATAAAGTTTCCACCCTTCGACCGCCTTATCAGGCTTCTTTTCAGCAACCTTTGTGTCATGCTTTGGTTGGAGGTGTTTACGCTAAGTCTCGTTAATATTGCCCTTTGACCGAGTTTCTACCCTTGTATTCAATTTCGTTGCTCTCCTAGCTCGATAGCCCATTTAGCTATCCTTCCAGTTTCACCGGCAAAGTATCTCGCTTAATGGGTTTGTCGATGAAGTCGATTATGGGGTGAGCTTGGAAGTACCTTGAAGGCGTCTCATGACATGGACCAAGGCCAAATTAGCTTTTCCAATCTTGGATAGTTTAGCTCAACTCCTGTAGAACCCTACTAACAAAGTAGATGGAAATTTGCTTCTTCTCCTTTCGCCAATAACACAGTGATGCTTTCAAGGAAGTCATGATATATATAACCAACACTTAGCCTTTGATTGGGGCGGTAAGTGTAGGTAGAATAGCCATGAAATCCTTGAGCTTTTGGAAGGCAACAGCATCTATACTCAACCTGGGCGTCTTTTTATCCGTGTATCCTTTGAGTGTCTTGAAGAACGGCAAAGATCTGTCTGCACCCTTCGATAAGAACCTGCTGAGGGCTGCTAGCTTTCCGTTCAGACTTTGCACTTCCTTTAGGGACTTAGGAGGCTGCAAATTCGTGATGGCCTTAACCTTCGAAGGATTGGCCTTGATACCTTGCTTGGTGATCAAATGCCCCAAAAATTGTCCTTCTTCCACACCAAAGGAACATTTCTTGGGGTTTAACTTCATGTTGATGGCGTGAAGCTGGTCGAAGGTTTCCTTGATGTCGGAGAGCATGTCCTCCTCCGTTCTACTCTTGATAACCATATCATCTACGTACACCTCTAGATTCCTACCTATCTGCTTGTAGAAGGCTTTGTCCACTAAACGTTGGTAGGTGGCACCTGCATTTTTCAAACCAAAAGGCATCTTTTTGTAACAATAAACGCCTTTTCACCGTGAAAAGTCATCTTCTCTTAGTCCTCTTCCGCCATTTGTATCGATGGTAACCATTATAAGCGTCCAGAAAACACTTGGTAGAAACCCCGACAAGGATTCTACTTTCCAATCAATTTACAGCGGAGGATAGCGATCCTTGGACGAGCTTTGTTAATATCTGTGAAATCCACGCATTTCGCCACCTCCATCATGCTTCTTGACCATCACGGATTGGCCACCAAGTTTGATACTTCACCTCCACAGTATGCTCGCTTGCTACAAGCTCATCCACTTCTTTGCATGTGGCGGCATTTCTTTCAGAGCCGAGCTTGACGCTTTTGCTTGATGGGTTCAATATGTTTGAACTCATTGAGCTTGTGTTCGATCAAAGGGCTTTCCGTCTATGGTGAGAGTTCAGGGACCCCGTCATGTCGAGTAGGTCCATCCAAGACATCCGCATTGGCCGTAGTACCTTTTCCAATTCTGCTTTAAAGGAGGTTGGGAGCTGCTTTCCGATTACCACCGTTTGATCAGGATAGAGATCATTTACCACAATGCGTTCTTCAGCGTCAGTACAGCTGAGAACATCTTTCGGAGGCTCTTCTGAAACCTGTTTGATCCTTTTGCCTACTTCCGTAGGCTTCTTCACGTTGTAGCTGGAGAAAACCGTTCCAATACCGAAAGGTGTTTGGAATTTGACCGCGGCATGTATGGTGGAGACAACGATGCCCATCTTCTGCATTGCCGTTCTCCCTATCAATAGGTTATAGGGAGATTCAGACCTTACGATCGTGAAAACCAGAGTTTCTGTTCTTTTTAGCCTTCCTTCTCCGATCGTGACCTCTAGAGGGACTTCTCCCAAGGGCCATGAGTGTTCCCACGAGAAGGTTACCTTCGAATCCACTCTCTTGACCTTATCAAAGACTTGAGCTTTAGAAAACAGTTCAGTAGATCACTTCACGAGAGCTACCGCAGTCTAGGTAGGCCTGTTTACTTCTGTTGGAGATCAAGACCTTTATGACCACGGGGTCATTTGAAAGAACTTTCCACATGATTGAAGGAAAAGTGACATCTCCTACTCCGCATAATGCTTCCTCACTTCTTTCCTCTTTAAACCGAGTTATCCTTGTACACCATGAGGATGGGTGCTTGGCGGTGTGGTGTCTTTCTCCAATTGTTTGTCGGAGACCTTTATTTACCTTTCTTTATACCTTTCACCAAATGTCCCAATTGGCGAGACTTCACGGCCTCTTCTATATACATTTCTTGAGCTCTCTACAATTGTTGGTGTCGTGTCCGTAATCGTCATGGAGGTAGCGATGTTGGAAGTATCTCTGGCCTTCCTCTGTTGCTGCGAGGAGGAGGATCAAAGGTCTTCTCGACCTTTTCCGTAGCAAGTATCTCCCTTGGAGACTTGGGCAGATTAGCCAAGAGCCCATGGTTGATGTTTTGTGGTACGTGTAAACTTGTCCCCGCCTTTGTGTCATTCTTTGACCCTTCCCACGAAGGATGCTTGAGCTTCTTTGTGACTTTCTTTATTTTCGACCGGAGCCCGTTGGTAGACACTTATTTTGCTTGATCCGGTGTAAGCCTTCTCCACTAAACCCTTATAGGTTGCGGGAAGATCGGTGGAGAGGAATTTAAACAAACTTCATTTCGTAGGCCATGCACAAAACTCGAGATGCGTTGGTCTTCGTGCAAGCCCATTATCATAAGGTGTCATCGGTGTATCACGGTAATGAAAGCCATGGTGCTCGTTTTCCTTACGCTTGATGTTGTGCCTTTGTTAGGTGCGTTCTTGTAAACTTTTTCATTGGTGAAATGTGATCGAACTTGGCCTTGAGGTCATCCAAGTTCACAATCTCGCTGGTTTTGCCCGTTCCACCATATCTGACGAGTCTCGTAAGGTGTATGTAAACATGTGGCAAGCAACAGCATAACCCACTTTTGCATTCGATAGCCCTTGAACATGTGTAAAGTTATCCGGATCCCTTTCCCATCATAAGTACCAATATGTGGGCATTTTCAACCCATCGAGCAAAGGGTAGTCTTCATCCATCTTACGAAGGTGTTGTGGAGCCCATGGGCTCAATAAAACATTTATAATTTGGAATGTGGTAGGGGCATTGTATGGGTTATGATTTGGAGGTATTCCAACGTGGTTTTGGTTAACATATTGAGGTGGCGGTGGGTATATAAGGTGGGTGACTTCCGGCGTGTCTGAAGGATATACCATAGGTTGCCCGTAGGCATGCTTCCGTATGGTTGAGTAAAGCGGGTTGCTAGCTTTGCCCATTAGTTGGGGATAGACCCCTCGAGGGTAAGATTGAGCACGAAAAGGAGGTACATACCATGAGGAGGAAGATTTCCCCATTTATTTGAGATGGATTGCCTTCACGCGGATGCGTGAGAAGTCGCAACCAACCCCTGCCTCGGTTCTTCCCGGTGAGCCGCCAAAAGTGGTGGCAAGTTAACCTCCGTAGTATCCTTCGGTGACTCCTTCCATTGGAGCCTTCTATCGTGCCTTCCCTTCTAGTGAGCCCTCTCCCGAACATCTTCAAAACCAACCGACCTTCCACTAGGCCTTGAACGCCCGAGACCCTATCCTTGCATCGAGCATGTAGCCCTGGAGCCAAGGGCCTAGCCTCCACTTCCAACTCTTCATCATACTCATCGCTTGAGTATTCTAACTCCCTACGCATCTCCACATTCCGAGCTTGCCTCCTTCGAGCCCTCAGTAAAGATTCTAAGGCTTCGATGTTAGCTTCGACAAACACTGGACTAATTACCGGTTAAGGGTTAGCCGAGGTTGAAGCATGGTTGTTGGGAGTAATTTCAGGGTGAGATCATGTGGTAAAGGTGGATGCGGTTATATTGGGAAGGTTGTTAGGGTCATTGACTGGGATTGGTGTCAAGGTCGAGAAACCCGGAGGGGGTGTATCCTCTCTTCCTTGATTCATGCCGTGAAACTAGTGATAGCGATTGACTAGATGTAAGTTTGGAATAACGAGACCAATAGTAGCGGGTCCCAGGATGGCGCCACCGATTGTACAATAATTCATACGACCGGGCCTTGATGGTGATCGGGTATGAGGGTGATATGCTTGCGCCAAACTTGTAGCCAACTGCAATAAGAAATAGTAGACAACCGTTAAGTGATTGCGCGGGGTTGGGCCTATGAACCACCTCCGCATGAGTAAGTATGTGATATGTGTTGTAAATAATATGGAGTATGTGAAATCTTGTTGAATGAACATACCATTGAAATGACTCGTCTAACCTATTTATAGGTGAATAAAATAACTTGGAGTGTTAGCACACGTTTAGGAGATCATGGGCGTCCACGATTTGTGGTAACCGCTAGGCTTCATCCCCACTATCTCGGACTTGGCGGAAGCTAAGGAAATAGTGGGAGCGTGGGGAAGACCAAGTCAAGGTTCTTCTTTGTCTTGACATCTTCAGAGAAGACACCGAAGGCATAGGCCTTGGTGGCGGATTCCCAACCGGTAACCATGTCAATGATGAATGGTTTTACGCCACCAATGACTTATGAAGAAAGACTTGGGTCCTTCGACACGATCGGAGGGTACGTCATCAATATATATATATATATATATATATATATATATATATATATATATATATATATATATATATATATATATATATATATATATATATATATATATATATATATATATATCTATATTATATATAACAGAGGCATTTGGCATTAATGCCACCTCAATGCCACCTCAATGCCACGTCAATGCCACCTCAATGCCACCCAATGCCACATAATCATTTTCATGCCACCTAAGCATTATATGTCCACCTAAGCATTAATTGTTAAATTTCGGATTTTTATTAATTTTTTTGGTAATTTTCGGATTTTTATTAAACATTTTTGAAAATTGTTTATAAAAAATGTGTCTTGCAAGGATTGAACCTTGGTTGTTTTGATAAATAACTTGTGTGTTTACCACTTAGGCAACAAGTTATTTTGATAATTATGTTGCATATTATAATATATAAATGGCTATAATTATATTGGAATCCTATATTAAATACAATTGTGTTTTGATTTTTACTTAAAATAAAAATAGGATAACTTTGGTATGTATTTATATAAATATATTATGAATATATCTTAACAATAATATTGTTAATTATAATACGTTTTATTTGTTTCATTATATTTCTGAAAACCCTAATATCATTCATCCATCTTCCTGCATAATGATACATATTTTTTAATTTTCCCTTTACTGATTTATTATGCTCATAATTGTTGTATATTTTTTGTTGTATACTTTTTTCTTCATACGCAGAAACTGATTATAAAGGATATGCTATGCATATCACGTATCAATGAAATAAAGAAAGTAAGCCTTATTCAACTCGAACTTTATGTTTTTTTGTGTTTGGTGGTGGAGTTATAATCTCAAGAGCAATTTCGATTGCCTTTGTATCCTCATAGGTAAAATTGTGCGGATGATGAAGATGTTCCTTCGATTGTTTCATCGCGGATACACGGAAGTAGTGATGGGAGTGGCATACGTAAAAAATTATATACGGTTCATTCATAATATCTTTTCTCAAAACCCTAATAACTCGTGTTTTCTTGAGGATGATGTTCTTTGGATGTTTCGAGTATAACCGATCTTCTTTGAAGCTTTGGATAAAAAATCAGAATGCGCCTATTGAGCTTCCAATGGATACATTTAAATGTCATGTAATTAAGGAACCTATTGGTGTTGTTGGGCTAATTACTCCATGGTATTCCCTCTCTTAGATCATTCAGAATTGTTTAATTTGTATTTTACATACAGCAATCATATGGCATTATGTTGTAAGATGGATTTTTGTCCACAACTGGTAGGTGAGTTTCAGCTCAAATATATTGACGGCGTTCTAGGATCCCAAAGAAAGTTACAAATCGCTATTAGAAAGTTATAGTTTTTGCTTTCTTTGTTATAGTATTTTGTTTTTTGAATTGAATTCTGTGTTTCGCTACTGAAACTTGATTAGTCTGACAATGCAATTATTTGTTAAGGTTTGCTGATATTGAAGCTGTCAAAAAAAGGTACACTTTATTTTATTAATGATGTTTTATTGTTTGTTAATATTTGAATTGTTATAGGGTTTGGGGGATTTGAGATTGCTTATTTGTTATATTTATGTTTGGTCACTTGTGTGTAACAAAAAACGGGGCAGATAAGCATTTTAGATTAACTTTAAAAGGCGGTTTTGTTCGGCAATGTTTGGAGCTGAGATCGTGATCCGCGTTATCACCGGTTGTCGGTGATTCACCCGACCACACGCGTAAGCATGACATTGCCTTATTTTTTGAATTTTTTCATTAGCTATATACAGTTGTTGACATGTTTACGCCATTACTTTTTTCTGTACTATAGATCCAGGTGGTTCCAAATATGAAAATGTAATACCAGTCATAGTTTTTCGCTCTTTGTGCCTTTGTCTGTACCAAGGAATTCATGTGCTACCAACAACGACATAAGCGACTCACAGTCTTCATAGAGAAACAATCGCAGGCATAGAGGTAAATTTGCGTTATTAGTTTATCTATTGATTTATTTGTTTCCATTACGGTAAACTGGAAAAAAATGCTATGTACTAATCCACATCTAAAGCCTACTTTCTTAGTCATTTAATACAACATGCTCGCCCTTTTGCTTTACTATGCAATTTGTTGTATTACGTGGTAAAACATATACCAAGCATCACATATGTCATCTAATACAACATACTAATTATTAGGAGGAAACCTTTGTTGCTATATTCGGATAACATGTTGCTTCTTAGGTGTAAAGTACGGAATATAAGGTTGCGTCGGACAAGGAATTAGCAAAAAGCTACGCTCTCGAACTAAAAGAAGGAAGAAACTACCTATGTCAAATTGGTATATAGTTTGTCAACATGTCTCCACCTAACCGTATCAATGACTTAATTCAAAGCGGAAAAATTGAGCGAGAATGCAAACAATAAATCGAGATGATAGTGGCAACAAAGAGGATGTAAAGATGGAGGAAGAAAAGAAAATAACGTGGAAAAATGTAATCCCGGAAGCAGCCTATTTGCGTCTTAAAGAATCTAATACTGGTCTCCACCTTAAGGTTTGTTTTATGTTACAATAAATTTTTTTATAAATTCATGGCCCATTACTCATTAGACACCTAATTTTGGTTTGCGGTCACTGATGAGTTGATTGACATGGCGCATAAGTACTATGATGATCATGCCTCCCGAAGTTGGTTAGTTTTTATGCGCTACTAAAATTATGAAATGATGTCAAGTCTATTATTGATAGTTTCAATTTCATCTTTTGTTAGTTATTGATTTTGGCTCCTTGAACTTTCACTGTTGATGGAAGAACATTGACCGATTTCATGCACAAGGGGTTTGGATGTGCTCCTTGGGCCGAGTGGTAATTTCTTTTTTTAAACCTCTGACCTTTTGTTCCAAGGAGTAACATTGACTCATTTGACTTGCAAAGAAGTTAAACGTATACCATCTTGCCTTTACCATTGTGCCAGGTTGAACTTGCGGACAAGCTTCCACATGTGCAATAACTGTGCATTCACGAAATGGTTGTTCGAGCTTACAAGCATATTTTGCAAGCAGTTGTAGCAGCTGTCGATAGTGTTACTGATTTAGCTGGGTCAATAGCATCATGCTTAAATGTATTGCTTGGAAGCAATGATGATGAGTTAAAATGGAAGTGGGTTGAATGCTTTTTGTCCAAAATATTTGCATGGAAATGGAAAAACGAATGTCGCACTAATCTTCGTAACCTATCTTGGGAATTCTTACAAGGTATTCGAATGGTAAAAGTATCGATTATGTACATCTTGATAGTGTTATTTAAGGTAATAGTTTTTGTTTATTAATTTTTGATTTTAGTTCTAATGTATCAGCAATGTTGTCCTAATCATCTTGACATTTCGATTTTCATAATTACAAAGGCGTATGTCTGGGGATGGCATACATGTGTAATGTATCATGTTTGGATAACGCGCGCAATCGGGTTCGTCGATTCTGACCAATTTGGTGAATGTAATATAATGATATTTGCGATTTTGGTCATACTAAATTACCTCCAACTCATTCTATCATGTCGACTCATCATCTCAAAGCGTTTAAGAGATGAAGGTCAACTTATCATGATCAAACAATCTTATATGTTGCCTTGCGAATAAATCCAGACGATCAAGGAATCATCAAATCAATGGTACACAATTTGAGAAAGCGATAAAGGGTTGCGTTCTTCGATGATTTTATCGTTTCGTTATCACATGATTGTTGGTTTCGAGTTCTTTCGGTTTAGGAAGCTCTTGGTACTTATTGATTGTACTACATAGCTCGAGCAATATGTCTTGACTGCGATCTTGCGATGCCGGCATTAGCCTCATAATCTTACGTCGGGGCATGAGATTCACTATTAAGGTTGTCATTTTAAAGAAAATATCATTTTACATTGTTGAATTATTTTGAGTCATGTCGAGCGAAAGCGACCGGGGCCTAGTGAGTTACATTGCGCAATCTACACCTTTCCATGAGCGAATCATTCGAGCTTTTATGACTACTCAACGAAGAAAAAGCCATAATCATCCACAAACCCACAGCGTTTCAACGAAACAAGGCGATCCAGACATCTGAAAAGACAAGGAAACAAATGGAAAAGTTATGGGTGGCCTTCTACTTTCGCCATGGAAGATTAAGGTGCGAAGAAGCTGGTATGCTTCAAAATATCCTTTAAGGTTCTTATTTTTCTTTTAGATTTTCTATGTAATTGGTGGTCAAGAGGCGACTTTATGCCCAAACCGAGTTCTCCCATCTTGATGTTCACGCAGGCATGTGGTAATTTGATTTTTTAAACCTCCAACAATCTTGAGTAATGACAACTCAAGTGTATGTTACTGTTAAGATAAAATTTTCCATGTCGAAAGAAATGAAAATATTTCTACTTATATAGCATGGACACTTCTCTAGATCTGGTATTCGTCAAGTTTTAAGTGTTAATAAAGACTTGGTTAAAAACGATGAAGAATTCGAGTAGCCATTTTTAAAAATAGAGAACAAATGTCTCCCCATGTCACATGCTTCTGCCCTCACCCATCATGTCCTTTTGCTGGTTCTTCCAAGAATCTATACCTTCACTTTGGCATCCAACATGCGGCTTCCACCACCCATTCACCCACGATTGCCACATTTACTCTTCCTGTAGAATTAAACCGAAGCATATTCTTCTTCTTCAAGAACAACATGAAAGTGTCATATTCATTACGAATCATGAAGTGAAACAACATGGACGCTTTTAATGTTGATTGTGTAGGACGTACTCTAAAAATTCTTTTGAATATCAATTGATTGCTAAAAATACGAAGCGTCTCATCGATTCGATCATGAGCCTTTTGTCATTTGCTCTTGGCTCATCTTTTTAGTTTTGAGTAGTATGTTTCTAATCCTATGTCACATCTACGACTATCATTAACGTCGGATACCGCCTTGGGCGAAATGTTGTTATTATTGGTTGATTTACGTATTCGAGGTTAGGAACATATGGTTCTTGACGGTTTCTACTTCGAATAATTTATATAATGTTATGTATCAACTTAAGCGGGAGCGCTTAACATATTCTTGAACTAACATATTCGGATCTTGATGCAGGAATCACTCGCGTGTTTATGGTTCGATTTTATAATTGTATGCTACATGGGATTTATTAAAACCGAAATCTTTGCGACATTATGGACTTTATTCATCCGGAGCGTATGCTTCTTTAACATCTGGTTATTTTATATTTATAAATGTATGAATGAATTAAGGTCCTTATAACTTATCTAAATTTGTCGCTACTATTTGTTGTCGAGAGATTCGGGAGTTGTGAAGCTTAAAATGCAAGGAGCATGTAGTGGCATCCAAGCTCATCATCGCTCTGAAATCAAACATCGAAAATATCTTGATGCATTATGTGCACGAGGTAACACCGATTCGACTTACGGCATTTGACACATACGAAAAATAGACCGCAATTGACCCATTAAGTGTATGAGTTGAAATGGTCATCTCGGTTATTAAACTCGCTTCTTTTTCGGGGTTAAAGGCGTAGGCGAGATTTGTGAAGAAGATGAAAATGGAGAATTATCAAGTCGGTTGGATTTGAGCCAACGAGGTAGCCCTATTTCTATGCTCGAAAGGAGCACATACAACAAAGAATCGAGATACTTTGGTACCAAGTTATTACAACCTGTCTTATGACAATTGTATAGTGACATTGAAGAAAGAGAACACGCAACAACACCTCAAATCATTCAACGAGTGAAGGCGACTCGCATTTAAGGTGAAAGAACACGTCGGATACAAAAATATTTCGAGAAAGAGAATGAATATATTGAGAGGGCACTAGAGAGACCACCAAAGTTTTTGTGCCTTGATCAATATCCATGGTTTTAGTGATCCAATAACTTTCGAAGCGGTCAAACATATGAATGAAAAGCCATTGAAGAATGGATGAAACAAGGAAACACAACATGTCCAATCACAAGACAACCTCTTTCTCCAATTCACTCCACGAAACAAATTATGTATTAAAGAGGCGTATCTCATCGTGGAAGGAACAACATGCGGATCAAGCACAAGACTTGTCATATCCCGAGACACCAATAAACTCTTATGGAAGCCCGTCTTGGACTTTAGACACTCGAGTTCAATGAAACATTCTCATACATTGCATCTCAATGTTTACGGACGCTTGTGAAGAGCGGCAAACAATGTCTTGTGTTGTGGAAGAACTGGAGATTGCACTTGAATCACAGAAATTTCTTGATCACGGGCAGAAGAACTAGCGGGAACCAAGTCAAAGAGCTTCTCTCCAAAGACTTAATTATTAATGAGGACAAAATGGTAATTAGCTAAATTGCTTTGAGTAATATATGCACTACGAAAGAGGCTCATTGACACCTTTTCATTCACTAGTTGCATAGTCATCTCTAGCTTATCAAACCTCTGGTCGAGAGCTCGTCGGTCTGATTCAATGGACATCTTGGCGCTCTCGCGGAACATCATCTTGATTGGATTCGGTCAAAATGACGTCTTACTTTCAAAGTACCTTCTCCATCAAGCGGAGAACTATTAATTCCTCATAGAAGCCCCGATGTTCGGTCATATCGGAAGACAAACCAAAGTGGACTCGGATAGTGTCTTAAGAACGACAATCATATTGCCCTTGAAGCGTAAGTTGATGAATTAAGAGATGTTGAAGGATCACACTCAAACAAGCGACTCAACACGATGACCAAGGTTTCCGCTCTCCATTGAGTTCAACACCAAATATCAATCGTAAAAGCGGTTTTCTAGGTGACACTCCTATGTTTACTTAATCAAGCTCTTTTAATGATCATTGTAAAACACCAAGCTGTTGGTATGTTTGATGGCTTAGGCGATAATGAGCCTACACAAAACCATGGACTACAGCTCGACCCTCAATCCTCCACTTCTAAGAGATTAAATTTGGATTCAATTATAGTTCGATATCTAAATCACCAACATTGCCAATGCCTGCTCCAATAACCACATTTCCACCTCTTTCTATTTTGCATCCACATGTCGTCACAGAATCAAAGCGAAGCCTTGATGCACCATCAAACATCACGCCCATCTTAACACACGTGAATATCAAAATGTATATGGTGGTATCCATGGAAGTTGAAGAGACCTCGGTTTGTCTGATTTAATTTAGGCCATATGCGGACAACAAATTTGTATTATTGCTTTTTGTATATTAATGAATATATTATATTTAACATTCTTATGACAGTTCTACAAGGTTGTGGTTGGTAAAAATCACACGAAGAGGTCACAACAACTCGAGGAGTACTAAGAAGATTCAATGATTTGTAAAGGTTACTTCTTTGTTGTAAGTACTTTTTTATTGTTGTATCATTCATCTTTGGGCTATGTAAGCACTTTGATGTTAAGCTCACTTTTTAACTCTACTTTTCCGACTTTTAGGAAGGCATTCCCAAAAAAGAATCTTCCGCCAAGACCACCAAAGGGATCAAATCTTGAGGTTAAAAAGTCGAACATTATTGGAAGTGGTAGTTACGTACCATACTTGAATTCTTGCCTATAACAGATAGATGGCACAATATCCTTGTGAGCAAAGTTTTAAGTGGACATTACGTGTTGGCAATTAGCAACTATCTAAGAATTATTGATAACATTGATATCGGTCCATATAAATATTTCTATATTGACACTATATATGGTTGTCTTTAGTATTTTGGTTGCTCATGTAAAAACATCCTATGTACAATATGGCCAGTTAAAAGTTGCATTAAATATATGGTTAGGAACAAGATATAGCAAGCACAGTTGAGCAAGCTTAACTATGTGCTTATAAAGATGGTCATCATCAACGACCACCATTATCGGATGTGTAACATACGACCACATAAACTATTTCTTTTGTTTACAATTTTTCGGCAACATGGTTATGTGTATCAGTTGGACTAATATTATGTTTATCAATTAGATAGTAATATGACAGTGTGCATGAAATATAGTACTTTTCGTTTTCATAAAGTAATGAGCGTCGTGCATGAACTATATAGAAGATAATGAATTTATGGCAATCATGAGGGTTTTTTATTGAAAATTAATGTGAATGAAATATAAATTATATTAAAATATATTGTTTTATGCATATTGTAGGAGCGATATGGATACTCGAGATATGTCACCATTAGTCATGCTCTTCTTCAACATGCTAAAGGAATTAAGACCTTTAAGGATGAATGTAGTGGCACAAAGAACAATTGCATATTGTATCTCACAACTAATGCTAAAGATATACGTGTGTATGGCACGTTGGGCATACATGATTGTAACCGTTAGTTTGGTGGACATAATCATATTACAAGTATTTTCTTTTTCTTATTATTGGACAATGGAAGTTTGTGTATATTATTCATTATCAGTGGAATTTGAATTATCCTCTTGGATAAAAGTCGATATCATATTGGTTGTTAATGTTACAACTCCGAACTTGCATTGTCTCTGAATTACAACAAATTAGAAGAGAGTTGGACTTGTCATCAATTGAAATTTATGGAGAAAGAACAAGATCAAATGGGTATTAAATTTGGGCGGAAGTCGACTCGACTAAAGGACATAAGAGCCTACCCAAGCTTAGGGTGGAAAACTTCAAGGCATTCGGTGAAAATGTTTAAAGTATACTGATCAAGCAGGTTGAACATCACCCATAAATGTATTTCGATTAACAAAAACAACAAACAAATAATTATAAGTCATGCCAGCTGTTGAAAGTAGTTTACAATATATATATATATATATATATATATATATATATATATATATATATATATATATATATATATATATATATATATATATATATATATATATATATATATATATATATATATATATATACATACATATATATATATATATTTCTATGCAAAGTTGAGCGAAATCTTACAATGGGCCCCACCACTATCTTGAAAGTGTACTACTTCTCTCCCGCTCCGTCGGTGAAGCATGGAGGCTAGTCCGCAAAAGCTTGTTCGGGGAATCTTGTTTAATCACGAGTGTCGTGAGGACCACTAAATAACTCACAAGGTAGAGTGATTTTGCTCACTTGGTGTGAAGACTTATGATTCTCGTAGGAGCTCATTAGGAATTTGACTTGATCTTCAAGTTCGACCATCCTACGATTGGAAGTTTGCAAGTCAATGGGAGGCAAGGAGATTGCCTTGACGGTTTTGGGCAACTCACGGGGGTCATTCCAACTTTCGTTGTCATGAGGAAAGGTCCTCTTGTACTACCCCATTCTTCCGCGGTGAGATCACGAAGTTTGCTACCGGCCGCTTGGTCGATGGATTGCTTAGTTGAGAAGTTGACATGATCGTAAAAGATTTGGACTTGAAGCCAAAGATCGATCTTTGTGATGAGGGACTTTATGGAGCAAGTCCTTGAATCGAGTCCATGCCTCGTAGAGATTTACCTTGGCGTTGTTGGAACATCAAGATTTCATTCCTAAGTTTGGTAGTTTTCCGGTGGGAAAAAGCTGGGCAAGAAGCAGTGGTGAGATCATCCTAACTTGATATGGATCCGTGGAAGTCGCTCAAGCCAATTACTAGCTTGGTCCCGTAGAGAATTGGAAGAGACGCAGCGTGGTCTCCGTGTGGTAGCATCAAGGTCGATGGAATCAGCGATTTTAAGGAAGTCCTTGAGATGTCGATTGGGATCTTGAACGAAGTACATGGAATGCACATCCGTTTTGCACCAATCGGATGGTGTCGGATCGCAGGGCCGTAGTTTGAGCTTAATCGGTGATCACGCGCACAACGCGTTCGAGTCAAAGGAACTTCCTTTTCGTCGAGCAAGTTTTTCAACACCCTAGGTAGTGAACCTAATCATTGTAGTGTAGTATTAGGGTAAGCCTCGGAATTAATATCGTTCTCTGTGGGAATAGGAATGCTAGTCGAAATTACTACGCTAAGGTTGGGGTTGAGGAAGAATATTTTTATCTTTTTATAATTTTTAGAAAATTGAAAGGTACGAATCTCGGGGTATTGGATTTGGGGGTGGTATTTCTAGATTACTCTACTATTATCTATTCTAATTAACTAAGCTAAGGGTAGTCTATGTCTATTGTTGTGCTCTTATGATGATTAAAAATGTTTTCCTAGATGCTATTACTCACTAGTTATCTCCTATTAATGGTTGAATTGTCACGTCCTTATTCTTAACGTTGTGTCTTCTAAGGTCGTAGGGTATGCGTTTTTCCCTAACTCTTTGAGACTACCTTAAGGTTATTGCCTACGAAATCTCTATGATTCATAAACTAACTCTAAGGTTATCTTTGGATGTTTAGACTACAATAACTCTAGGTGATTATAAACTAATGTTCACAAAGATTACTCAAGCATTAAAAACACAACGAATGACCTATCGCAATACTAGGTCAATCACAATTAAGATAAGAGACAACCAATCAATATTCAATACCTAGGTTTCATATATCTAAGCAAACACACAAGTAAATTAGCCGGACATGGAAAACATGCAAGCATACACACAAACAATTGAAGACATAATTGAATTAATGAAGTAAATCACTTATCTTGTTGTAAAATAGGGTATGGAACCCTAAGATACTTGAGACGACCAAAGTTTGGTTTAGGTTTTACTCCATAAAACTACCTCTCTAAAATTACGAAAATCCGAATTCTATATATAGAGTTACAATATCGCGACGTTACTCTTTATTTGTGGCGCCGTCGGGTGGCCGCCATTAGGTTTTTGTCTTGGCCACGTCAGCGTTGTGACAACGTCACCTTATGGTTGTGACGTTGTCGGCTTCATCTTCGGACGCCTGCGGATCTAAATCTGGGCCGTCGAGTTGTGACGCCTACTCTATAAAACTGATGCCGTCAGTGCAAAATAGCAATTTTCTTTACGAGTCGTCTCGAAGCGTGTTGCTGACGGGCGTCAGCCATTTAAGGTACGTGGCGTGCCCGTCATTGCTCCAACGACTTAGTGTCTTGATTCTTGAATTTGGCGAATAAGTGTCATTCCAAAGATTTGCCTTCAGAGACCTAAAAGTGAAAGGCGAATTAAGTAGTAACGGATACAAAAGTGATCGATTAAGGGCTTAAATGACCCCTCAAAGTGTACCTTTTAAATCCTTATCAAATATCCCTACACTTGGTATTTGCTTGTCCTCAACAAATGTTCTTTAATAATTAATTTATAAGTTAGGGGTCATGAAGCATTAGTTTAGAACAATTCATAACAAGTATAAGCCCCGCAAAAGTCATAACAAGCACGAAAATTACATACTAGCACCTCACAAGTAGTGTTTGGATACTCTGATCTCTTGGGTGTATATGAAATATATCAAGTTGAAAATGGAAGATAAACACTCATTAACCGGTCCTAGTACATAGATTCCCATAGGCTTGAGACTAGATCAAACTTCCATCGCTTTTGGCGTAAGCACCTAGGAAAAACTATCCAAGAGGTCTTTTAAAGGGTTGTAACGTTAGCCTTACGGTAGGAAAACAAAGGGTTTGGTGGGATAGGTGATTTAGTGGTGGCAAGTCAAAAAAATTTATGTTACAAGCATTAGAAGAATGGTGTTGCTAAGCCAAGACTCGACACTCTAAACTCTAGATAAATTGAAGCAAACAAACATAAATTTAAAGATAGATGTAGGATAGTAGCCCTTTTATTTATTTATTTTTTTCATACACTTTTACTCTACCATACTCTACGATAACATCAAAATAATAGGGATTTATAGGCACATCCCTACATTTGAGTCTTTATTACTCTAACACTAAATTGACCCGAATTGAAAAGATCAAAACACTTGGAGTACATTATTACGTAAATAAAGGGAATTTGAATTTAACCTTCCTTCCAGTCATTTCATAAAATTTAACTTTTCCCATGAGTCCCAATCGTCCCAAAACTGTGTACAAAGGATATGACTCGACTTATCAACTTATGAATGCAACTAGATAATTGAACTAAGGGTTTAGTGTGATAAAAATAATGCACTAAAAGTGAGTGCATAAAAGGTAGGCTAAGGCGATTTGGGTGTACGTTTGGGGGTGTATTGTAAACAATGCTCTTCATTGATATTTCGGAAAACCGAAACATCACGAGAACCGCGAAAAGGATAGGCTACGAGGGTTAACTAGGGATATCGTGTACTAAAGATGAGTACAACACAAAGGGTGTGGGGAATTACTCAACCGATGTGGAAGAAGTAATTATAATCTGGTATCAAACAAGGGTTATCCTAATGCCTCTTATCATTTAGTTATTCCTAACTACAAAAGTGTAGTCTCACTAACGATCTTGGAATGCATCACAAAACAAGTTCTAGAATCTATTATGCTACCGGTACACACTCGAAGCATTAAAGTGGAATGCTTTAATTCCTACAAATCTAAGGGCGATCCTCACATTTTGGGTGGAATTTAAGTGGTAAAGGGTTTTGTGCTAGTCATATAACTTCCTATCCATGAGGCAGCTTTATTAAGACTAATGGCCCACTCCTACATGTCATGAAAAATTTTAAATTTGGTGCCAAAATTACCCTAACGATATTTCTCATGGTTTATTACACAAATGAAATTGGACAAATAGTCGAGGATAAACATAGTTTCAAAGTTCCGTTTTATTTTCCTCCCTACACTTAAACCGAACATTGTCCCCAATGTTCCCAAAATATCAAAGTTATGATAATGGAAGGTAATTAAAAGCGAAAGAAACTAATACTCCCACGATTAGCTCGGTAGGATCCGTATGAAGTAGTGGTTAAATTCTTCTCCAAGAAGAATGTATGCGTGAAAAGCTCCATCCAATCTTATGTATATTCTTCTTGATAAATAAAACCTGCACACTTGAAGAAAACAAACGAAACCTTCGTGTAAAATTGGCGGTAACAATATATATGACTCTACTAAACTAGGATATAATGTTTGTGGAATGGATGTTTACAGATTTTCTAGAAAATTAAGACCTGAAAAATTCCAAAAATTTATAAGTAGCACAGAAAACGAGAAAAAGTTAGAAGTGTTTCTACTCCTCCCGCCCGTCAGTTATGACCACGCCGTCAAAGTTATCTGACGAAACTGTCTGCGATTTTACGGAAAAATTACGGAAAATTTATAACTTTAGAATGGAAAATTTCTTGCAAAACATCAATTATGACTCGATACAAGCGTTTGAGTCAAACAAACACACATGCATATCTTTTATTAATCGTAATTCTCATGTTCACGTTCTTTTTGAAAATGTGTGTAATCCACCCCACACTTATCCTTTTGTAAAATACATTTATATGTAATTAAGACGAGGTTAAAGACAAAATAAAGCATTTTTACAAATTCAAACATGAGAATAAACAATCAATAAAAGATATACGACACAAACAAGCAAAAATTAAGCATGGGTTGCCTCCACGTAAGCGCTTTTCTTTATTTATGAGTCTTGTAGCTAGACTCAAGTCGTGCCTCACGTGACTTCATTACCGTCACCTTCTTCCAAAACAATATCCTCATCGTTGACCATTTCATTATTGTCCAACGATAATGTTTTACGTTGTCCATTCACGGTAAATGCTCTTCCATCGTGGTCTAGTAGTATCACGCCCCATTGTCCATTTTCCTCTTCAAAAGGGCCCATACCATCTTGATTTGAGTTTTCCGGAAATAATATCAATCTTGAATTATACAAGAGCACCTTATCTCCTTCCACAAACTCTTTAGGATTCTTTATTCGTTGATCATGCCATTTTTTCACTTTCTTTATATGTGATCGACGATTCATAAGCTTCAAGTCTTAGTTCATCCAGGTTCTTGAAGTCAGGAACCTATTTGACCACCCTCAAAATAGTCCATATTACGAGCCTTAAGTGCCCAAAGATGCCTTTTGCTCAAGTTCAATTGGGGGTGGCATGCTTTCTCGTATACCAGCGAAAAGGGTTGTTCAGATAGGTGTTTTATAAGCGCTCAATGCCCAGTGCCTCATCCAGTTTGAATGCCCAATCTTTTCTATTCTGGTGGACCATTTTTCAAGTATCCGCTTTAATGCTCTATTTCTGTTCTCTACTTGGCCACTGGTTTGGGGATGATATGCTGTAGAGAATCTATGCGGAACACCATACTTCTTCATCACCTTCTCCATTTTAGCATTGCAAAAGTGGGCTCCTCTATCACTGATCAATTCCTTGGGAATCCCGAATCGTGCGAAGAGCTTTTTAAGAAAATGGATTACTACCCTTGCATCATTAGTCCTAAGGGCTTGGGCCTCCACCCATTTGGACACATAGTCGATAAGCTTGCTAGAATGTATTCATTTCCTCCGGATGATGGAAAAGGTCCCATGAAATCTATACCCCAAACATCGAATATTTCGAGACTTGGATATAGTTCTTGGGATTCATCCTTCTGACATGTTTCCGATCGTTGGCATGCATCGCACATTTGAACTAATCTCTTAACGTCGCGAAAACAAGTAGGCGGTAGAACCCAAGATCGAAAACTTTTCATGCCATGACATTTACACGTGATGCCCCCGGATGGTCTGCGTGACACTCTCTCAAAATCCGATCAATCTCTCCCAAAGAACACACCGCCGAATGACCGATCGGGCATATCACGGAATAAGAAGGCTCATCCCAAAATAGTGTTTTAGTGCTCGATAACGCTACACGCTGTTCGGGGTCAAAGGAACTTCCTTTTCGTCGAGCAAGTTTTTCAACACCCTAGGCGTTGAACCTAATCGTTGTAGTGTAGTATTAGGGTAAGCCGGGTATTGATATCGTTCTCTAGAGGAATAGGAATGCTAGTGAGAAGTTACTACACTAAGGTTGGGGTTGAGGAAGATTATTTTATCTTTTATATTTTTAAGGAAAGGAAAGGTACGAATCTCGGGTTTAGATTTGGGGTTGGTATTACTACCGATTACTCTACTTATCTAATTATCTAATCTAAGGTGTATGTAGTCTATGTCTAATTATTGTGTGCTCGTATGATAGTTTAAAGATGTGTTTACTTAGGTTTTACTACTCCTTAATTATCTCCTATTGGTGGTTGAATTGTCACGTCCTTATTCTTAGTTGCGTTGTCTAAAGTTGTAAGGTATCGCTTTCTCCCAAGGGTCTCGTCTACAAAACCCACTAGGGATAATAAACACTTACTCAAGGCACTCTTTGGATGGTTTAGCTTACAACTACTCAAGGAGTCATATTCTAAGGTTCACAAAGATTTAATCAAGCATTAAGTACACAACGAATGACCTATCGCATTACTAGATCATTAATCAACTAAGATAAGAGACAACCAATCAATATTCAATAATTAAGTTTCATATTCCTAAGCAAACACACAAGTAAATTAGCGGGACATGGAGAACATGCAAGCATACACACAAATAATCAAAGACATAATTGTATTAATGAAGTAAAACACTTATCTTGGTGTAAGATAGGTTTGGAACCCTAAAATCTTGTACAAGACAGCCTTGGTTCGGTTTAGGTTTTTACTCCAAAAGACTACACACTAATCTTGAAAAATTCGGATTCTATATAAGATTACACATGACGACGTCACCTTATGTTTTGTCAAGCCGTCGTGTCGCCGTCATTAGGGTTTCGTCTTGGCCACGTTAGACTTGCGACGCCGTCACCTTATGCTTGTGACGCCGTCCTCTTCAGCTTTCGGCGCCGTCTGGATTGCATCTAGGCCGCCCGAGTTACGACGGCCTACTCTTTTATAACTTGACGTCGTCACTTGAAAATAGGAGTTTTGGCTTACGTCCGTCACAAAATCCTCCGACGGCGTCATAGCTTAAGCGATGGCGCCGCACCATGTTTTCGCAACTTTGAGTGTCTCGATTACGACTTTGGCCATTTTCTTCAGTATCTTGCGCTTTTCGTCCAAATAAGTGTCATTCCAAGATTTTACCTTCAAGAGACCTAAAAAGTGAAAAGGAACGATATTAAGCAATAACGGATACAAAAGTGATCAAATAAGGGCTTAAACGACCCTCAAAAGGTACCTTTAAAACCTTATCAAATATCCCTACATTTGGTATTTGCTTGTCCTCAAGCAAATGTGCTTTTAGCCAATTAATTTATAAGTTAGGGTCATGAAGCATTGGTTTAAAACACCCACAACACATATAAGCCCAAAAGTCATAACAAGCACGGAAATCACATACTAGCACCTCACATGGGGTTTTGGATACTCGCATCTCTCTCGGGTATATGAAATATAACAAATTGGAAATGGAAGATAAACACTCATTAACCGGTCCTAGTACATAGATTACCATAGGCTTGAGAATAGATCAAACCTCCATCGCTTAGGTAAGCACCTAGGAAAGACTATCAAAGAGGTCTTTAAAGGGTTGTAACGTTAGGCTTACGGTAGGAAACAAAGGGTTTGGTGGGATAGGCTATTTAGTGGTGGCAAGTCAAAAATCTCTATGTTACAAGCATAGGAAGAATGGCGTTGCTAAGCCAAGACTCGACACTCTAGACTCTAGCTAACTGAAATAAACAAACATAAATTTAAATGATAGATGTAGGATGGTAGCCCATATTTATTATTTTTTTTTCACTCTCTTTTTTTTTTCTTTTCTCTTTTTCTCTTTTTTTTCGATTTTTTTTTCATACACTTTTACTCTACCATCCTCTACGGTAACATCAAAATGATAGGGATTTATAGGCACATCCCTACACTTGAGTTTTTATTACTCTAATACTAATTTGACCCAAATTGAAAAGATCAAAACACTTGGGGTACATTATTATGCAAACAAAGGAATTTGAATTTAACGTTCCTTCCGTTATTTCATAAACTTTAACTTTTCCCATGAATCCCAATCGTCCCAAAATCAGATACAAAGGATATGACTCGACTTAGCAACTCATGCAAGCAACTAGATAATTGAACTAAGGGTTTAGGGTGATAACAATAATGCACTAAAAGTGAGTGCATATAGGGTGGCTAAGACGATTTAGGTGTATATTTGGGGTGAGGTGTAAACAATTCTCTTCATTGATATTCCGAAAACCGAAACATCACGAGAACCGCGAAAAGATAGGCTCGTAGGGTTAACTAGGGGTATCGTGTACTAAAGATGAGTACAACGCAAAGGGTGTGGGGAATTACTCAACCGAAAGTGGAAGAAGTAATTATATTACGGTATCAAACAAGGGTTATCCTAATGCCTCTTATCATTTAGTTATTCCTAACTACACAAGTGTAGTCTTACTTGCGATCACGGATGCATCGCAAAAACAAGTTCTATAATCTAATATACTACCGGTTCACACTCTAAGCATTAAAGATGAATGCTTTAATTCCTACTAATCTAAGGGCGATCCTCACATTTTGGGTGGAATTTAGGTGGTAAAGGGTTTTTGTGCTAGTCATGCAACTTCCTATCCGTGAGACGCTTTTGTTAAGACTAATGGCCCACCCTATATGTCATGAAAATTTTAAATTTGGTGCCAAAATTACCCTAACCGACATTTTCTCATGGTTTATTACATAAATGCAATTAGACAAAGCAAATAGTCAAGGATAAGCATAGTTTCAAAGTTCCGCTTATTTTCCCTCCCTCATTTTAAACCGAACATTGTCCCCAATGTTCCCCGAAAGTATCAAAGTTATGATAATGGAAGGTAATTAAAAGCGAAAGAAACTAGTACTCCCGATTAGCTCGGTAGGATCCGTGTGTGAAGTAGTGGTTAAATCCTTTCCAAGAATTTATTTATGAAAAGCTCCTTCCAATCTTTTGTTTCTTCTTCTTGATAAATAAAACGCACATTTGAAGAAAACAAAGCGAAACATTCGCGTAAAATCGGCGGTAATAATATATATAAGACTCTACTAAACTAAGATATAATGCTTGTGGAATGGATGTTTGTAATTGTTTGGAAAATTAAGACACGAAAATTCCAAAATTTATAAGTAGCTCGAAACGAGAAAAAAGTAATCTGTTTTTTACTCCTTCCCGGCCCGTCGGTTGCAATCTGACCGTCGGTTATCCCGACAAAAAATGGTCTGCGATTTCTGGAAAATTTATATCTTTAGAATCGGAAAAATTTCGCAAAACATCCATTATGACTCGATACAAGCATTTGACTCAACAAACACGCATATATATCTTTCAATGAATTGTTATTCTCATGTTTACGCTTTTGAAAACGTGTGTAATCCTCCCTACACTTATCCTTTATGTAAAATACCTTTATATGCAATTAAGACGAGGTTAAAACAAATTAAAGCATTTTACAAATTTAAACATGAGAATAAACAATTAATAAAAGATATACGACACACAAATGAAGATGAAAACAAATACACATGGGTTGCCTCCCAAGAAGCGCTTGTTTTTGTTCGAGTCACGAGCCCGACTCTACCCTTATTTAATGGATAAAGGGAAGTTTTCCTACACTTAAGTTTAAGTCAGAGATAGTAGCAATACACACCCTTAGGGTGGAAATTTGCTACGTGAGGAGAGGGTGATGGGTGATTTATATGCTCAAAGGAGTGTGCTCCATTCATTGTAACCTTACCTAATTTAATTGGTGTAGCGGGTGAATCAAATCTCTCTCCTAAAAATGGATCATCTTCTATCAACTTCAAAAGATTCTTAGTTAAGGATCCATCTTGACCTAATAAACCCGGTTTAAACCCATAATGTTTCTTGTTATTAACCATGAATGGGTGATATAAGTGTGCAAGGTCATGGGTTACTCCTATATTAGCTTCCACTCTACATGGCCTAGAATCTACCACCTTTATCAAGCAACTACCGGACTATCTATTTTGATGGGTGGATTGGGGCTAATTCAATTCCAAGATTCACATCTAAAGACGGAAAATTGGGTAAGGTTTTGGTTGAGGCTCCGGTTCATCAAAATTAGGAACTTCCCTAGGAATAAGAGAGGTTATGACAACAAGCATGTGATTCCTTGGGGGTTTCGTCACCTTCATCGAATTGGAGAGGTATGGGTGTCATCCCAACGTTTTCGGTATCGCATATACCTTTTCTATCTTTTTAGGTATATTGTTCTTTGCGATTTCTTCACGGATTTCCAGCATGAAGTTGTCAGCTAGGCCCAAGAAAGTGTCATGAGTTTTTCGCATTTGAGCTTCGAGGCATTTTATTTCCTTTTCTTGCTTGTGGACAAATGTCAACATTATGTCCTCGAATTCATCTTGCTGGAACTTTCTTGGGAGCAAAAATTCCTTGACCGCATTCACATGCTTATCAGCATGAGTGGTTACTTCCATTAATGCCTTCACTTGGGCCTCCATACTCATAATTGCTTATGCTCGGGAAGTTGACCCGTTCTCTTGGACAACTGGAATTTCCCAACCTTCCTCTTCATATTGAGCTAGGTCCTCAATAACCTCCCAAAGATGCCTCAAAGATTGAGGTTACTTAGCCTTCCACGGTGGCATAATCAATGGTTCGTTGGAGGGAGACCGACATGATCACGTAAGAGTTGGACTTGGAGCCGAGATCAATGCCATGATGAGGACTTTATGAAGTAAGTCCTTGAATCGAGTCCATGTCAGTAGAGATTCACCTTGACGTTGTTGGAACATCAAGATGTCATTCCTAAGCTTAGTGGTTCTCCCGTTGGGAAAAATTGAGCAAGGAAGCGAGAGGTGAGATCATCCCAACTTGAGATGGAGCCGGAAGTCGCTCAAGCCAATTACTAGCTTGGTCTCGAGAGAGAATTGGAAGAGACGCAGCGTGGTCTCCGAGTAGTAGCATCAAGGTCGATGGAATCGACAATTTTAAGGAAACCCTAAGATGTCGATTTGGATCTTCGAACAAAGTCCATGGAATGCACATCCGTTTTGCACCAACCGGATGGCGTCGGATTGCAAGGCCGTAGTTTGGGCTTGGTCGGGAAGCTCAATGGTGTTCCTATAGCCTAGGTGGCTTGGTCTCGAGTATTCACCAAGAGTACGGGCTCTTGGCGGGTCATTTGGTGGTGGGTTGATGAGTGGTGGTTGGTTATCACCTTCCATGATGAAAAGTGATGGGATTACGAACAAAGGTAACGAAGAAGGGGGATAGACTAAGAGAAAGCTAAAAATGAGAAAAAGTTTACTTGATAGGAATCAAGTAAAGAAACCTAAACGAGGTGGACTACTAACTAGCTATTCTATTCCCGGCGGCGCCAAAAACTTGATAACGCTACACGCCGTTCGAGGTCAAAGGAACTTCCTTTTAAGTCGAGCAAGTTTTTCAACACCCTAGGCGAGGAACCTAATCGTTGTAGTGTAGTATTAGGTAAGCCACGGTATTGATATCGTTCTCTGGGGAATAGGAATGCTAGTGAGAAGTTACTACGCTAAGGTTGGGGTTGAGGAAGATTATTTTTATCTTTTATATTTTTAAGGAAAGGAAAGGTACGAATCTCGGGTTTAGATTTGGGGTTGGTATTGCTACCGATTACTCTACTTATCTAATTATCTAATCTAAGGTGTATGTAGTCTATGTCTAATTATTGTGTGCTCGTATGATAGTTTAAAGATGTGTTTACTTAGGTTTTACTACTCCTTAATTATCTCCTATTGGTGGTTGAATTGTCACGTCCTTATTCTTAGTTGCGCTGTGTGTCTAAAGTTGTAGGGTATGCGTTTCTCCCTAACTCTTTGAACTTACCAAAGGGTCTCGTCTACAAAACCCACTAGGGTTAATAAACTCTTACTCTAAGGCACTCTTTGGATGGTTTAGCTTACAACTACTCAAGGAGTCATATTCTAAGGTTCACAAAGATTTAATCAAGCATTAAGTACACAACGAATGACCTATCGCATTACTAGATCATTAATCAACTAAGATAAGAGACAACCAATCAATATTCAATAATTAAGTTTCATATTCCTAAGCAAACACACAAGTAAATTAGCCGGACATGGAGAACATGCAAGCATACACACAAATAATCAAAGACATAATTGTATTAATGAAGTAAAACACTTATCTTGGTGTAAGATAGGGTTTGGAACCCTAAAATACCGTACAAGACAGCCTTGGTTCGGTTTAGGTTTTTACTCCAAAGACTACACTAATCTTGAAAAATTGGATTCTATATATAAGAATACATATGCGGCAGCGTCCTTATGTTTTGTGACGCCGTCGTGTCGCCGTCATTAGGGTTTCGTCTTGGCCATGTTAGACTTGCGACGACGTCACCTTATGCTTGTGACGCTGCGTTTCAACCGACGCCGCCTCGATTGCATCTAGGTCGCCCCGAGTTGCGACGGCTACTCTTTTATAACTTGGCGTCGCCACTTGAAAATAGGAGTTTTGGCTTGATCCGTCACAAAATCCTCCGACGGCGTTGCAGTTAAGCGAAGGACGCCGCCACCTTATGTTTTCAGACTTTGAGTGTCTCGATTCTCGACTTTGGCCATTTTCTTCAGATCTTCGCCTTTTAGGTCCAAATAAGTGCGATTCCAGCATTTTGCCTTCAAGAGACCTAAAAGTGAAAAGGCGATATTAAGCAATAACGGATAAAAAGTGATCAAATAAGGGCTTAAACGACCCCAAAAAAGGTACCTTTAAAACCTTATCGGTCGGTGAAGAATTTCTTCTTGTCTTGCCTAGTCATGTAGTTTGGCAAGACCCTCTTCGATAGATGATTAGCATAATCCATACCATGGCTCAATGTCCTTAATGGCCATTAGCCGTTCCTCGTGAAAAGAATCACAATTTGATGGTCTAATTCTTCTAAGTCTGGGTTTTCCAATCGTGATAAATGATCAGCCGCAAGATTTTCAGCTACCCTTTTATCTTGAATTTCAATGTCGAATTCCTGGAGTAATAGGACCCACCTAATAAGTCTGGGTTTTGCATCTTGTTTGGAAGACAAGTATCGTAAGGCAGAGTGATCTGTGAAGACGACAGTTTTGGAAAGGACGAGATATTGCCTGAATTTGTCGAAGGCAAAAACCACAGCTAGAAGCTCTTTCTCGGTGGTTGTATAATTCTCTTGCGCTACATTCATGGTTTTTCTAGCATAGTAAATTGGTTGAAAATGCTTCTCCTTTCTTTGGCCTAGCACGGCGCCTACAACATAATCACTAGCATCGTACATGATCTCGAATAGTTGGGACCAATCAGGGGTAACCATTATTGGGGACTGGGTAAGATCTTTCTTCAGGCGATTGAATGCTTCCTTACATTCTTCCGAAAAGTCTAAGGGAGCGTCCTTGATTAGAAGTTGTGTCATAGGCCTGGAAATTTTAGAGAAGTCCTTAATAAACCTTTTATAAAAGCCCACATGACCAAGAAAGCTTCGAATGGCCTTAACGGTAGTAGGATAGGGTAGTTTAGATATCGCTTCGATTTTAGCTCTATCGACCTCGATTCCATTTCCGGAGACTTTGTGCCCCAAGACGATTCCTTCTCTTACCATGAAATGGCATTTTCCCAATTCAGGACTAAATTGGTTTCTTCACACCGCTTCAACATCTTCCTAAGGTTGGATAGACAAAGGTCAAGGAATTTCCAAATAGAAATCATCCATGAAGACTTCCATGTTGTCTTCAATTAATTCATGGAATATGACCATCATACATCGTTGAAAGGTAGCGGGGGCGTTGCAAAACCCGAAGGGCATTCGCTTGTAAGAAAAAGTCCCGTAAGGGCATGTAAACGTAGTTTTTTCTTGATCTTCAGGAGCGATGGGGATTTGGAAGTATCCTGAGAAACCATCAAGAAAACAGTAGTACTCATGCCCGGCTAACCTCTCGAGCATTTGGTCGATGAATGGCAAAGGAAAATGATCTTTCCGTGTGGCATCATTTAACTTTCTGTAGTCGATACAAACACGCCATCCAAGAACCGCTCTGGGTACTAAATCACCTTTTCATTTTTCACAACCGCTATTCCTCCCTTTTTGGAACCACTTGACCTGGCTAACCCATGGGCTATCTCGAAATGGGGTAGATTAGGCCGACATCGAGAAGCTTGACGACCTCCTTTTTTACTACCTCCTTGATATTAGGGTTAACTCTCCTCTGAGGTTGAACGGTTGGTTTGTAATCTTCTTCCATAAGAATTTTATGAGTGTAGAAAGTAGAATCAATACCCTTAATGTCAGCAACACTCCATGCGATCAATCCTTTGTATTATCTTAGGACTTCTAAGAGCTTCCCTTTCTGTTCAATGGTCAGCGAAGAGCTTATGATGACAGGGAGTTGATCCTCTTTTTGAAGGAAGGCATATTCTAAATGGCTTGGGAGATCTTTTAATTCTAAGGTAGGAGGTTCCTTGATTGATGGTTTTAGCTTGTTTTCCGTCTTTTGAAGTTCAAGAGGCTCAATTTGTTCCCTACGTGGGTAAAAGGAAATAGCTCCAACCATCTCAGTCTCTTCATCTTTATCTATCATGTTGTTGTCATCATTCATGAATTCGTTTAATAGATACTCATCAATACAGCCATCTATATCATCAACAAATTCATCAACCTCTTCAAAAAAATAAATAGGATGATCGTAAGAGGAGGAATGACTCATAGAATCCTTGATGTCGAAAGTTACGCTCTCAGACCACACTCGTAAAGTGAGTTTACCATCATGAACATCGATGATGGCGCGAGCTGTAGCCAAGAATGGTCTTCCAAGGATTATCGGAACTGAGTTATCTTCCTCCATTTCTAAAATTACAAAGTCAACCGGAAACTTGAACTCCCCTACTCTTACCAGAACATTTTCACAAACTACAATGGGATATTTGATTGATCGATCAGCCAACTGAATACTCATTCTGGTTGGTTTCAACCCTGAATATCTGAGTTTGAGGAATAAGGAATGAGGCATCAAGTTAATGCTTGCCTCGAGATCTACCAAGGCGTTTTTCATAGAGAGTGCCACTATAGAGCAAGGAATGGTGAAGTTGCCCGGATCTTCTTTCTTCTTGGGCAAGCTTTTCTGGATGATAGCCGAGCACTTTTCTCCTAATGATACCAACCCTTCAAGCTTCTTCCAATTCGATAGTAACCTCTTGAAGTATGTGCTATGTTTAGGGATATGATAAAACATTAGAAGTGGTATATTGACTGGAAGTCCGCTTTTAAGTAAGACAATATTCTCTCATTGTCTTCTTGACCTTTGATTTTTAAATGCGAGGATAAGGAATCCTTGCGAGTCTGCATCGGACATGTGTTGATGTTTGTGGAGGGGTCGTCGAGGAGTCGAAGGAGGTTCAGGAATTGCTCCATTGCCTAACTCAGGCTCCCTGACGGTGGGATTTTGGTCAGGGTATGGGGGATCCTTGGTAGTAATTCCTGATCGAGTAGTAATAGCACAAGTTGGATCGTGCTGGGTTGGACCAGGTTCGCTTATTCTTTTGTGGAGTTTGGCGAACTGGCTTTCTAATTCAGCTTGTTGCTCTTGAATGAATCCTTTGAGACCCTTTAAAAGCATTACCACTTCCATGGTAAATTGCCCGAGTTCTTTTTCAAAGACATCATGGATGGTGTATTCAGATCCCTCCTTTCCCTCAGTCTTCCATTTTAGATTACCCCAAGGAGTGCATTCATCATTTTGATAGAACGTGAGAAGGGAAGGGTCATCATAAATGTCATAGCTGGAAAGGAAAGCACGCTCTTGGTGTGTGTTATCATCACACTCATTGCTCTCGTGTGACCCTCCACAAATGTCGCATATAAGGTATGGGTTAAAAACCCTCTTAGATTCTTGCGACTTCGTGAGGTATGCGAGCTTTTCTTGCGCCCTCTTCATCCGATCATCGAGAGATATTGGGCTTTTATTTGAGGCAGCAGAGACACTCATTACAGTTACTGGCTCATTCCAACTGTTTTCTTGGTCTTGGACATACTCCTCAATGCGGTCCCATCCTTCTTTCGCATTGAGATTGGAGATTTGTCGGCCAGTTGAGAAGTCAATCCCTTTTTGATCATCGCGGGAGACATTGTCGTAAAAGATTTGAACAACCAACCAAAGGTTGATACCATGGTGTGGGGCTTGTTGAATGAGATCTTTGTAACGAGTCCATGAGTTGACGATACATTCTCCATCTGTTTGATGGAAATGAAGAATCTTGCTCCTGATGGATGCAGTTCTCCCAGGGGAAAGAACTTTTTGGTGAATTTGGTTGTGAGTTGTTCCCAAGTGAATATGGACCTTGGAGGAAGCTTATCGAGCCACCTTGGCCTTGTCCTTGAAGAGAAAATGGGAAAACCGAGTCCGGATGTCTCCTTGATGCTCCTTTAGCATAGATAGTATCCACAATTTTAAAATTGTTTGATGTGATGAATGGGATTTTACCGTGGGATCCGTGAAATTGACATGCATTCGGATAAGCCAAATGTCGGTGGCATGCAACACCTCATTGACTGTTCGGAAGGGTAGTCAATGGCACCGTAAATCCAGATGCGGAGGGAGAAGAGTACTCCCTAAGGGCTTTTGCTTCTGGTTTATTGATGGGTCCATTGACTGGAGTAGCGGGGATTTCCTCACTATGTTGGCTCTGATTGTCAATGTTGATGGCTTCAGGGGACTTAGGGGAACGAGTGGACTCTTCGTTAGTTGCAGCTTCATCAAAATTGATGGTGGTGCCTTGAGGTTCCAACTCATGGAGAGCTCTTCTTCACCTATTTAGCTCTCTTTCGGGTTCAGCAAAAGGTTCAAGAAGGGTTTTGGTGGAACTGCAGTCCTAAGTTGTCTAAGGGGATTGGTGGGGGGAAATGGCAGGTTTGGTGGTTGATTATTGTTAGGAATTGGAAATTCCATAAGGAAGTGTTGGTCACCCAAATTATAGTCTAGCATATGTTAGCTCGTAGACATATCGTTATTTACGTTACTTAGTAGTTAATTAGTTAGTTATTAGCGAAGATTAGTTTAGAGTAACACCGTGGAGGAAGGACGGGTCTTTACCCACTGTATGCCTGATCCACAGTCCGATAGGAGGACGTTTAGCTTGTAACTATAAATACCCCTTCCATCCTTGGAAGGGGTGAAGCTTCTTAATCTAACCTTGCATTTTGTATACGTTTTGGAGAGGTGCAGTTCCTCGCAATATGTCCTTCTCCACCACAGTTGTAACACTTGATTAGCTTCCCATGACCCTGAGCCATGTTCCTTCCTCGATTCTGATTACCCACATATCCTCCACCTACACCAGCATTTCCATAACCCGCCCCTGCCATTCCTTGATCATTCTGTCTTCCTTGCACATTTTGCACCACTACCTTTCCTTCTTTGACAGTTGCATGATTATGGAGATTGGAGGTTGTTCTGATATGATTTTTGGTGTGTGGAGTGAGGTTCAAGTTTTGCTTAACCATTAGAGCCAATTGATTGACAATGTGTTCCATAAATGTGTCTGAATCTGGAGGCTTATACCCTGGATCTGGAATGAGTTTGTGATTACCATTACCAGTTGGTATGACCTGTGATGCTTTGGTGGTTATTCCTACATTGGTATAGAATGCAGTTGAATCATGTGACGGGCTTGCATCTCCAGAATTGGTTTTGAACTTTTCCAAGATCATTCGTTCAAACACAACATGTTTCTCATTCTGAAGCAAATAAGCATACAATTGCTCGTAATTTTTGTTCCTCAATCCTTAGTTTAGCTTGACTGCAGTGACAAATTTGTGCCATTCGGGATTCATGTTGTTCACAAACTTTGAATTGATTTGGATATTTGCATAGTCATTTTGATATTCCTCATGTCATTCACAAGCTTGTGGAATCTCACATAATATTCGATGTGATTTCCCTGATTCATCTTAAAGTTCTCAAAGTCATCATACAAATGAGACTCTGTCTTCTTTAGTCAATTCAGAACCAAAGAGAAGCATCTTAACATTGTCCCATACTTCCTTTGCTTGATGTTGTGATTGATCAACTTGTAAATGTTCTTAGGTAAACCACAAGTATAATGTTTGAAGCCACGATGTCTCGTGATCGTATCTTTTCTTCTCCTTATCATTAAGCTCATCATACATCTTTGGTCTATCCAATCCTAATATAAGCGAACCATCGATAGTAGTTTCAAGGATGTCTCGGTAGTCTCAACTTGATATGGTCCTTCATCAATTGATTTGAGGATATTAACCCCATTTTCCTTTCCTAAGCAAGATAGTCGATTCTTTGAGCCCAAGAGTCATAATTGGTTCTATCCGGCATGGGAGGGCGAGTGTCGATCCTGCTGCTTGAGCGTCATCGACAATGTAAGAAGTGATTGTAGACATGATTACAGATTCTACAGGATTTTACTATTCTTTGATTAAACCGGGAAATAGATTCTTTCATGGGATTTTACTAAATCAAAAGAAAAGCCGTAAAACGTAACACGAAGAAATGACAAGTCTCAATAGACAAGTCGCACCCAAGACAACTCGCACCCTGGACAAATCGCACTCCTGACAGATCTTAGTACAAGACAAGTCGCAGTATAAGACAAGTCGCACCCTGATTATCAACTCGCTTAAATGACAACTCGCTTAACAGACAAATCGCATAGGCTGACAACTCGCATAGTAGACAAGTACACCCACTACTTCCACTACTTTGTCCTTTCTTGTCGTTTTGTCTCAATAGACAACTCGCATATAAGACAACTCACTTCACAAATCGAGAAAACTCGCATACAATCTGTGACAAGTCGCTTCAATAAGTATAGACAGAAGAGACAAATCGCATCAAAATTAGGACAACTCGCATCAAAGAGAAACAATTCGAGACTCAACTCGCATCCAAGATACTTTCAAAAACACCACTTTTTAATCCAAAAACAACACAACCACGATGATTCAAACATTCCAAACCGAAACCTAAACACTTATAATGATTCTAAACACAAAAGTACTATCAAAATCCAAACTTTAACACTAGAAATGATCCAAATGATGCAAACTACTCTAAACTCATTCAAACCCAAAAACCTTATGAAAACCACTAGAAATCCAAGAACATGAAAGATGAGTGATCAAACCATGGCTCTTGATACCATTTGTAGGATCATACATAATATGTTGTTTGATGATTCGGGTGGCCTAGGGAGATGATTAAACAAGTGTGCCATGTTTAGAGAGTGAAAGAGATGAGAGAAAGTTCTTGAGAGAAAGTAAAACACAAAATGCAAGGTTAGATTAAGAAGCTTCACCCCTTCCAAGGATGGAAGGGGTATTTATAGTTACAAGCTAAACGTCATCCCGTCGGTTGTGGATCGGGCATAATGGGTAAAACGTCCACAAAATTCAAAGTACTTCAAGGACAAAATGTCACCGGTACAAGCTCAAGATAATGAAGCGATATTGGATGAAGAAGAATTGCTATTTTCTTCGAGGAAATGCCAAAACTTACGATGCGACGTGGATGAACGACCGGTGCGGGTATGGGACACAACAATCCTAATGCATTTCAAGTTGCGGTTCGTGATGCATTTGATTACGATGTCGATGATGAACCCACCGCTAGACCATCTTCATGGCTAGTATCTCACCAATGGTTTCTCCAAAGGCTCCTTCACCACAACAGCCGGTCCTTCCAAGGAATCAATCATATCTGAGGTATTAAAACTATACGATGACATTGATGTGCAAAAGATACACGACAAGGTACAACCAATGAAATTATTGAATCAAATATTGAAAATATGGGTAATAGCAATGTTGTCCCATATGATCAATATGAAGCGAATGAAAGTGAAAATGTACCAAGCGATGCATCTTTGCGGTCAATGATGACTATATTTTGATGAATACACTTTGCATGTGCCCGATGACTCTATAACCTCCGAATCGAATGCCTATAAAGAACAAGTTGCTATATATGAACAACGTGCTAAGTTTGAATTGACTAACCGTGAGCGGAGATGGATTTCCAAATGCGTACAATTATCGAAAAAGTAACTTTAAGGAAGAAATGTTAAAACAAGAGTTAAACTCCTTGCAAGAAAAGCTCAATAAAGCTGTAAGCAAAAGCAAGAACTTCAAGAAAATGTAAAGGTGCTTAAACAGAGTTTCTTGCTAAGGAATCAAATTTTAAATGACTTTTCCAACCTAAAACTTTGAAAAACAAACTTGAGAACAAACTGTACATACAAGGAACACCATTGATCGCTCACATGATCACTAAGCATAGAGTCTTAAGTGATAAGCATAGTATTCCCCTTGTAGAGGTACCTAATCCCCGAGTATGGAAAAGTAGCTAGAGTTGCACAAAAGGTAGTCTATGATGGTAATGAAATTCTCAAGCCTAGGCAAACACCATCATGCATTGGAAGCACTGATGAGGATAGAAAAATAGAAGATACCTCTAGGGAGAAGATGACAAAGAAGTTAAATGATCCTAAGTGTACAAAGCATAATATAACGTTTAAACCCCATGATTACACTAAATAAAATTGGATAGCCTTGAATATGTTTAAACCTCAAACTCAGTTAACCCCTGAGCAAGTATTCTGGAAGAAAGATTTGGATAAACAAAAAATCGATAACCTGATTGAGAAGAATCCTCCCTGTTGGAGAATGCCTCCAGCCACTATGTATCCCCCAAATACACCTATGCATTTAGTGCCCAGAACCCTCTCTACTCAAAGCAAGAATGCCTATAGATAGTGCTTTAGCAATAATATAGATAGGGCTTTTTCAGGAATCGATTCTATAATTGAATAGCAGAAGTGCTACTTAGTAGTAGAAACTCGGAGAGACGGAGATGGGACTATTTTATACCTGCTAACTCCTATACATAGTCTATCAATTATTTGTTGACTTTGAGAAAACATGTAAGAAGAGAATTATACCCACAGGGATTACTGAAGGGGAAAGGGGTTTTGAGCAAACTAAAAAGTATTATTTAACTGAGGCCATCCCTGTCTTTAAACTACTAAAACAATAATTTGAGAGTCTTCAAAATGGCATTGATACAGAGATTAAAGAAATGAAAAAGGTGTTCAATGAAATGGAAATTGAGGTCAATGATTATGAACATGAACTCAAATGTAATGAAATTGAAAGGAAGAATCTGCATATATTAAATGAGAACTTGATTTCTAATTGTGTTGCTCAAGATGTGTTTTATACTGTTACAAATTATTCTATTACTTCTTCTCAATTTCATGAATTATCTATTGCTTTGAAAGTTTCCCATGATCGTATCATTGAGCTTGAAAACAAAAATTTAAAACTGAATGAGAAAATAGAACAGGATGATCATGATAACTTGGTAAAACATTTTTCTAAGCTGGAAGTTGAACATTTTGCTTTGCAATTAAAATATCAACATCTCAAAGAAAATGTTAAAACCTCAAATGTCAAGACATCCTCGGATGCTCCTGAGTTTGAGGCAGTTTTTGAAATAAGCAAACGTGATGAACAGATTCGATTTCATTGTAACACGATCAGAAGATTGAAAACCCAAATTTCACAATTGAAGGGTGAAAAGAATAATGTGAATGGCTCCCAAATACCTCCTCCGTTAGATTCTCAGAATTCTCAAAACTTTCATCTTCAAAACATCATTAACGTTTTACAACAAGAAAATGAGAGTTTTCTAGAAGAAAACAAAAAGGTTAAACAACATTTCAAAGAGTTATACGATTCAATGAAAGTCACTCGTGACAAGAATAATGAAAAATAACTTCTTTACAAAAGGAAATTGAGAATCTGAAGAGTCAGGTAAAAGGGAAAATGCCAATTGTCGGTGATGAGAATCTAGTATCAAAGGCATCTGCGGATTCTAAGTATGTTGTGACTGTAAAGTATATTCCCCTCATCTTAGAAATAACGAACTTGTGTGTCAAGAATATTTTTCGTATCTTAAGGATAGTCTAGAATGTCTCCGTGAGATTGTTGAAGAGGATAGCATAAATAAACCGCTTGATAGAGAAGTTAGGTATGCATGCTTATATGCCAAACGATCTCAGGAGCTTTTAGAATGTTTAAGAGCAACATGCCCTAAATCCTTTTGTACTAAAGATAAAGTCATTATGCCATGCTCTATGCCTAGTATTAAGCATGCGACTCTTGATATGCCTTGTTCTATGCCAAAATTAAAGCATGTGAACTTTGATGTGTCTCGCTAGTACTTCGATCCCAACACTTCTAGATCATGAACATAAAAAGTAGCAAAACCAACTAATGTTCCCATCATTCCTCTATGTATAATCATGACACTAAGGCAAGCGGGTCAAAGCCTCCGGAAATAAAAAGCAATATAGGACCTCATAAGCTAAGAGTGATCAATAAAAGAAAGTGAAGACCACCCTAGAACAATAAGTTTGTGTTGAATAAGACTTAATCGTGTTGATTCTAGTATTAGCTATAAAGCGCATCGTAATTAATTCAATCTCGCTACCACTTGCAAAACATGTAATGAATGCTTGATTTCGGTATTAATCATGAATGTGTTGTGAATGATTTGAGTAATCTCATAAATCTCGGTAAAAATGTTAACACTAGAAAAGCAGGATAAGAAGGTCGAAAACCATGGTGGAAGAAGGCTAGAAAACATTGGAAACCAACAGAAGAAAATTTAGTAATGTAGGTTATCAATGGATACCTACCGTCAGAATTCAATCTTAATGAGTTGTGCCTAAATTATCTAGATCAATGCCCATTAGAAATGGATGCCCACCGTAGAGTGATATCTTTAAGAAGTGAACACACTTTGTATAGATCTCGTCACTTCTAGTCCCGCATCTACCTCTAGTGATCTCATTGATTCTATTTCGATGCGGGTGTTCCAATCTGCTTACTAACCAAGTGGAACACATTATCGCATGGGATCCAAATTATCCGATCATCCATACTTGTGCGTGTTCAACTGCAGTCGCTCAAATCGTTTTGTGGTACCGGACTCAGTCGCTCCAAGCATATGACCGAGATCGCTCACGGCTCATGAACCGCGAGTAAATTCATTGGGACCGTTAGATTCGGGAACGACCATTTTGGGGCAATTATGGGTTACGGAGATTATGTTGTTGGAGATAGTGTAATTTCGGGGTATATTATGTTGAAGGTCTTGGTCATAATTTGTTTTCTCGTTGGTCAATTCGTGATTCGATCTAGAGGTAGCCTTTAGAAAACATACATGCTTCGTTAGAGAACTAGATGGTGTTGAACCTTTGAAAGGAACACGTGGAACCAATTTGTACACCATCTCTATCGAAGACATGATGAAGTCTTCTCAATCGCTTATTATCAAAGGCTTTGAAAACAAAGTCTTGGTTATGGCATCGTCGCCTCAATCACTTGAACTTCGGCACCATTAATGATCTTTCTAGAAAGGACCTCGTAAGAGGCTTACCCATTAAAGTATGAAAAGGATCATCTTTATTCACCTACCAATTAGGAAAAAGCAAGAAATATGCCCATAAACCCAAACTTGCAAACTCGCTTATGGAAGTTCTTCATACTCTTCATATGGACTTATGCGGACCAATGAGAGTGCAAACGATAAACAGAAGAAATATGTGTTAGTCGTTGTTGATGACTACTCTCGGTTTACTTGGGTTAAGTTTTGAGGACAAAGGATGAAACTCGATGTCATCATCAAACTTATCAAACACCGCAGTTCGACTTAACAAAGCTGTCGAAATTATCCAAACGGACAATGGAACCGAGTTTGTTAACAAAGAACTAAGTCGCTTTATGAAAGCATTGAATCGACCATCAAAGAAGTGTTCCACGTACTCCTCAACGTAAAGGCATAGTTGAAAGACGAAATCGACGCTTGGAAGCCGCAAGAACTATGCTAATTTACTCAAAGGTTCCGATGTTTCTCCGGTCAAGCCATTGTCACCGCCTTGCTATACTCAAACCGTTCCTTATCCACACCACTCATGGAAAAACTCCATACGAACTTGTCCGTAATCAAAACCCGGTCTCTTTTTCCTTCATGTGTTCGGTGCTTTATGCTATCCAACGAATGATGGTCAAGATTTAGGTAAATTACGAGCTAAGGCGGACATTGTAGTTTTTGTGGGTTATGCACCAAACCGGAAGGGTTACCGAATCTACAACAAAAGAACCCGAGATATAATGGAAACTATTCACGCCACGCTCGATGAGTCGTGCGGGCAAATGGCTCTGGACAATCTAGTTCAGACCCGTGATCTCAACATTCATCTTATAATCCTATCGCTTCTTCTCTTGTACGTAATCCTCACCGCAGCTCCATATGTACCTCCTTACAAGACGATTTGAAAAATTGTTTGATCCGATGTTCGATGAATACTATGAACCTATTGCTAATGATCGCCTACACCATCAAAAGTGGCGGCTCTAATCCGGTCCAACACGTATAATCCTTCAAGATCTCGTGGTCACTAAGTCAAGAATCGTCACGCAGATCACTCATCGTCATCATCGATCCTCAATCCTCGAGTGTACATCATGGAAATGTTTCGCCAACTATGATGGAGATAACCCTTTGCCACCCGTAAGATGCACCATTTGAAAACATTTACGCCCATGATCCATCATCCAACCAACTTCATCGGAGACCCCAACTCGCTACATCGGTTCCTCAACCACAACCACACGAGCATTTTAGAAAATGGACACATGATCATCCATTGGACAATATCATTGGGAATCCTTCTCGTCCGGTATCCACTCAGTAAACAACTAGCTACCGATGCCTTATGGTGCTTCTTTAATTCCATCCCGCAAAAGTCAAACCAAAGATGTTAAAACGCAATGTCCGAGGACGGTTGGTTCAATGCAATGCAAGAAGAAATTCACGAGTTCGATCGTCTTGATGTTTGCGAATTGGTACGTGCTCTCGACCGTGCTATGATCATTGCTCTCAAATGGATCTTCAAAGTAAAACTTGATGAGCATGGTGATGTGTGAAGAACAAGGCAAGACATGTTGCAAAAGGATATCGTCGGGAGGAGGGTATTGACTTTGAGGAATCATTTGCTCCAGCTTGCACGTATAGAGGCAATCAAAATCTTCCCAGCTAATGTTGCTAGTAAGAACATGGTGGTTTATCAAATGGATGTGAAGACCGCTTTCTTAATGGAGATCCGAAGAAATCATTTATGTTAGTCACCAATGTTTTGTGGATCTAGAACGTCCTACTCATGTCTATCGCTTGAAGAAGGCTCTTTATGGTTTGAAACAAGCTTCAAGGGCATGGTATGACACGTCGTCAAAGTTTCTCTTAACCAACGGATTCAAAGAATGGAGCAGTTGATCCCACATTGTTCACCGTAAAGTCATGCAAACATTTAATTCATGTTCAAATCTATGTTGATGATATTATTTTTGCCTCGACCGACCCTAATGAATGTGACCGTTTTTCAAAGGAAATGGGCTCCAAATTTCAAATTTCTATGATGGGACAAATGTCATTTTCTTGGGATTACAAATTTTACAAAACCCGGAGGCATTTTTATTAATCAATCTAAATATGCAAATGAAATATTGAAGAAATTTGGATTTGATACTTAGACCTGCTGACACTCCCATGGTGGAGCGTACAAACCGATGAGGGCCACCAAGGATCATGGTCGATCAAACGAAATATCAAAGTATGATTGGATCCATGATGTACCTCACACCAAGAGACCCGATATTCTATTCGTTCTATGCATGTGTGCTAGATACCGTGCTAAGCCTACCAAAAGCACCTTGAAGCGGTTAAACGGGTCTTCGGTATCTCCAAGGAACCATTAACATGGGACTTTGGTATCCGAAGGACACCAATATGTCACTAACAAGATATGCAGATGCGACCATGCAGGTATCAAGATACACGTCAAGCACGTCGGTGGTGCTCAATTCTTGGGAAAAGATAGTAAGTCGGTCTTCTAAGAAACAAATGAGTATCGTCTATATCCTCTACAGAGGCGTAATACATAGACATGTCATCTTGTTGTGCTCAAATCCTATGGATGAGATCCCAATTATCGACTATGGCTTTGAATTCAATAAAATCCTCTGCAGACAGTGATAACAAAGTGCTATTGCTCTCTCCCGCAACAACGCTCAACATTCAAGAGCAAAGCATATCGATATTCGACATCATTTCATCGTGGAACAAGTGGAGAAAGATGTGGTGGAGCTATATTTTGTGAGAACCGAATATCACCGGCGGACATCTTCACTAAACTCTTCCTAGAGAACGTTTTGAGTTTATTCTTCCACCACTTGGACTAAAGAGTATACAACCGAACACTCAAACGCCTTCAAGAGGAAGACGAGGAGTAAAGGCTTTTCTTCATCTATCTCTTGTACATACTTATTCAAAAAAAAAAAAAAAAAATTTGTTCTTTGATAACATCTACGGACTTTGATTTGTCACTCAAAGAATGACACGGGTCTTTAGATGAAGTTCGAATGTACATAAACCTTTTTTATTTTTTAAATGGGGTGGAGAAAATGGTAGTTTATTGTCATTTCGTGCAAGAACCGCTTTAAATGAAAGAACGAGCCATGCTTATATTACTTTTTGAAACCTCATGCTCGATTCTAAATACAATTTTTGTCGCCAAAAGACAAATATTTCCATCACAAATATTTTCCTTCTAAATATTCTTCTAAAAAATATTTGTCATCTAATGAAACAAAATTGCTTTGAAAATAACTCGGACCATATTTTGAAAATCATCTGGACTTATCATTTGTCAAAATCTCTAACACTCAATCAACAACTTATGTCATTTATCGAGGGAGAATGATTTCAATCAAATCAAAAAGTTATTTTCAAACAATTGGCCCGTGAATCGAGCAAGGTCTAATTTTGGATAGTAAAAAGAACAATGTTTTGTACAATTGAATCCGCACCAAGGCTAATGTTGTGTTTTCATTAGATACTTAAGCATGTTTAATCATTGAGTTTAAAGTCTCGAATTTGATCCTTATCACCAAATGTTTTAAAAGCAATTCACAATTCCCTCAAAGCTTTCACAAACAATTTAATCATCACGGATCACAAATCTCAAAGGATTTGAAAATTGTGATCGAGGAGAATTCGTGATTTAAATTGGATATAAACCGATAATTCAATAAGTGGTTTTATAAAGATAATAACAATCACTCCTCCCTACATGTGCCAAATGATTTCAAATTTTCCATGCACATGTTAAGGGGTCATCTATCTCAAACCAAAAGGATTGAAACGTGATTGATTTGTCTCTAAGTGTGTTCTCTAATATGTGCAAAACACTTGACGAGTGTCTAAATACTCATCATTTTTGTACAATATAAACTCGCAAAATCATCTCGAAAACACTCAAAATGCATCAAAATGATGAAAATATCACAAATCAGTGTTTTATGTGTTTTAAATGCAAAAGATCAAAATCGATGAAAACGATATCAAGTTTGCAAAATTGGCGCTTTAGTCCCCAAGTTTCAAAAGTTGTCAAAAACATTCTAGTATATCAAAATAAAGAAAATGTCATTTAAGGTCCATGGGATTCAAAAGTTGTCAAAACAAACCCTTGAAATATAAAATTTGCAAAACTACAACTTTGGTCCCTCAAGTTTGAAAAATGTCAAAATGGCCCCTGAAATTGGAAAATGGCAAAGTTAGTCCTTGTACTTTTGAGATTGTCACTTTCAACCCTTGGATCAACTTCTTTGAATTGCGTGATATGGTCCCTTGATTTTCGTGATTTTACACCTAAGGTCCTTGTCAATTAAACCCTTACACCCTTTTGGCTGGTCATAACCATTTTGGACCCCTCACAATACATTTTGGACCCCGCTTTTAATAATCCAACCTACCAACCCTTTGGTCAAATACAACACCTTGGCGCCAAAGTCTCACCTCCTTCACCGCTTCCCCGAAACCAAAGCTTCCCATCCCCCCTCCTCACTCTTTCCACATACATGTCCCTCCACCTCACCTAAACAACAAAAATCATTTAATGATCCTTTCCCCATTCACTCAACACCCACCACCGTTATAACCATTTCCGCTAAAAGCGATTTAACGCCAAGATGACTTTAAGACATCCAAAGGACCAAAATGATGGTGGGATCAAGTCGAGACATGAGGAAGACCACTGGGTGTATAAAGAGAGATAGAGAGAAGAATAAGGAGTAGCTAGTTTTCATAATTTCCTTTAAATGTCGTTTTTTTTCTTTAAAATGTATTAGTTAAAATCAAATGTTGTAGTTTAAGTTTATTTGTATCCTATTCAAGTTAAAACATCTTTGTATTGTACTTTTGACTATCAATCTAAATTTTCATATAAGTCTCCAAGGTTCATGCTACTGTTACAGTTTTCAGTTTCAAAATCCTAGGTACAAGTGTTAGTAGTTCATTTTTAAGCTCATTCAAGCTCACTTAAGCTCATTGAAGCTTTTGATAAGCTGGGAATTCAATTCTAAGAAATTTTGTATCTTGGTCAAACAAAGTCAAACTGGGTTAAATCTGGATTCAGAAATGATAAGGGTTGATGCAGTGATGGTGTTGGGTTGAAGTAGCCTAGGATAGTGTAGGATTTGGTTTGGTTTCAACTGTGACCACCGGACAATGTGAGTAACCTTCTCACTTTTCATTTTTTAGTCAATCTTGCGCTTCATGCTTGTACCGTATCTGTGATCACTGGTATTTCTAGCCTGTTTATATAGTTGTGTTTAGGTATTGTAAGCTCAGTTTGATCAATGGAATTGGTTAGCTCAGTTGTAATCTCATTTTAATTTCATAACAGTTGAAATATAGGGTGTTTGGATCCAATGCTATAACTGTTATTTAGGTGTATTCAGTGGTTAGGACTTGTAGAATTATGTTTGTTTAGCTCAGTTATACTCACTTCAGTCATAATATTGTAGCTGCTAGCACTCAAAGTCAAAATCCATCTTCAATTGATTCATCTGCTTAACTGTTATACTTTTGAAAAAACAAAAGTTTGTTTTGTGTTCAAAACTAATAGATATAGCTTGCATTGGTTTAATTTCATCATAATACTTCAATTTCAGGTTCATTAATCTAGGTCCAAAGTTCATAATAGTCAACATTCCATTTCGCTCAAAAGTCAAATTGCAAATCTCGGTTTGGCCATAATAGGTGGAGTTTTCATGCATTCATCTCGGGCCAAAATCATAGAAACTTGTTGCTTTAAAACCTCCCCGGTCTAATGTCTTATGACCATTTTAGTAGATTTTGTAATTTTTCTACAAGCTCAAAAGAGCTTGTCCAAATGGTGTCAAATCCTCAGCGGGCATCAAGTCCGCATGGGGTTATCAGTGTTTTGCAGGGGCCGCATTAGGTTCATTTGAACTTCTCTAGGTCTCGACTTGGGGTTTTAGATAGCCACCCAGGTCTAGTGTGGTCCCATTTCCAATTTGTTGTTCCACTTATTGTAGTGCTTATTTTCTTGCTGCAAGTAGGTACCCCTTTTACTGATTTTAGCCATAAGCTCATAACATCAAATATGTTGTAGATTGCTTGTCAGAGGTTGTAGCTTGTTGTTACTTGTTCCATTTTAGTTCTCTCAGCTTATTATAGCTTGTGTATCAGTTTGGTAGCCTTTGGATTCCATTTGCTTATTCAAGTGCTTATTTCAATAAGCACTTCCACATCAGTTCCATTTTTCTACACATAAGCCATTGTTTTTCTATTTTTCCTAGCTTCCTAATATTATTTTAGACGTTTCACGAAATTTTCAGATTTTTCCTAGCTTGTTTGCTATTTTTCTGCATTTTAATTAGTTTTTAAGCATTTTTAATTAGCTTTAAATACAAAAAATTAAGAAAAGTTTCAAAAAATAATTTTTCAATTTTCTTAAGTTTAGATAAATATAAGAAGACTAAAAGTATTTTTCCATAATTTTCTTAGCTTAAATAGTATTTTCTAGCATTTTAATTAGTTTTAAATAGTTTTAAATTAATAATAAATACATAAAAGTCTAAAAATATATTTTCAGTTTTAAAATTTGTTTTATCATATTTTAGATTTTCTAAGTTATAATTTTATTTTTCTAGGTTAATTTTGTATTTTCTTATATTTTAGTGCATTTTAAATACTTAATAAATAGTTTTTAATTAATAATAATTAATTAAATAGTTGTAAAAATAATTTTCTTTTTCTATAAATTTTCTTTTATCATTAGGTTTGTAAAAATGTATTTTTCATATTTGTAGGTCTTTTATCTCTTTAATATCACGTTTTATTTTGTACGTTAACGTAGTTTTTAATTTAAACGTAAGTTTTTAGTTTTAAACGTTCATCATTTTACAAATAGTGATAGCGTTTATTTAATAGATTTTATCTTTTTAATTTTCTTAATTTGTATTTAAGTCGCTTTATTTATAAACTTTTCAGTAGTGTAATATTCAATCTAATCCTTTCCGATCACTATCATTAGTGATCACCCATCATCTGAATCGGTGTTTACACACCATTGAGTCTCCGTGGACATAACGACCGGGAATCCCTATATTCCTCGATCTTCATTGCATTTGTGCTTAAGTCGTTTTAAGTCTCATTACGGTTGGCCATTCACAAGTGGTCGACTTGTGTGATTAGACTTGACGGTTTAGCATGATAAAATTTTAAGCGTACATGGGAGGCTTTAGCGTGTGTTTAGCCTTTTCGCACCCATTTTTGCACATATACCATCTTTTGTAAAAAGTTTTTTGTAAAGTTATCGAAAAATCCAAAAGTTCATTAACACTTTTCCTAAAGTGTTAACAAACCCCAAAATATTTTCCTTCTTTGTTTTTATAGCATGTTTTTCAAAATACCAAAATATTCCTCTTTACCCTCTTACCCTTTTGATTCTTCATTTCTTTTACCCTCTATCCATTTGATTCTTTCTATGTCTCATCCTCACCAATTTGGTTGTGAATGGTGTGGGGACCTCAAATGGTGGAAATTGCCGGTTGTGGCATTGTGAATCCGGAAACGGGTTTGTCTATGACCAAAATCCTACAATGAAACAACTAATTTCCTCAACCAACCCCGCACTATGAGATGGAGACGTATTCTTGTGAATTTTGTGGGGTCCTCATTATGATTACCAATGTCAATCATGGAATCAAAATTTCTATGAATCGATCCTTGTTATAACACTCCTTGTTTTGACAATTTCCAACCCCACAATTTTCCGTCATTGAACAATTTCCGTCATTGATCAACATCCTCGTGAGAAAAGTATGCTAGAAGAACTTGCAGAAGACCAAACGTCTCGCAACGAAAAATCTATGCTAGAATTACTTGAAGAAGAGGAACGAGCCGCTAAGATTCAAAGATGTCTTGAAGAAATACGAATCGAGGAACGAGCACTTGCAAGACGTGCCGATGGCTCGCGACTTACATCGACGATGATGATGATAGTGACGATGATGATGAAAGTTTGTCACCGAAACCACACACGAAGAGCCCGTTAACTCTCTAAGTATGGGGACGAGCATCTCAAAGACTATTCGGAAACGGAATCATCGAATGTTGAGAACCTTATCCCGATCCCAAGTGAGTGCGAGGGAATTCTTGACAAAGAGTGTGATGTGTTTTCCTCTTACAAATGATTTTGTTGAGACTTTCTCGATTTTGACAAGGATTATAGTGATGCCGATTCTTTATATTCTAAAGACATAGAATTTATTGATGCATTACTTCCACATTCGAGATCGTCAACTTAGAAGAGGATGTTGACCATGTTGTTTCCACAACAGCTAATACGACTATCACTAATCCCTTATTCGAATTCGATTCTCAATTTACTCTAAATTCAGTTAATCCAATCTTTGATAGTGATGAGTCCGACACGGAGACTATAATGGACGAGGTGCATATTTATAGCCCACTTGGCACGGCACATGTCCCACCCTCAGATACTCTTCATGAGGTTCTCCGGTGAACTCACTCATATCATATCTCCATTGAGTATGATTGCTTGGATGGCAAAGATCATGATCGGGAGAGAATCTCAATTTGCATAGTTATGACAAATCTTCCCACCCTCCCAACCGAGATGCCTTCCAACCCAAAGAGCTCAACGAATAAAATCCAAATAAGTGCAATCGCACTTAATCCCGAGGAAGAAGATCTAGTCATGATTGTTATCATGATTTTCCTTCTTTTCTTCACCTACTCGGTGACTTCTCTCTTCTTCACTCCTTCGGAATGAGGACACTATTTTGATCCCGGCATTTTCAATTATCATTTTGAGCGGTTCTCTATATCTCATCGGTGTGGAACTTTCACGTGCTTCAAATGTTTGTCCAAACATCTTGAATGAAAGTCCGATGGAGATTGTTTCTTCCACTTTGCTTCCCATGAACCAATGAATTCGGGTCGAGTCAAGCTAGCGACTGAAACCAAAAACAAGAGACACACCATATGGGTTTTCACCCATATTTCGCCTTCTTACCCTTTCTTCCACCTAAGTGTGGGGTGATGCCCACATGTTATATATATATATAAGTTTCTAAAAAAAAAAAAACCTTTCTAAATAATGGCCGTAATATTTCCTTTTACGTTCTTTGTTTCGCATAACCATGGTACTTTGAATATTGAGGGCAATATTCATTTCTAAGTGTGGGGGAATTCTCACGAATTTCATGTATTATCTACCCAATTCCCCCGTTTTTGGCCAAATTTTTTTTTGGAGTAAGTGTTCTACACTTACTCAATTGGTTATCAGTCCGCCTTGTCTAATAAACTAAAGGATTGGCTAATCCAGGAGCAAACGGCTCTTGGTAAAGATATATCAAATCCGTTTACGGCTTGCAATTTGCCCAAAATTGTATGGTTCTCAACTCACCATATCTTTAATTAGTAAAGAGTTGGCTAGCCCGCAAGGTTATGGCTTGTGGTAAAGGCAGTGGAAAAACCATAATTGGTAATCACCACCAAAGATAATATTGATAATTTATCTAAGAGTTGGCTAGTCCGAGCAAACGGCTTCGGTAAAGACTAATCAAATCCGCTTACGACTTATGATTTGCTCAAAATCATTTGGTTATCGATGTACCAAGGTTCTTACTTGAACTGAAACATTTGGCTACTCCGAAGTGATGGCTTTTGGTAAAGAGTTTTTAAAATCCATTAAAATTCAAATCATTGCTAGGGACTAGCAATATCTTAGTATGGGGATTGATGAGTGTCTAAATACTCATCATTTTGTACAATATAAACCGCAAAATCATCCGAAAACACTCAAAATGCATCAAAATGATGAAAATATCACAAATCGTTGTTTTATGTGTTTTAAATGCAAAAGATCAAAATCGATGAAAACGTATCAAGTTTGCAAAATTGGCGCTTTAGTCCCCAAGTTTCAAAAGTTGTCAAAACAATCCTGGTATATCAAAATAAAGAAAATGTCATTTAAGGTCCATGGGATTCAAAAGTTGTCAAAACAAACCCTTGAAATATAAAATTTGCAAAACTACAACTTTGGTCCCTCAAGTTTGAAAAATGTCAAAAATGGCCCCTGGAAATTGGAAAATGGCAAAGTTAGTCCTTGTACTTTTTGAGATTGTCACTTTCAACCCTTGGATCAACTTCTTTGAATTGGCAGATATGGTCCCTTGATTTTCAGATTTTACACCTAAGGTCCTTGTCAATTAAACCCTTACACCCTTTTTGGCCTGGTCATAACCATTTTGGACCCCTGTCACAATACATTTTTGGACCCCCTGCCTTTTAATAATCCAACCCAGTCAACCCTTTGGTCAAATACAACACCCTTGGCGCCAAAGTCTCACCTCCTTCACCGCTTCCCGACGACCAGGCTTCCCATCCCCCACCACTCTTTCCACATACATGTCCCTCCACTCACCTAAACAACAAAAATCATTTAATGATCCTTTCCCCATTCACTCAACACCCACCATTGTTATAACCATTTCCGCCAAAAGGCGGTTTAACGGCCAAGATGACTTTAAGACATCCAAAGGACCAAAATGATGGTGGGATCAAGTCGAGACATGAGGAAGACCACTGGGTGTATAAAAGAGAGATAGAGAAGAATAAGGAGTAGCTAGTTTTCATAATTTCCTTTAAATGTCGTTTTTTCTTTAAAATGTATTAGTTAAAATCAAATGTTGTAGTTTAAGTTTATTTGTATCCTATTCAAGTTAAAACATCTTTGTATTGTACTTTTGACTATCAATCTAAATTTTCATATAAGTCTCCAAGGTTCATGCTATCACATAGCTTTCGGTTTCAAAATCCTAGGTACAAGTGTTAGTAGTTCATTTTAAGCTCATTCAAGCTCACTTAAGCTCATTGAAGCTTTTGATAAGTCGAATTCAATTCTAAGAAATTTTGTATCTTGGTCAAACAAAGTCAAACTGGTTAAACTGGATTCGAAATGATAAGGGTTGATGCATGATGGTGTTGGGTTGAAGTAGCCTAGGATAGTGTAGGATTTGGTTTGGTTTCAACTCGCAACCACCGGACAAAGTGAGTAACCTTCTCACTTTTCATTTTTTAGTCAATCTTGCGGTTCATGCTTGTCTTGGTATCTGTGATCACCGGTATTTCTAGCCTGCTTATATAGTTGTGTTTAGGTATTGTAAGCTTAGTTTGATCAATGGAATTGGTTAGCTCGCTTGTAATCTCATTTAATTTCATAACATTGAAATATAGGGTGTTTGGATCCAATGCTATAATCATATTTAGGTGTATTCAATGGTTAGGACTTGTAGAATTATGTTTGTTTAGCTCGGTTATACTCACTACCATAATATTGTAGTGCTAGCACTCAAAGTCAAAATCCATCTTCAATTGATTCATCTGCTTAATCATATACTTTTGAAAAACAAAAGTTTGTTTTGTGTTCAAAACTAATAGATATAGCTTGCATTGGTTTAATTTCATCATAATACTTCAATTTCAGTTCATTAATCTAGGTCCAAAGTTCATAATAGTCAACATTCCATTTACGCTCAAAAGTCAAATTGCAAATCTCGGTTTGGCCATAATAGGTGGATTTTTCATGCATTCATCTCGGGCCAAAATCATAGAAACTTGTTGCTTTAAAACCTCCCGGTCTAATGTCTTATGACCATTTTAGTAGATTTTGTAATTTTTCTACAAGCTCAAAAGAGCTTGTCCAATGAAAGTCAAATCCACATGCGGGGCATCAAGTCCATGGGGTTATCAGGTTTTGTAATGCATTAGGTTCATTTGAACTTCTCTAGGTCTCACTTGGGGTTTTAGATAGCCACCCAGGTCTAGTGCAGGTCCCATTTCCAATTTGTTGTTCCACTTATTGTAGTGCTTATTTTCTTCTTTAAGTAGGTACCCCTTTTATTGATTTTAGCCATAAGCTCATAACATCAAATCTGTTGTAGATTGCTTGTCAGAGGTTGTAGCTTGTTGTTACTTGTTCCATTTTAGTTCTCTCAGCTTATTATAGCTTGTGTATCAGTTTGGTAGCCTTTGGATTCCATTTGCTTATTCAAGTGCTTATTTCAATAAGCACTTCCACATCAGTTCCATTTTTCTACACATAAGCCATTGTTTTTCTATTTTTCCTAGCTTCCTAATATTATTTTAGACTTTTCCTGAAATTTTCAGATTTTTCCTAGCTTGTTTGCTATTTTTCTGCATTTTAATTAGTTTTTAAGCATTTTTAATTAGCTTTAAATACAAAAAATTAAGAAAAGTTTCAAAAAAATAATTTTTCAATTTTCTTAAGTTTAGATAAATATAAGAAGCCTAAAAAGTATTTTTCCATAATTTTCTTAGCTTAAATAGTATTTTCAAGCATTTTAATGAGTTTTAAATAGTTTTAAATTAATAATAAATACATAAAAAGTCTAAAAATATATTTTCAGTTTTAAAATTTGTTTTATCATATTTTAGATTTTTCTAAGTTATAATTTTATTTTTCTAGGTTAATTTTGTATTTTCTTATATTTTAGTGCATTTTAAATACTTAATAAATAGTTTTAATTAATAATAATTAATTAAATAGTTGTAAAATAATTTTCTTTTCTATAAATTTTCTTTTATCATTAGGTTTGTAAAATGTATTTTTCATATTTGTAGGTCTTTTATCTCTTTAATATCACGTTTTATTTTGTGCGTTAACGTAGTTTTTAATTTAAACGTAAGTTTTTAGTTTTAAACGTTCATCATTTTACAAATAGTGATAGCGTTTATTTAATAGATTTTATCTTTTTAATTTTCTTAATTTGTATTTAAGTCGCTTTATTTATAAACTTTTCAGTAGTGTAATATTCAATCTAATCCTTTCTGATCACTATCATTAGTGATCACTCCATCATCTGAATCAATGTTTACACAGCATTGAGTCTCCGTGGGACATAACGACCCGGGAATCCCTATATTCCTCCTGATCTTCATTGCATTTGTGCTTGTCGTTTTAAGTCTACATTACGGTTGGCCATTCACAAGTGGTCACTTGTGATTAGACTTGACGGTTTAGCATGATCAACACTTCGAATCTCGACGCACATATTGAGAGGGAGCAATCATAAGAAAACCTCATCCTTACCAAAATTGTTTTATCCAAAGCATTTAAAATACTAGATATGATCGGAAGTGATGATGATCATTTTAGAAAATGTTAATCAAAGATTGGACATTTAATTTTTAATCTAAGATTTCAAATTCCTCTTGCCACCATGTGCTAAAACAATTTTTAATACATGAAGCACATGTTGAGGGGGAGCATTTCTAAAATATCAAAAATAATTAAGGTACAAAACGCTTTGATTCTATATCACAAGTACCTTGATTGATTTTCAAATGGTTTTCAATTGGTTTCAATGGCAAAAGAACAATACCGAATGACCGACCAAATTTACTTTATGCATGGAGATATAAGGATGGTAAGGTTAGGTATTAGTTCCACGATCCCACCAGAGCGGAGGGATCTACCGAGGACAATCCACTAGATAGTGTAGAAGTCCTTAGGTATGATGAAAAAGGAGAAAGCGTGAGAAATGGGAAGAGTGCGGATGAGATAGAGCTAGAATCGAATAAACCCAACAAGCTTCTAGTAATGAAATCTCGGTAAGCATTGAAAGGGTTGAAGAATGAAAAGAATTAAATAAGAAAAGGGTGAAATGAAATAGCCCTCCATTTATTCAACCTTAGGGTAGAAACCGGTTCAATTCATATGCTACCGGTTGTTACCAAGGTAACACCGGTATTGAAGACAAGCCGTCATGGACCCAAAGGACGCCTGCACTAAACTTCCCAAGCTACTCAAGTTCCTCTTAAAGGGCTTGTTTCATTCTCACATGGAACCTACATAATCTATCGACTTTCTCTTAGAGATTGTTGATATTGAAGAAGGAGACCCTCTCCCTAGTCTCCGGCATAGGAAACCAAAGTGCACTATTGAGTCTAGATCCATGAGATCATCAATAAATCTCATTAGGACACATTATTCTTGAAGACTTGCTGTTTCACACAATGTGGAAAGTAAGTATATATTGAGAGTCCTACGCATTATCCTTGTGGTATTTCCAAAACATCCGAGTGATATGTAAAAGTACTCACGATGAAGATGGAAATCCCTCTAGAGCCAACATCAAATAAGCTCTTGGTGGGTGATGTAAGATATAACTTTTCACATGCACATCAAACCATAACACAAAGTAGCATATAGATGGAATTCTAGAGAGAGAAAGTTAGAGGTTTAGGGAACTTAGTGAGAGAAAGTGAAAGATATTATTATGAGCTCCAACTCTCTACCTTGGGAGGTAGAGAGTATTTATAGTCTTACATAAATCGCCACACATCGGGTGTGGATCGAGCATACAGTGGGTAAAGACCCGTCCGTCCTCCACGATGTTACATAACTAAATACTACTTAACTTAAGAATTACTACAACTACGAGCTTTCTAACGATTACATATACTTGAGGTGACCGACTCTTTGTACCGGAATTTCTAATTCCTAACAATCTCCCTAAGGAGGTCACCTCAATCATGTACCAAAAATACATTGAATACAACCGGATAATACATTAACAATTGATCTTGCATTCTTGATGTAGTCCTTTGCTCTAAGCTCGTAGTCATTGATTCATCACATTGCATGTTTGATTACTTCAAGTGGAGGTCTTTACCGATCCACGTGATAATAATTTTGAGCCATCTTTTGAGATCATCACTATCAACAATCTCGACACATCCTTTGTGGTGTTGTGACTTTAGGACCGACATGCTCACATTCGGATCATGATATTTTCTCATCGAGTAGCGGAAGCATTTGTTGAATCATGATATTGGCGGCGTAGCGAAGCTTGGAGTGAAAATATCGAGTCATTGATGCACTAATCATGATTTCTTTGAGTTGAATGTGTTAAGTGAGCATGCGGCTATGGATTGACCGCTTCATTCGATCACCGCAAGCGTCGGGTGTACCGCATACAAGCTAGCAATAAATCGCACGAAAGTGTCTTTGATCACTTCGTTGAATTGAGGTACACGCCCACGGTTCCCGTTGATCGACACAAATCTTGCACTGTGATCGGTAGGATTCCTAAGAATCTCCTTGACGAGGTTTCGCACTGTTTCTAGCTGTTCTCAACCCGGAACATCTCAAAGAAGACAACACGGAGTGAGTGAACCAATAATTTTAAGTCCACCGATTGATGAAAAGAGATTTGAAAACAATCGTGTATTGCTCAATAGAAATTGTTTTGCAATACAACGAAGGTTTTATTGAAAATCAATTATCAATCATAAAAATACCTTTTGGTTTGAAAAATGAGTACACGATCGATGTGCTAAAGAAAAGAGTTTTAAGCACAAAGACCGGTTTTCAAAGGTATCCGTCAATCCATAACTCGAACGAGATTGATTCAAGAGATTGAATCGCCCCCATTGTTTCTGTTCGGTTGTCACATGGTTGATCTATATAATAGATCTCACATGCCACCTACCAGAGCTTGTTTGATGTTGGCTCGAAGGCTTTCCATCTTCATTGTGAATATGTAAACACATCACTCGGATGTTACGCAATACCACAAGGATAATGCGTGGGACTCAAGATATCATCTCTCTTTCCACATTGTGTGAAACAGAGTCTTCATTGAAAGTGTCCTAATGAGATTTATTGATGATCTCGTGGCTCTAGACTCAATTTGTGCATATTTGGATCCTATAACGGAGACTAGGGAGAGGTCTCCTTCTTCAATATCAACCATCTCTAAGAGAAGGTCGATAGATAATGTCGGTTCCCGTGAGAATGAAACAAGCCCTTTTAAGAGGAACTTGAGTGGTTTGGAAAGTTGAAGTGCGGTCGTCCACCGGGTCCATGACGCCTTGTCTTCAATACCGATGTTACCATCGGAGCATATGAATTGAACCCGGTTTACGCCTAAGGTTGAATAAATGGAGGGCTATTTGTTTCACCCTTTTCTCATTCTATTCTTTTAATTCTTCAACCCCTTCATGCTTACCGAGACTTCATAGCTAGAACCTTGTTGGGATTATTCGATACTAGCTCGGTCTAGTCCGCACTCTTCCCATATCTCATTTTCTCCTTTTATCATCATACCTAAGGACTTACACTAACTAGTGGATTATCCTGGTAGATCCCTCCGGCTCAGCGGATCATGGGAACACATACCTAACCTTATCATCCTTATATCACCGTACATAAAGTAGAGTTGGTCGGTCTATTTGGTATTGTTCATCCGCCATTGGAACCAATTGAAAACCATTTGAAACTCAATTCGGATACTTGTGATATATTATCAAAGCATTTTGTACCGAATTGTTTTTGATATTTTAGAACGAGAACTCCCCTCAACATGTGCATCAAGTATGAAAATGTTTTGCACACGGAGGCAAGAGAAAGAATTAACTTCTTTGATTACCATTTTCTAAAGATATCAACATCACTTCCCACATCAAATCAAGTAGATATAGCATTTCGGGAAGGATGAGGTTTCCATAATTTGCTCCCCTCAATATGTGCCTCGAGGTTTGAAAAGAGTTTTGCACATACTAGAGGAACACTGCACATTGGGATGAATGATCACGTTTCAAATCAAAGGTTTTAAGATAGATGCTCCCCCTCAACATGTGCATGAAAATTTGAAATCGTTTGTCACATGTGGGAAGGACGGCATGTACATTCTTGAGAAACCATTTACCGAATTATCGCTTTAAATCCAATTTAAATCACACATTCTCCCCGATCACAATTATCAAAACATTTGAGATTTGTGATCTCGTATAGATTTAAATTGATTTTGAAAGCTTTTAAGGAGAATTGTGACTCGATTGTGAAAGCGTTTGAACTGATAAGGATCGGATTTAAGACTTTAAACTCCATTGATAAAACATGCATGTCTATCTTTTGAAAACAATTTAATGCCAAATAACTTTTTAATTTAATTGAAATCATTCTCCCTCAATCAATGACATAGGTTGTTGATTGAGAGATAGAGATTTTGACAAATAAGTCCCGATGATTATCAAAAATAGAGATTGAGTTATTTTCAAAGCATTTAGTTTTCGAGATAAATGTTTATAGAATCGAGCATGGAATTTTGAAAACATGATAAAACATGGCTCTGTTCTTTTTTTTAAAACTGGTTATTGCACGAAAATGACAATAAACCATTTTCTCTTTCTCCCAAATATATATATATATATATATATATATTTTTATATAAATTCGAACAACATCTAAAGACCCGTGTCATTCTTTGAATGACAAAGACAAAGACCGTAGATATTATCGAGCGAGAAAAAAACATGACAAAATGACAATATTTTTGAAGATTTTCTTCGTATTTTTCAATTTTTATGGATTTTGAAAGTTTATAATTTTGTATTTTGTTTTCGAATAGATATATACAAGAGATAGATGAAGATAGACCTTTACTCCTCGTCTTCCTCCCGAAACGTTTGAGAGTTTACGGTTGAAGGCTTTTCAAACCAAGTCGTGGAAGAATAAACTCAAAACGTTCTCTTGGAAGAGCTTTGGTGAAGATGTGCGCTAACCGATATTCGACCTCACAAAATATAGTTCCACCACACCTTTTCCACTTGTTCACGATGAAATGATGTCGAATGTCAATATGCTTTGCTCTTGAGTGTTGAGCGTTGTTGCATGAGAGAGCAATAGCACTTTATTATCACGATGCAGAGGGATTTTGTTGAATTCAAAGCCATAGTCGATAATTGAGATCTCATCCATAAGATTTGAGCACAACAAGATGACATGGCTATGTATTCACCTCTGTAGAGGAAATAGAAGTACTCATTTGCTTCTTTGAAGACCACTCACAAGCTTATCACCCAAAATCGAGCACCTCCCGACGTACTTGACGTGTATCTTGACAACTCGCATGATCAAGATTCTGCATGGGCCGTTAGTGACATACCGGTGTCCTTCGGTGCCAAAGACCCATATTGATGGTTCCTTGAGATACCGAAGACCCGCTTAATCGCTTCAAGGTGCTTTTTAGTAGACTTAGCGGTATCTAGCACACATGCAAACAAATGAACAAGATGTCTCGGTCTACTAGCGATGAGATACATCGTGGATCCAATCATACTCCGATATTTCGTTTGGTCAATCATGATCCACGAGAGGTCCTCATCTAGTTTGGTTCGGTCAATCATGGGGGTGTCAATGTGGTCACATGAATCAAATCCAAATTTCTTTAAAATCTCATTGCATATTTAGATTGATTTATGAAAATGCCTCGGGACTTTGTGAAATTTGTAATCCCAAGAAAATGACATTTGTCCCATCATTGACATTTGAAACTTTGAACTCATTTCATTTGAAAACGATCACATTCCATTGGTCTGCATCGAGGAAAAATAATATCATCAACATAAATTTGAACATGAATTAAATGTTTGCTCGACTTCACGGTGAACAATGTAGGATCAAATGCTCCTTTGATGAATCCGGTTGATAGAAGAAACTTTGACGATGTATCATACCATGCCCTTGGAGCTTGCTTTAAACCGTAAAGAGCCTTCTTCAAACGATAAGCGTGAGTAGGATGCTCTTGATTCACAAATCCTTCAGTTGGGCGACGTGAGCGACTTCTTTAAGATCTCCGCTCGTAAATGCCGTCTTTACATCCATCCGATAAACCACCATGTTCTTACTAGCGGCATTAGCCGAAAGATTACGATTGCCTCGATTCGAGCAAGCGGAGCAAAAGATTCTTCAAAGTCTATACCTCCTCTTAACGATATCCTTTAGCAACTAATCGAGCCTTGTTCTTCAACACATCACCATGCTCATCAAGTTTTACTTTGAAGATCCATTTTAGAGCTATAATCATAGCACGATCGAGCGTGTACTAACTCCCATACATCAAGACGATCAAACTCATGAATTTCATCTTGCATGGCATTGAACCATTATCTTCATTCATGGCGCTTTAACATCTTTTGGTTCGATCTTAGATAGTACGGAGTTGAAGAAGCACCATAAGGCATCGGTTGCGAGTTGTTTCCGGGTTGATACAGAGACGAGAGGATTTCCAATGATGTTGTCTAAGGGTGATCGTGAGTCCATTTTACGAGGTGTTCATGTGGCGGTTGTTGAGGAACCGAGGTAGCAGAGTCGATGTCTCCAAGAAGATGGTTCGATGATGATTCGGGAGTAGCAAATATGTTTTCAAATGGAGCATCTTCGTGAGTAGCAAAGGGATTAACTTCATCATTGATGCGAAACATTTCCATGATGTACATTTGAAGAATGATGATTTGTTGATGAGGCCAAGGATCGGCGGTGCTTCTTGACTTAAAGATATTGAGACCAAGGATTGACTTCATTCAACGGAATATGAGCATCCTCTGCTGTGTGGATCGAGACATCATTAGTAATTGAATCATACAGATTCATCAAACATAGGATCAAACAATTTCTTTACATCATCTTCGAGATGGGGTACATATGGAGTTTCTTGAAATTGTTTGGAACAAGGATGAACCAATGGGACTGCTTTTGAAGTCACGGGTCCCGAGTGGAGTGTCCAGAGCCATTTGACCGGTCACTCATCGAGCGTAACGTGAATTGTTTCCATGATATTTTGGGTTCTTTTGTTGTAGATTCGGTAACCCTTCTTGTTTGGTGCATAACCTCTGAAACTCCAATATCTGCTTTAGCTCTTAATTTACCTAAATCTTGACCGTCATTTGTTGGATAGCACAAAGCACCAAACACACGAAGATAGGATAAATCGGGTTTTCGTTTATGAACAAGTTCATATGGAGTTTTTCCATGAGAGGTGTGAATGAGAGAACGATTTTGGGTGTAGCACGCGAAAGAATGGCTTCACCCATAGAAACATTGGAACCTTGAATAAATTAGCATTGTTCTAGCGGCTTCCACAAGAGTTCGATTTCGTCTTTCAACTATACCGCTCATTGAGGAGTTCGTGGAACACTTCTTTGATGACCGATTCCAATACTTTCATAAAATTGACTTAAGTCTCGATTAACGAACTACGTGCCATTATGCATTCGAACACTTCTAACCGTGTTGTTAGGAAGAACTCAGAGTTGCTTGATAAGTTTGATGATGACGGATGGGTTTCATCCTTAGTCCTCAAAAACTTGACCCAAGTAAATCTAGAGTAGTCATCAACAACGACTAAAATGTATCTCTTCCCATTAATCGTTTGCACTCTCATTGGAATCATCATACCAATGTGTACATGAAGCAATAGCCTGATGCACTTTACCATTAAACATATCGAAGATGTCGATAAGCAATGTCGATTAATTTAATTTAATCGAAGATTTCAATTAAATTAAAAAGTTATTTGGCATTAAATTGTTTTCAAAAGATAGACATGCATGTTTTATCAATGGAGTTTAAAGTCTTAAAATCCGATCCTTATCAGTTCAAACGCTTTCACAATCGAGTCACAATTCTCCTTAAAAGCTTTCAAAATCAATTTAAATCTATACGAGATCACAAATCTCAAATGTTTTGATAATTGTGATCGGGGGAGAATGTGTGATTTAAATTGGATTTAAACTGATAATTCGGTAAATGGTTTCTCAAGAATGTACATGCTGTCCTTCCCACATGTGACAAACGATTTCAAATTTTCATGCACATGTTGAGGGGAGCATCTATCTTAAAACCTTTGATTTGAAACGTGATCATTCATCCCAATGTGTGTTCCTCTAGTATGTGCAAACTCTTTCACATTATCCATGAGTTGGATAAATGTCTCAATGAATTCACAATTTCCATTCCAAGATGTTTTTGAAGGAAATTTCGGTCAAGTGTTGATCGTGTCTATTTGAATATTCCCCACCGATGAATGGTGAAATTGTTTGTAGATTACTTGAAGAGTCTGACCGAACCATCTTTTGAACTTCTTCATTGGTAAGTTGCGCTTTAAATGCTCTAAGTTCAACAAAGAAGCTTCTTGTCAATGTAGGTAAGTCTCAAGGAAAAGAGCACTACATGTTCGATCTGACTATGGATAACAACTGTATGAGGTGCGATGAAGTAGTTGATAGGGCTCAATCTTTGCATTCCATTTGCATGGCATTACATGGTGTGCAATTCATTCTCATTGTACTCGAACATGAAGATCTCACATCCTCGTTGTTTAATTCAAACATCTTTAATCGTTCGATTGTAGCATCCATTATCATTATTATCCACATCATACAATTTAAGCACTACGAAATCACCGGTCAAGAGAGTAAGACATGATGTGGTAGAATGCACGGATTTTACCACCTATGATTTAAACCGAAATAGAATCTTCATGGATTTTACTAAAATCAAGACTAAACCGTTAAGCAATGACCAATGGAATGTGTTAAGACGACTAATGGATCGACACAATGATAGACAATTGTGTGTTAGGTCTTATGATTGTTTGTGGGATAAGCGAGATGTTGTTTGGTTGTGATTCGGATTGGTTTATGCCCGTTTTCCCGAGAAATTTAGGTCTAAAACTTAAAACCTCAATAACTTCTGCTCGGAGCGGATTTAGACCTCGAAGATTAGCCTTTAGTTTATTCGGCGGTCTATTCTCCTCGTTCTCACGGTCGTTTTGATGGGTAGAAACGCGAAAACGGAGTTCTGGTTCAAAAGTTATGGCCGTTTGAAGTTTTGACGGAAAAATCAACCAAGTCGCTACGATTCTTGAACCAAGTCGCTAACAACTAATTTGCTACACCACTAAGTCGCTAGAGTTCCAAGTCTCTAGCCGATGTAAGTCACTAAGTAGTAACTCGCTAAGACTCAAGTCGCTAGCAAAATTTTGGCGAGAATTAGCCACTCAAGTCGCTAAAGATGCAAGTCGCTAAAGAGCAACTCACTGCACCAAGTCGCTACCACTGTCGCTACCGTAGTGGAGAGTCCACTACTTGTCTTGTAAGTCGCTAGATCTAACTCGCTAGGTCTAAAACGTAACTCGCTACAAATTTGTAAAGCAAGTCGCTACGAAGAAAGTAGTCAGGTGGGCTAAGTCGCTAGCAAGAAAACCATATAAACATCACTTTTCAATCCAAAACAACCCAACCAAGATGATTCAAGCTTACCAAATGAAAACCTAAACACTTGTGATGATTCTAAACATAAAAGTACTAACAAAATTCAAACTTTAACACAAGAAATCAACCAAATGATGCACAAACCACTAAACTTTTCAAACTCAAAACCACCTAAAAACCACTAGAAATCCAAAGATGTGCAAGATATGATCTAACCATGGCTCTTGATACCAATTGTTGGATATTAGTTTTCACATACAAATCAAACCATAACAACAAGGTGGCGTATAAGTGGAATTCTAGAGAGAAAGTTAGAGGTTTAGGGAACTTAGTGAGAGAAAGTGAAAGATACTATTATGAGCTCCAACTCTCTACCTTGGGAGGTAGAGAGTATTTATAGTCTTACATAAATCGCCACACATCGGGTGGATCGGGCATACAGTGGGTAAAGACCGTCCAGTCCTCCACGGTGTTACATAACTAAATACTACTTAACTTAAGAATTACTACGACTACGAGCTTTCTAACGATTACATATACTTGAGGTGACCGACTCTTTAATACCGGAATTTCTAATTCCTAACGGTGACATGTGAGATCTTTCCAAAGATCAAGCTTGTGACAAGCTGGATGAAACGATGAGGCGATTCATTCTTGAAGCAACCTTGGTCCAGAAATGAATTGATGAATACTTTTGGAAAAACCTTCGATGTGCAAATCTTCTTTCTCTAGCACATCGAATGTGTATTCTTTTCAAATACAAAAGTATTTCGATTGAAAATTGATCTTTCTCATAAAACCTTCGTTGTATTGCAAAACTCTTTCTTCTAAGCAATACGCGATTTTTTCAAATCATTTTTTCATCAATAAGTGAATCTCAATTATTGGTTCACTCGCTCCGTATTGTCTACTTTGGGACGCTCCGGTTTGAGAATGGCTAGATCAAGTGCGAAACCACATCAAGGAGATTCTTTAGAATTCTACGATCACGTGCGGTATTTATCCTGATCAACGGGGAACCGTGGTTCTTGCAACTATATTCAACGAAAGTGAACAAAGACACTTTCGTAAGTTTTAGTGCTAACTGTTGTTTACAGGAACATTGGACGGTTGCAGCTGATCGATATTGAGAAGTCAATTCACAGCCGCATGCTGATAGCATACACGCTTAGATGAAGAACATCATGACAAGTGCATATCTACGTAACCTGGCTCTGATAGCTGCAAATATGATGAATCAGTAAAGCTTCCGCTACTCTGATGAAAAGATGTCATGATCCAGAAAGTGTGAGCATGTCGGTCCAAAAGTCACAACATCACATGAAGGCAACACAATAAAGGGTGATCCAGAGATTTCTTGTGGTGATGATCTCAAAGAAAGCTCGAAGATCATCAAGATGTGGATCGGTTAAAGGCCTCCACCGAAAGTAAAAATAATCGGACTTTGAAGAGTCATTGCTAAAGCACAAAGATGCGGAAGTTGAAGAATTAAAGTATACGAGCTCAAGATGGAAGATAAAATAGAATGCTAGAATTGAAATGTAAATCATGGGGTGACCTCCGCAGGGAGATTGTTAGGAATTGGAAATTCCATAAGGAAGTGTCGGTCACCCCAATTATAGTCTAGCATATGTTAGCTCGTAGACATATCGTTATTTATGTTACTTAGTAGTTAATTAGTTAGTTATTAGCGTAGATTAGTTTATGTTGGATCGATGTACTCTAACCAAACTAACTTAAATAGCTTGTTAAGGGTTTAATAACCTCGGATAAATCCTAAGTTATTAACAATGAAACAACGAGTAATCTCTATTAAGTGCGGAATTTACTTAACAAAGCTAAGAAGATTTAACTTTAACAATATTATTAATAACTCTAAATCGCTTGTTATGCACTCTTTAACAACTCTAAAACACTAATATCAAACTCTCTAATAACGTATTATCTAATGCCAATCTAGGGTCCTTTTATAGGCTCAAGGATAACCCTAGTCGGTTTACAATTTGTAACCTTGTACGACAAGTAATCTAAACAAATAATATTCTAGAATAACAAAGCTTTCCATAAACGAATATAACAGTTCTTTAGCTGCGATGCTTGACTTGACAAAGTGATTTTGACTTCTTCTTTAGCAATGCTTTGACTTTTCCAATTGCTTTGTCATTCTTGACACTTTCATATCCCAACAATCCTCCCTAACTTGAATTCTACTTGCTTGACTTCAAGTTCCTTTATAAATTATCTTTAACTTCTCCGTCTTCAAGGAAAGATTGTGTCTTTGTCTTTATATTGTATCTTTGTAGTCTACGAGCTTATATCAAGATTATCAAAATATCTTTTAGAAATAATTCTTTCTGACATCATTCAATGAAGCTCCATCTTTTCACAACACAACAACATATGACAATTTGTACATTAATTCGAGTTTAAGTTGCGATCTATTCTCATCACTTCGGTGTGTAAACTCCCGTGAGAGGTGAATCATTGAAAATTTAATGGATTTTGATTTCTCTTTACCAAAGCCATTAACTCGGGTAGCCAAATGTTTTGGTGTGTAAGACCATGGTACATTGATAACCATATGATTTTTAGCAAATCATCAGCTATTAACAGATTTTGTCTTTACCAAAAGCTGTACCATTTTGGACTAGTTAGTTCTTTCATCTATGGTGAACTAATTACCAAATAATGGTTTTTCCACAGCCTTTACCACAAGCCATTTTCTTGTGGGCTAGCCAACTCTTCACATTTACTGATGTTGGGTCTATTATAGATTTGATGATACAAAACAAGAAGAATGAAACATGAAGGACTAAAAGTGACAAGACGGAAACTACAAAAAGATGGAGGATTTGGAAGATTCTAGAAGATATGCTTAAAAGAATATTTAGTTTCCTAATTGTATTATGATTCCTCTTGTAAACCCTAGATGTCTCTAGTATATAAAGAGACATAGGGTCATTAGTTTAAAATGCGTACAAGATGTAAACCTAAAAGGGGTGTGTGTGTGGGAACCTAGGCGTAGGGATTTGGGAAAACGCCTAGGGTTTAGTCAGTTAGTGTTAGATCAAGTCTTTGATCTTTATTATTGTTTAGTTAGAGATGGTGAATGAAAAACCTTGTTTATAATAATATTGATTCTATGTTTGAATATTCCGCTTTTATTATTATGTGTTCCTAGATATAATATTAGACCTAGTCTAAGAGCTTACAACGATCTTATCAATTGGTATCAGAGCCAGGAGCTCTTGATATAGGGAATCACAAGGTTTTTGTGTCGTGATTATGAAGAAAAAGGTTTATTGATTGTCGACAGAAGCAGATTTGAAAGAGACCTGATTAATTTTGTTTTCGTTCATGCTTGGCTAAATCAAAGGTAACCTCGTATCTATTAATTCAAGGGTTTGTCGTTTACATAATCCTTGTACTGGTTGTCTCTATCACATTAATAGAGGGGTTGAGGTTTTTCGTATATCACATGGTTTAACAATACAGATTATGGGTCGCTGTATGATCAATTTTTATTTATTATTCATCACGTGATATTTTATTCGATTGGTCATGTTATTTTATTGGTCATCACGTGATTTTATGGTTCGATTGGTTCAAGTGGAGAGATTGGTCATGTTATTTTATTCGATTGTATACAAGAATCAATTTGATAATATTTGTTTCATGCATCGGGGACCTACAAGTTATGATCACGTGGGTACTCCATGCTAATTTTTGTTTGTTTGATGGGAATAACGAGAGATTGATTGGTGCGATAATGGGTCCTACATTTGGGAATTTGATACACGATGGGGTCCACATGATGATTAAATAAGTGAAGACATGGTACTGCGTTTTAATACTTTTCTAATGGATCAAATATTAAATTGATTTACTTCTTTGGAGTTAAGGTGTGGTGAGAAGTACACGATTATTATTGTTGGTCAAGCGATTTATTTGGTCAAGAAGTTGGTACATGGATCAATGATCAGACAAAGGATTATTTTATTCGATCTAATACAGGATTAATATATTGGTGAGTCAAAGACAGTTTGGGATATATTTTACTGAAAGTACTGCTGCTGCGTTTTCTTCAAAGTACTGCTCAAACATACAAAGTACTGCTTATTACTGAAAGTACTGCTGCAAAGTACTGCTTCAAGTATAATGGTTTATTACGAGAAGATTTGGAATTAAGGGGAAGTCGAGCATAATTATTGTTATGGTTTTTGGACGACACACACACAAGTTATTGTTCACACACACAGGAAGAAGTTTATGTTCTTAAAAGGATTTAAAAAGCTAGTTTTTGGTTTTTATTGGATTGATTGATTACGAAGAAGGTTAAATATCATTTATTTGATGTTGTAGTTGAGTTTCACAGGTTTGTGTTCTTATCATATCTCAAAGTGGGTGTTACACTTTGGAGATAACTTGTTCGTGCTTAAAGGATGTTGACGAAGACTTGCAAAATCTAGTTTTCATAGGTCAAGAGGGTGGATGGATGAAGACCTAGTTAACTATCACTTAAAGGAGTTACATTGTAGTGCTCGATGTCTCATTGAAGATGAGGATTTTGTCAAGAGGTTGCGATCTACTTATATTTTATTAGCGGTATAAGTTCAACGTCACGGATAAACAAGACATAAGACATAAGTTTGGGAAATTCTACTTCTTCATCAAATTCGTTATACTTGGTTTTCTTCACAAGTAATCATTGCATAAAGCCTACAGATTTTGAAGAATCGGTTGATCTACATGCATCACTCAAGGGAAGTGTTTGATTTTTACTCTTGTTGATCATTATTACTCTCGCTAGTTGGAGTTTTCTCTTGTTTTGGATCCATTTTCCTATGGTGCGTAATGGTGGGCGATTTTAAACATTGGAAGTCTTAGATTGGAAGTATGATATTGGTTCATGGTGTTCAAGATCATTATTTGCATCGTTCCCTATTTGTTGATAACAAAAAGGGGAAGAGATGTTTGAGTGACATGTTCAAGTCAAGGGAAGCATGGAAAAAACATTGTTTCATTCATGGTGAGATTTAATTATCTCAACTTCGCTACTTGTCTAGGGAAGTTCGTACAAGAATCGTGGTTGTTTTGTTACCATCAAATAGGGAATATTATTGGGTCTATTATAGATTTGATGATACAAAACAAGAAGAATGAAACATGAAGGACTAAAAGTGACAAGGCGGAAACGCAAAAGATGGAGGATTTGGAAGATTCTAGAAGATATGCTTAAAAGAATATTTAGTTTCTAATTGTATTATGATTCCTCTTGTAAACCCTAGATGTCTCTAGTATATAAAGAGACATAGGGTCATTAGTTTAAAGTACGTACAAGATGTAAACCTAAAAGGGTGTGTGTGTGGGAACCTAGGCGTAGGGATTTGGGAAAACGCCTAGGGTTTAGTCAGTTAGTGTTAGATCAAGTATTTAATCTTTATTATTGTTTAGTTAGAGATGGTGAATGAAAAACCTTGTTCATAATAATATTGATTCTATGTTTGAATATTCCACCTTTATTATTATGTGTTCCTAGATATAATATTAGACCTAGTCTAAGAGCTTACAACGATCTTCACAACTGATATGGTGAGTTGATTACCATACAACTTATTAGCAAGTTGTCAACTATAAAATGGATTTGAGATATCTTTACCAGAGCCGTTTGCTCATGGATTAGCCAATCCTTTTGTAACCATGGTGGATTGATAACCTATTGGTGTTACCATCTCAAAAACCATTTATTTATTTTAACCTTTGTTTCAAAATATTTGTCACTTAACAAAAGTTTTCAAAATCATTAAGCGGTTTAATCTTTAAGCGATACTTTGATGAAAGTCTTGTTTGATCGTGATACCTTGAATAAAGTAATTGATATTTCAAAATAACTTATTCAATAAAGATTCATACCGCTTATTCATCATCATTAGCCATAGTAGTCCATCGATAAACAATTTAATGACCATAAGAGCGGTTTCATTATCTTCTTCAACTTCCATTCCATGCTCTAGCATTCTTCTCATAAGATCGATGTAAGCGGATATGTTCATCTGCTAACATGTGAATCATAGTCCCATCTTCTAACTCTAGAACATGTACTCTAGATTCTTCAAAGAATCCCGGTGATAATCTCCCAATCTTCTTGGTTTTCCAAATCTCGGTGTTGCTTTGTTCTTGATTTCCCAAATAGTTGTAAGATCCCCAAGCAAGACTAAACCAACTCCTTACGATGGATTGTGTTCAAAATAATCTCGCACAAATGATATAAATGAAATAAATCCACTCTATCTATTATGTGCAATAGATCCCATAGCATGTTGAACACCTCAAGCTTTCATCTTCTCTGTGAAACATCAGATAACTTCCATCCTTTGACTCTACAAATTCAAAAGCAGTTATTGGAGATTTGTTCTTCTTCATTTCAAGATCATCTTTAGAATACTAAAATTCTACTACTCTTAAGTAATTCCTTAGCTCATCATCGATGTCGGACCTTAATTCAATCTTCTTTGATGGTCACGTATATCTTCAACTTCGGATGTTCTTTTCTTTTAAGCTTCCTTTCTTATTATCTTCTTTCTGAGCATCATCATCTTTAAAATCTTTGATACTCTCAACACTCTTCTTATAAGCCTCTCTAACAGCTTCATACAATTCTTTCATCTCATTATAATTTAACCTCTGTAATCCAACATACCCTTGACCTTTTAAATATGACATCATTGCATTTCTTTCCTTAGCACGATTTGGTCTTCTTGGTAGAGCAGAAAAGGAATAGGTGACTTTAATGGTACATCGGCTTGACATTCAATTCTTCTTGCAATTTCTTAGTCGCTTCTTCATTCTTAGCCTCTTCATTAGCAACTTGACATTCAATTCTTCTTGTAACTTTCTAGTGCTTCTCATTCATAGCAACTTGAGCGACCCTTATCGTGCTAAAGTAGGTTTCTTTTTCTTCTTTGTTTCTACCATCTTACCTTTTACTTTATCCTTAGGATCTATAGTAGGTTGAGAAGCTCTAGGTTTTCTTCGTAACTCATGGAATGCTAACACCCTTGGCTTTGATAAATCATGCAAGATCTCGACAATGGTTTCATCATCACTTGCGGTATGTATAGGTTTGGGTGTATCGCCTTCCTTTTACGATATGACAATTGAAGGACCAGCTTCCTCTTCAGTTAAAACAGTTGAAGGACCAGCTTCCTCTTCAAAATCTAACAGCCTTAGAGTAATCAATTCTTGCCTGTAAGTTCCTTGAAAAGCAGTACTTTGATCAGCAGTACTTTGATCATCAGTACCTTGAACTCTAGTGCTTTCTTCCTCAGTACTTTCAACATTAACTTTTTCTTTAGTACCTTGAGGTTGAACATCAGTACCTTTAGGTTCAGCTTCTTCATTCAAATTCTTATCTTCTAATTTCCTCCCCAATTGGAACGAAGAGTGTGGTTGAACCTTTTTGCCTTTGGTTGTCTTTTTAAATTGCCTAACTGGCCTGCCTTGCCTTCTTTGAGACTTGACCCATAGACGATGATGTTGAACCAATGGCCAGACAAACTTCTTGAGTCTTCTAAACTTAAGCTTCAACTTCTTAATCTGTATAGCCTGTTCTTCAAAAGATTTCTTCAATCTTGTCAATTCCCTGGATAAAACATAATTGTTCAGAGTTGTATCTTCAGGCGCCATAGCTTCTTCATCTCCTCTAGATGGTGAGTGTTCTTCTGGTTGAGAATCATGAACAGAAACTTGTGGAGATGGTGGAGGTGAAACTGCAATAGCTTCTTGAACTGCAAAGACTTATGACGATACCTTGTGATGCAAGACCTTGAGAAGCGGTACCTTGTGTAGAAGCAGTACCTTCTCTGTCATCACTCTCTGCAGCCTCATCTCTGATAGCTTAAACAACCTCCATCATAGAAGTGGTTAATGGAGTGTACCTTCCAGTGAATAAGATCACTTTTCCTAGCCATAAAAGTGAAAATCTTGGCTGGTTGCACCACAACAGGTAGAAGACTGGTAGGCTTTGGTACATCAGCAAGTTGCTTATTTAAAAACACTTGAATAAATTGTGGATACAACAACCATCTTGATCCATGTGCGATGTGAGAGCATGCCATCTAGGATTAGCCTTGAAAAGTTGAAAATTCGATTTAAGCCAACCCCAATTGCTCCCATGATGTACTTTTAGCACTAATACAATGAAGCAAGGCGTGAACTAAGTACTTCCAATGAGGACAAAATAAGGGTTTCTTGAATGTTTGTTCGATTAAGGACCCTTCATATCCAATGTCCCAGAATGTATCCCAAATCGCTTGGTTATCAAAGCGAACAACCCTTCTTCATCATCAAACAATAAATCCTCACGAATTGAGGCTTCAGTAACCTTCACAGTTCTCCCAGCAACTTTAGCTTGAATATATGAATCATCATTCTCCATATGAACCCTAGCAGTTGCCCAAAATTGTTGAATCCAGGGCTCAATGATATCTGGTTCCACTAAAAGTGCATAACTAATCGGCGACCCAGTAAGAAAATCAATGATATCATGAAAGATCACATTAGCTTCAGTCTTTTCTAAATTCGCCACCATGTTGTGTTTTGAAACTGTATTACGATTCGCCATTGATGATGTGTTTACTAAGAAAGTGATATGATGAATAATATGGGTGAAAGAGAGAGAAATATGGAAAAGATTATAATGTATCAATATGAGAGGGAAATTCCGAGAGTAGTTATTTATAGGTGAGATTTAAAAAAAAATCACAACCCTTAATAACAAAGTTACCGTTAGTAGTAGTTACCCCTCAATATTACCGTTGGAACAGTACTTTGATAAGACAAACGGTTCTTTCCACGTGTGCAGTACTTTCCAAGCAGTACTTTCATAAAACCAAAAAGCAGTACTTTCCCATTCTCCTCTTTACAATAGCAAATACATCAAATAAACATGAATTTCCTCCCCTCAAGCAATGCATAGGACTATACTTACACTAAATAGTCCTCCCCTCAAATGTAGCTTAGTAATTAATCATGCCAATGCTTACCACCAAGTGATTGAATCTTGAAACATCAAAGCCTTTGGTGAGTAAATCAGCTACATTATCATCCGTGTGAACCTTGACAACATTAATGAGCCCATGCTCATAACAATCTCGATGAAGTGATGCCTAATCTGAATGTGCTTGGTCTTGGGTGATAAACTGGATTCTTCACAATGCAGTTGTACTCTCATTATCAATATTGATAGGAGTATTCTTGAAATTGAACCCATAGTCCAAGAGTTGATTACGCATCCACAAAACTTGTCCACAACGACTTGCGGCAACCACATATTACCTTGATGAGGATGTTCTTTGTAATAGTCTGTTCTTACATTACCATGAGACTAATCTTCTTCCAAGATATTGGCATCCTCCAGTGGTTGATCTTCTATCATAGTTATCACCTGCATAATCACTATCTGAAAAAGCTTTTAAGTGAAAAGGTGAATCCTTTGGATACCACAACCCCAACTTAGGTTGTTGTTTCAAATAACTAAAAATCCGTTTCACTGCATTCATATGAGAGACTTTTGGTGAGAGTTGATATCTTGCACATAGACAAACCGCAAACATAATATCAGGCCTAGATACAGTGAGATACATAAGACATCCAATCATGGATCTGTACAACTTGACTTCAACAGGTTGTCCATCTTCATCCTTGCCCAATGAGTTGATAGATTTAATAGGTGTAGTAACTAGCTTCATAGCATCAAAATTGAACTTCTTAAGTATGTCAGATACATACTTGTCTTGACTTATGAAAATTCCCTCCTTTGACTGCTTAACTTGAAGTCCCAAAAAGAAAGTTAACTCACCCATTGAACTCATTTGAAATTCATTCTTCATCAGCTGCTCAAACTCCTTAACCATGGACTGTTTGGTAGCTCCAAATATGATATCATCAACATATACTTGAACCAACATGATATCCTTCTTGTCTCTCTTGATAAACAAAGTCTTGTCTATAGCTCCTTTCCTATAACCATGTTGCAATAAGAAAGAAGAGCCTCTCATACCAAGCTCTAGGTGCTTTATGAAGGCCATAAAGAGCCTTAACCACCTTGTAGACTTTGTTTGGATGAGCGGATCTTCAAAACCAGGAGGCTGTTGGACATAAACCTCCTCTGTTATCTTGCCATATAAAAAGTCACTCTTGACATCCATCTGGTAAACCTGAAATCCCATATATGATGCAAAAGCAAGGAAGATTCGAATTGCTTCAATCCTTGCTACAGGAGCAAATACTTCATCATAATCTACTCCTTCTTCTTATCTATAGCCTTGTGTAACTAACCTTGCCTTGTTCGTGATAACATTTCTTCTTTCATCTCTCTTGACTCTGAACACCCATCTTGTACCAATGACGTTCTTTCCATCAGGTAGATCACATAATACCCAAACTTCTTGAAGCTTGAATTGAAGAAGTTCTTCTTGCATAGCTTCAACCCAACTCTCTTTAGTTAATGCATGAGCTATGTTTTTGGGTTCTTCTTGAGAGATAACGCAAGTGAACAGGCATGTTTGATGGTCCTTATGATTTAACCTATTTTGTTTATAAACAAAGCTAAGCAAAGCATTATGTGGTGTAGAAAAGCCCTTAGCTTTGTTTCTTGTCATTACTCGAGTAGAAGGACCAATAATTTGATCGAGGGATGATTCTTATGAATTCTTAAGATAGGAGTCATGGAACTTCATAATTATCACCCAAATTAGTGAAATCAACATCTTCATTGGAATCTGAGAAAATACCTTCATCTTCAAACTCATCATCAGTATCTTCTAAGCCAGGCATGGTTGGATCATCCAAATCATCCAAAGTGTTGTTAATAGGTGCATCAGTACTTTGATCGAAAGTATTGTCACCCAAAGTACTGTGAGTGAACTCTGCAGTCTTGTTCTTTTTCTTTGCTTCCTCATAAGCTCTTCTTTGTTCATCATCATAAGAATGTGCTATAACATCTTGAAAAAGCATCTGATTAAGTTCATCTTGAATAGATTGATCCTCAGCAGACAATGAGGATTTTGGCTCATCGATACTTTTCTCACAGTTAACAGTTTTAGGTTCTTCATCATGAACAACATCGGGTCTAATATGGACTCCATGAACAACATCTTGTAACTCTTCTCCATTGTGTACTGAGTTGATTTTCTTCTCTAACAGTACATAGTTCATAGAAGGAGTCAAAACTTCAAGATCAAACATCCAATCGGGACCTTTACCCTTCGATTTTCTTGATCTTCTAAAATTCAACATGAAGACAATCTTGAACTTTCTTGGTGACTCATTGTACACTCTAAATCCCTTGTTGTTGGTACAATAACCCAATAAATATCCTTATTCGACTTGCCATCAAACTTTCCCGATTATCAATTGTATTAAAATAGTTAGAGGGCATCCAAAAGGCTTCATAAAGCGAATGTTAGGTTTGTTACCATCAAGAACTCATAAGGTGTCTTCATCGTGGTTTGGTGGTGATACTCTGTTAAGTACATAGCAAGCGGTGCTTACAACTTCACCCATAATTAAATATGTAATTGTGAATCTACAAGCATAGTTTTGGCTGCTTCAATCAAAGTCATATTCTTTTCTCGCAATACCATTCTCATTGTGGTGTTCTTGCAATCTTGAATTCCTCTTGATCCCTTTGTTGGCACAAAATCATCCATAAGCTTGTTCTTGAATTCATCCCATTATCACATCTAATACCTCTAACCTTGAGTCTCAATTGATTTTCAAGTGCTATTATTAGATTATGAATAGCATCAAAAGTATCATCTTTAAATTCCAAGAAAAATACCCAACTGAATCTACTTGATCATCTGTCACAACCAAGCGGACTTTTTCTTGTTTAGACTTGCAAGAGACGAGTCCAAACAAATCCATGTGTACTGACTCCAATGGTTCTCTAATAGTCCATTCCTCAAGCTTCTTGCATGAAGCTTTGTGTTGTTACCCTTCTTGCATGCCAAACATGAGTGATCATTCTTGTAAGTCTTTGAAGGTAAACCTCTAACTAAATTTCCTTTGACTAGTTTGTTGATATTCTTGAAATTTACATGGCCCAATCTTCTATGCCACCGATGTGCTTCTTGGATGTTGCTTTTGCCACTAAACATGTGGCTCTCCCGGAAGAGTGAAGACTCTTCATATCCGGATCAGACACATCATTGGTTCTTGGTACTCTAAGTACTACCAAGTTATCATTAACAGCTTGAATTCGGGGAAAGGATGAGACATTACGTGTCGATGAATAACACGAGTGCTTTTTATCACTGATTTGAGAGGCCGACAAAAGCTTGAACTTGAGCTCCTTCACATATCTAACATTCTCAAAATCTATACGCCCTTTAATGGTTCCTTTTCGATGATTCTTCCTCCATTGGGATCATTCCTAAATGCAACTTTTCCTCCACAAATAGATCTAAAATCGTGAGATCTCCTTGTCTCTGTCATGCTTCCGATCAACCACTATCTACAATAAGATGATCTTTAAGCTCCTCTTCTAGGTTGCCCCGCACAAAGATACAAAAGTTAGTGTCTTTTAGGAACCCAAGCCATTCTTGACTTGTGTTCCCCTTGTGGAGTGATATACTCAAATTCCTTGAGTATGTAATCTTCAGCTTTTGTAGACGAATCAAGCATTATCTTTTGTTTTAAAACTTGTGGTGGATTTTCAATAAAACTTTCTTTTCAACAAAAATCTCTTTTCTTTTCCACAAAATCATCTTTATCAAAATCTCTGTTTCACGAAGACTTGTTGAAAGTCTTGTTTGTTCATCATCGATACTTTCCTTTTGACCCATTTAGTTTTAACTTCGGTGTTGAGTCCCTTGATCTAGCTACTTTCTTGGGTTGTAACGCCTTCTAGATTGATAGTAATTAGATCTCCTAGGGTTCCTATTCCAAGAGGTGTTTGGTGAATCTTGGAGCAATACTTTGAGAAAGTCTTGTATTTTGCTATGATTACCTTGAAAAGTGTTTGAAGGTACCGGAGGTTTTGAAAAGGGTCTTCTACGGTGAGGTACCTATAGTCCGGTGAGAAGTTTCTATGGTTAACCCTATGTGAATGATTCCAAGTGGTCTAGTCTCCTTGGTTTTGGTTGTGATTATGTTCTTTGGAAACTTACTTAGGTACTGAATGTAAGTCACATCCTTAATCAAATGATCGGGACTAAAACAAACGAAACATAGTTTTGATCTATAATCCCAAAATTTCTTCTTCTATGTATATTACCAAACCTATCCTGTCTTCTTGGTGAATGAGTAAAAGCTGTTTTGACCAAAGTTATCCCAAAAGGTTTAGCATTATTGTGAAAAGGTTTTCTTAAAGTATCTTTGAAGGTGTAGCGATACTTTGAGGTGAAAATCTTGCTTTTTTTAGCATCATTTACCTTAGGTGTCTCAACTGTTTCTTTTGGGGTTTCGGACCTAGATTGACCAATAAGCTTCTTTCTAAACTCTAGACTGCCTACTCCAAAACGAGAAACATCGGGCCTAGGGGTTGATGACTTCGGTGGGATGAGGTACAACATGATAACCATTATCTTTCTTAAACTCGGGAGGTGTTTCACTAACGATTCCTCATTACTAGATGTGTCACGTAATTAATGAGTTCATCATCACTAGTGGTTATAACCTCAAAATCAAGGTCATCCTTATCAATAGATTGAGTTTCTTCTATGTTATCAAAGTCCATACCAAAACCTAATCCAGTTTTAATGTAAGCTCTTCTCTGTTTTTGAACATAAGTAACATGAGAAAGACCAGATTCTTTCCAGGCATCAAACTTTGCTAACAATTCATCTCTCGCTTTAGTCAGTTTCTCAATTTCAGAAATCTTACAATTTAACTTCCATTCACTTAATTTTAACTGATAATCCTGTTGTTCATACTTTTCTGCCCAAGCCATTTCATTATTTTCATGTGTTAGGATTTTGGCTTCCATAGACTCTAAGGTTTTTTTTATAACCTGCTACCTCAGACCTAGCCCTTATACAGTTATCTCTTTCAATCACATAACTATTAAGTACTTTTTGATAAAATTCATGACACTTAGAACATACCTCAGAGATAGGGGTGAACTTGGTGAAGTAGCTACCATAGCAAGTTGTAACACCCCAACCTTTCAAGTAATGATTTATATACTATTATACTCTAGTTAGGACCTCTTCTCAAATAAATTTAAAGCATAAGGACTGTCTTTGTACTAGTCTTACCATTAAGGACTAAAGTTGTCATAATGTAAAACCTATATTTATATCATTACCTGCTATGAATTCAGAATCCAGAAACATCGATAATATTCTTCCTCTTCTCCAAACTCACTACAATACTCTCATCATCCTCTTAATCTAGGGTTTTAAGTCCAAGTCAATTTGGTGCAAACTTGGAACAAGATATTACTATAAACAAGCTCAGAAACGCGTTTTCCTAGGGCTTCCATCAATCAATTCGAGGTATAAATCTTATCTTGGTCTTGAAATTGTGTTTTAGAGCTACTCATAGGTGGGTAATGCTTAAAGATTGAAATTTCATGCCAATTATAGGGTTGTTGTGAAATTTACATGATTATGTAAAAATATGGTTTTGAGAAATCATCAAGAACCCTTGTAATTGTGCATAAATGATTAGCCAAGTGATGGGTATCCTATTTAGATGTTATAACACCATTTTATGGTGTTAAATTTCAGAAATCATGTTGGTATGGTTACATAAGCCATGAACCAAACACCCCTTTATGGCTTATTTATTCTTTTAGTGCTTATTATAATAAGCCTAGTTATGCTATTAATAAGCTCCATGTAATTCATATACTCCTAGGTTATACGGGTTAGTTGGTGACATATTATAAGGAGCTCGTGATTCTACTCAAGCGACTTTGAGGTGAGTAACATATTTAAGTGTAGACACGGGTCCTTAATAACTCGTTAATGTGCCACTCTATTTATGGTGCTCCGTTCATGTTCACGTAATATACTTGTGTTACAGTATATAGTGTTGTAATTATATATTGTGTGCTTAAATAACTTACATATGAAAGGTTTATATGTGATATATGTTAGACGGGTCAAAACAGCCCCAAATGACCCGTTTGGATTTAGTTAAGTATTTTCAGTCTAAATATTACAATATTATTTGTATAGCATCCTAAGTGGGCGACACAACTAAATTAGCCGTCCTAAGTGGACGATTTGCATAAATATATGCTTTACGACCCGAAAGAAGGGTGTAGACGTCCTAAGTGGACGACATGTATTATTATGTCATGACATGCTCTAAAAGAGAGCCTAGATGTCCTAAGTGGACGACCGAGCCTTTATTAGCATCTCATTTTGTAAAATGAGACTTAGACATCCTAAGTGGATGACCAGTGTTTATAGCGGCTCAAAGTCATTGAGTATATGACTTAGACGTCCTAAGTGGATGACTAGAACATTTTCAGTTATATCGAACCAATATGGGTTCACGTCCTTAGTGGGCGACTAGTATATAATAGCATACAAGTACTCATTGTCTACGAAGAAACCATAATGTTATGCCATGTTATGATTAGTATCTTTTATATGTTATCTCACTAAGCGTTGTGCTTACGTTGCTTTGTTGTACTTGTTATAGGTGAAGCTAGTGGTAGTGCTACGAAGGGTACGAAGAGCGAGAACTAGACCTCGGTGGGATACTTGGGTAATGAGCCTTTTCTCTACACGCTCTCTTACCAAGAAATGTCATAGGTTGTACGCTTTTGTGTATGAACATATAAATTTATGGTTATGTGATAATCAAGTAGATAAGTAGTTTCTTTATAGCTTTAAGGGTGTTTGGCATAGTGCCATTCTTGCCCATATTGACCCATTTTGATTATGTACGGGTCAAGATGAATTATATATGTTATGTACAGTTTTATATGTTAATATAAGTGTTGGTGTTAAAATTATATTAGTCCATGTAAAAAAAAATAGCACACAATAGCACAGGCGTTTCAAGTTAGTACCGGGCGGTGGTTTAAGGTATTTAGGTATCCAAGATGGGTACTTAGACTTAAACCTAGGCTCTGTGGGACCTAGTATTAGACACGTTTCCGCATTATTATGTAGCATCAGTATTAGTATTAGTGCAGCATACATTGTTTGTATGGTAAACATATTACTAGTATTCATGAATTTGGTGTAACATGGTCAAGGTGAGGACTTGATTATCTGATGGAATTATTACGACGCTTGGTCAACGTGGTAATAATCGCGTCACATAACGAGAATTTACCGATATTATATTACACCAAAGGAATGAACCCCGATAGTAATATTAAGCTCATGCATATAGAAACCTATACATTATGAATCTTGCAGTGACTCTTATTGTTCTCTTATCGTGCAATATGTTTAACTTTCAGCGTAGATATAGCTGAAATACCTCCTAACAACTCTGAATGGCCGACTCATGTAGACATACCAGAACAGGATGATCGGGAGTCCTCCCCCGATCCAGAAGAAATAGATGAGCATGATAATGCTCCTATTCCTGATGCTATAGCTAGACAGATCAGAGATATAATATCTCAAGAGATAGCCAAGGCACAGGAAGTAGCTATACCATATTATACAGAACGTATCAGTGAGATCATAGCTCAGACTATCACAACAGAACTTGATCAGAAACTGGCTGCACGAGTCGCGCCACCCAAGGAAGTTACTTATACTGACTTCGCAGCTTGCAAGCCCCCGATTTACTCGGGAGAAAAAGATCCTTTTAAATGCTACAGATGGATCCAGGATGTTGAAGGGGCGTTTGCCACCAGTAAATTCCCTGAGGAACGTTGGGTTAATTTTGCTATTAATCTCCTTCGTGATCGGGCTAAACATGGTGGAATTGGACCTTGCATCAAAAGACCGAAATTGCTAGGAGTATGACTTGGAAGGAGTTCAAGGAATTACTTTTGAACTTTGCTCTAGAGGCGGAACTTAATAAGATTCGCGAGACTTCTTGGTACCCACTGCACCACCGAGTCGATACATGAATTCTCCATGACCTTCCTTGACAGAGCACAATTTCTACCGAATATGCTAATGACGAAAGGTTTCTTATGAAACATTATGTGGATATGCTTAGAAAAGATATCCGTCAGTTTATTTCAGCCAGGATTGGAAAAACATGGATCGACTCATGAATGCGACTTTAGGCGAGAACAAGAAACAAAGAAAAGGAAGAGATTCCTCTTAAAAGAAAGATGGGCGAGCTAGTTCATCTCGGAAGAAAGTTAAGCGAGCGAGGCTTATCCTAGTCTGGGGTAGGAGTTTTCCACGGTGTCGAATGTAAAGGTTTCACCGAGAGAATGTCGTGCGGTAGCAAGATGCTACTGATTGTGGTGAGCTGGTCACATCAAGAAGATTGTCCAAAACCGATTCGGGTTTGTAGGAAATGCTATGATCAAAGCACACGAGTCTTGTCCTAATGTCGGACCTCTTCCTCCTCGCGTCGGCAAGAGCCTAGGAGGAATCTGAGACGGCGGGGCGCCATCCGCTTCTAGACCTTCAGGAGCCCCTAGCCTTCCTACTGTCCAAAGACCACATAGACCACCATCCCGTGTTCATCAGATGATTGTAGATGAAGCTAAGGAAGCATACGACGTTGTGACATGTACCTTCTTTGTGAATCTATTACCTGCTCGTGTGCTATTTGATTCTGGTGCAGATAGATCTTTTGTATCCGAAAGGTTTAGTAGGAGATTTTCTGTTCCGATTAGTCAGCTTAAGCCACCACTAGATGTGGAAGTAGCTAATAAGAAAGTGATACGTGTAACCGATATCTTCCAGAATTGCGAAATAGAAGTCGATAATGATAAGTATCTGATTGATCTAATTCCCATCCCTATGGGAGAGCTTGATGTAGTCATCGGTATGGGTGGCTCGGTATGAATGAAGCCATCATTGTATGCCGACATAAGCTAGTCCGACTCGAACCCCAAGTGGGGAGAAACAATTATCTATGGCGGCGTAAGAAGGCTAACCTTGCTATTTGTACTTATGCTAGAGCCAAGAGATACTTGCGCGTGGTCATCAAGCCTATTTAGCTCATGTTGTCGATATTCATAAGTCTGCTCCAAATCTTGATAATATTCCAATTGTTAGGAATTTCCGATGTCTTTCGGAGGAACTCCGGGTATGCCACACGATGAGCGGTGAGTTCCACATTGATCTTATTCCGGGAGTACTCCTATTGCCAAAACTCCTACGGACTTGCCCCATCGAAATCGCGGGAACTCATGAAGCGATTACAAGAATTGATGGATAAGGGTTTTATTCGCCCATGGTTCCCGTGGGAGCACCGATCCTTTTGTGAAAAAGAAGGATGGTAGTATGCGCATGTGCATCGACTACCGAGAGCTTAATAAAGTTACTATCAAGAATCGTTATCCTCTTCCTAGGATAGATGATTTATTTGATCAGCTACATGGCGCAAGTTTCTTTTCAAAAATATACCTCAGATCTGGATATCATCAGTTAAAGATTCAGGAAGAAGATATCCCGAAGACAACTTTTCGGACTAGATATGGGCATTATGAGTTTACAGTTATGCCATTTGGTTTGACGAATGCCCCAGCAGCTTTTATGGACCTAATGAATCGGGTCTGCCGTCCGATGTTAGATAAGTCAGTTATTATGTTTATTGACGATATCCTCATTTATTCCAAATCAGCTAGTGATCACAAAACCCACTTGCGCCAAGTCCTCAGCATGTTAAGACAAGAAAAGCTTTATGCTAAGTTCTCGAAGTGTGAATTCTGGCTTCGAGAAGTTCAATTTCTCGGGCATGTCATAAATAGTGAGGGAATTAAAGTAGATCAAGCTAAAATCAGTGCCATCATGAATTGGGAGAGACCCAAAACTCCCACAGAAATTAGATCATTGCTTGGACTTGCGGGTTACTACCGTCGTTTTATCCAAGATTTTGCAAAGATTGCTTCTTCGCTTACTGAGCTCACCCGCAAGAATGTAAATTTCGAGTGGGACGAGGATCAGGAAGTCGCCTTCCAGACTCTTAAACAGAAGTTAAGTCAGGCTCCAGTCTTAGTATTGCCAGAAGGCAATGATGATTTTGAAGTTTATTGTGATGCATCTTCTAATGGCCTCGGCTGTGTTCTTATGCAGAGAGGTCGAGTCATCGCCTATGCCTCTAGACAGCTTAAGAAACATGAGGAAGAATATCCTACTCATGATTTAGAGCTAGCGGCAGTAGTCCTTGCCTTAAAACTATGGAGGCATTACCTTTACGGTGTAAAGATCAAGATCTTTACCGACCATAAAAGCCTCAAATACTTCTTTGATCAGCGTGACCTCAATATGAGGCAAAGACGTTTGTTAGATCTAGTCAAGGACTATGATTGTGAAATACTTTATCATCCAGGGAAAGCCAACGTTGTAGCAGATGCCTTGAGCCGTAAAACAAGGCACGACTCCTTATTGGTCAAATCACTTCAGATGGTGATTACCCCCGACTTTTATGAGCATATTAAATCAATTCAGCATGAAGCATGGGAAAATGGCGATGTAAATTCAGAATGGCTCGTGGGTCAGGTGCACAACTTAGTTGTGGACTCACGAGGGCTCAGAACACGCTTCGGTAGAATATGGATACCGAATGATAAAGAGCTCAAAAAGTTGTTGCTTGATAAGGCTGATAAGTCAAAATATTCCATTCACCCAGGTGCCACCAAGATGTATTATGATCTTAAATTAGATTATTGGTGGCGGTATGAAAAGAGACATTGTAAAATATGTCGAGCGATGTCTTACTTGTCTCGAAGTTAAGTCGAACATCAATGACCTTATGGTAGCTACAACCTCTTGAGATTCACGTGTCGAAATGGGAAAGGATTACTATGGATCTTATCACGAAACTACCCAAGACACCGCGTCGAGATGATGCTATATGGGTGATTGTAGATCGTTTAACAAAGAGTGCGATTTTCCTTCCTATTAAGGAATCGATGTCCTCGAAGCTCTCGAGAGTTGTATCTTCAGCAAGTAGTGGCCCGACATGGAGTACCGGTCTCTATAGTATCGATAGAGATATCGATTTACTTCTAGATTACGGCGAAATTTCAAGAGAATCTAGATATCATCCATTTAGCACGACTTATCATCCAGACGGATGGTCGAGTGAAAGGACCATTTAGACACTAGAAGATATGCTTGAGCACGTGCTATTGACTTCGTGGTAGTTGGGATAAGTACTTAGCGCCAGCGAAATTCTCGTACAATAACAAGTTATCACTCCGTATTAAGATGCCTCCAAACGAGATGTTGTATGGAAGGAAATGTCGAACTCCTATATGTTGGGGTGAGATTGGATAAAGAGAATTAGCCAGTTCTGATGTTGTACAACAGACAAATGAAAAGATTGATCAGATCAAAGAAAGGCTTAAGATGGCCCAGGATCGACAGAAGTCCTATGCAGACAAGAGGAGACGACCAATAGAATTTCAGGTCGGTGATCGTGTTATGCTGAAAGTTTCTCCATGGAAAGGTGTTATCCGTTTCAGAAAGCATGGAAAGCTAGGACCACGTTACATTGGTCCATTCAGAATAACTGACAGAGTTGGAAAGGTAGCGTACAGACTTGAGTTACCAGAAGAGTTAAACAACATCCATAATACTTTCCACGTGTCTCATTTCTGAAAATGTCGGCGGATGAGGCGGTATGTCCCTATAGCGGACGTAGTAGTTGATGAGAAACTTGGCTACGTTGAAGAGCCGGTAGAGATTGTTGACACCATGGTCAAGAAACTCAAAAAAAGAGAGGTCCTCCTACTTAAAGTCAGATGGAAGCACAAAAAAGGGTTAGAGTATACATAGGAACCCGAAGAGGAGCTCATTAAATACTACCCCGCTTTTTATCAGGAATGGTTTGTGAGGACACAAACCGAATAAGTGGGGGAGAGTTGTAACACCTCAACCTTTCAAGTAATGATTTATATACTATTATACTCTAGTTAGGACCTCTTCTCAAATAAATTTAAAGCATAAGGACTGTCTTTGTACTAGTCTTACCATTAAGGACTAAAGTTGTCATAATGTAAAACCTATATTTATATCATTACCTGCTATGAATTCAGAATCCAGAAACATCGATAATATTCTTCCTCTTCTCCAAACTCACGACAACACTCTCATCATCCTCTTAATCTAGGGTTTTAAGTCCAAGTCAATTTGGTGCAAGCTTGGAACAAGATATTACTATAAACAAGCTCAGAAACGCGTTTTCCTAGGGCTTCCATCAATCAATTTGAGGTATAAATCTTATCTTGGTCTTGAAATTGTGTTTTAGAGCTACTCATAGGTGGGTAATGCTTAAAGATTGAAATTTCATGCCAATTATAGGGTTGTTGTGAAATTTACATGATTATGTAAAATATGGTTTTGAGAAATCATCAAGAACCCTTGTAATTGTGCATAAATGATTAGCCAAGTGATGGGTATCCTATTTAGATGTTATAACACCATTTCATGGTGTTAAATTTCGAAATCATGTTGGTATGGTTACATAAGCCATGAACCAAACACCCTTTATGGCTTATTTATTCTTTTAGTGCTTATTATAATAAGCCTAGTTATGTTCTTAATAAGCTCCATGTAATTCATATACTCCTAGGTTATACGGGTTAGTTGGTGACATCTTATAAGGAGCTCGTGATTCTACTCAGCGACTTTGAGGTGAGTAACATATTTAAGTGTAAAACGGGTCCTTAATAACTCGTTAATGTGCCACTCTATTTATGGTGCTCCGTTCATGTTCACGTAATATACTTGTGTTATGAGTATATAGTCTTGTAATTATATATTGTGTGCTTAAATAACTTACATATGAAAGGTTTATATGTGATATATGTTAGACGGGTCAAAACAGCCCCAAATGACCCGTTTGGATTTAGTTAAGTATTTTCACTAAATATTACAATATTATTTGTATAGCATCCTAAGTGGGTGACACGGCTAAATTAGTCGTCCTAAGTGGACGATTTGCATAAATATATGCTTTACGACCCGAAAGAAGGGTGTAGACGTCCTAAGTGGACGACATGTATTATTATGTCATGACATGCTCTAAAAGAGAGCCTAGACGTCCTAAGTGGATGACCGAGCCTTTATTAGCATCTCATTTTGTAAAATGAGACTTAGACATCCTAAGTAGATGACTAGTGTTTATAGCGGCTCAAAGTCATTGAGTATATGACTTAGACGTCCTAAGTGGATGACTAGAACATTTTCAGTTATATCGAACCAATATGGGTTCACGTCCTTAGTGGGCGACTAGTATATAATAGCAAACAAATACTCATTGTCTACGAAGCAACCATAATGTTATGCCATGTTATGATTAGTATCTTTTATATGTTATCTCACTAAGCGTTGTGCTTACGTTGCTTTGTTGTACATGTTATAGGTGAAGCTAGTGGTAGTGCTACGAAGGGTACGAAGACCGAGAACTAGACCTCGGTGGGATACTTGGGTAATGAGCCTTTTCCCTACATGCTCTCTTACCAAGAAACGCCCTAGGTTGTACGTTTTTGTGTATGACCATATAAACTTATGGTTATGTGATAATCAAGTAGATAAGTAGTTTCTTTATAGCTTTAAGGGTGTTTGGCATAGTGCCATTCTTGCCCATATTGACCCATTTTGATTATGTACGGGTCAAGATGAATTATATATGTTATGTACAGTTTTATGTGTTAATATAAGTGTTGGTGTTAATATTATATTAGTCCATGTAAAAAAAATAATAAAAAAAAATAGCCTGGGCTTTTCACAAGTAGAACAGGATCATCTTCACACTTCATGCTCCAGTTAAAGCTTCCATAACCATCTTTAGACTCCATAGCAGCATGTCCAGGTTCCTCATCAAAAGTTGTGCTCCAGTCAAATTCTTCCACTGAATCCTTCATTGCTACCATACAGTAGGTTATTGGTTCATCATCAAACTCAGTACTCGAGTCAACCTCTGATAAATTCTCTTGAGCAACCAAAGCTTTTGTTTGATAATAGTAATTTCTTTTAGCTCTAGCTTTGGTTTCTCGACCATCCTGTTTGCTTGATATTTAGCAAACCCGCATTCCCTTGCAAAGTGTCCAGGTCTTTAGACAATTGAAGCATTCAATCTTTGATTTGTCAAAAGTGATTCCTATTTAGGCTTGAAGTCAATGCCTCTTCCTGCTTCTTCATAAACTTCTTGATCCTTGCGTGATCATAGCAACTTGCCACCGATATCAATTTCTTCTAGAGCATCCTCTTCAATCTGTGAGAGATCTTCTTCATAGGTGACGGGTAAAGTAGCGTCTTTGTGCAAAGAAAGAGCATACGACTTCATCCGAGTGAATGGTAGGTGTTGGTTTGGCTTGTTGAGCAAAGGTGGGGTAGAATAGGCAACAAGATGCTTTGAGCAACAAGATTTTGAGTAGGAGAAGCGATACTTTTATTGAAGTATCGCCTCTCTTTTCGATGACAAAAAGGATATATTGTGAGACTTTGAACTTGTTTGGCCATTCATCTCATGCTCATACACCTTCGGATGATTGTAGAGATCATCAAAGTCCATAACATCCAAACCAGGTTGTCCTCTGATCATTGTAGCAACCACATGCCATGTCGATGGCGGACTCATAAGAACTTTAGATTAGCATCTTCAATCGAAACCTCTGCTTTATATAACTCCATCATCTTGAGAAGATTTTGGAATATGTCATAAGCGACATCAAGGCCTTCTCTTTCTCCAACGATGAATGTTTCAAATTGTCGCTTCAACAGATTTACGTGCATCTTCTTGGAAGCATCATTACCTCCAAACCTTGTCTTGAGAGCGACCCATAGTTGCTTTGCATCCTTAGCATCATGAAACTTGAGTAGATGACCATCTAGAATGGCAGACAATAGTATGTTGAGAGCCTTCTCTTGATTCCTTATTTTAGCCGCTAGTAAGATGACCTTAGGTGCTTGGGTTGTCCAGAATATCAATAGGTTCGATGCGACCTCATTACCATTGACAATTACATTCCACGAGCGTGGTCTATAATTGCAATATATTGTCTCATCTTCATGCTCCATAGGTCGTACTCTCCTTATTAATGGTAGGTATCCCGAGTGAGGTGATGGATGGTGGTGGAACGACTTGATCGACATCTTTAGGTTTTTTTTACTAGGTTTTAGGGTTTCTTCTTAGTCGAGTTTCCACACAAGCTCGATACCACTTGTTGGATCGATGTACTCTAACCAAACTAACTTAAATAGCTTGTTAAGGGTTTAATAACCTCGGATAAATCCTAAGTTATTAACAATGAAACACCGAGTAATCTCTATTAAGTCGCTGAATTTACTTAGCAAAGCTAAAAAGATTTAACTTTAACAATATTATTAATAACTCTAAATCGCTTGTTATGCGACTCTTTAACAACTCTAAAACACTAATATCAAACTCTCTAATAACGTATTCTCTAATGCCAATCTAGGGTCCTTTTATAGGCTCAAGGATAACCCTAGTCGGGTTTACAATTTGTAACCTTGTACGACAAGTAATCTAAACAAAGAATATTCTAGAATAACAAAGCTTTCCATAAACGAATATAACAGTTCTTTAGCTTTGTAGTACTTTGACTTGACAAAGATACTTTGACTTCTTCTTTAGCAAGATTTTGACTTTCTCCAATACTTTGTCATTCTTGACACTTTCATATCCCAACAATTTAGAGTAACACCGTGCGGGAAGGACGGGTCTTTACCCATTGTATGCACGATCCACGATCGACAGGAGGACGTTTAGCTTGTAACTATAATTACCCTTCCATCCTTGGAAGGGTGAAGCTCTTAATCTAACCTTGCATTTTGTGTTTTACTTTCTCTCTCAAGAACTTCCTCTCATCTCTTTCACTCTCTAAACATGGCACACTTGTTTAATCATCTCCCTAGACCACCCGAATCATCAAACAACATATTATGTATGATCCTACAATTATCACCTTCCATGATGAAAAGTGATGAGATTACTAACAAAGGTCACGAAGAAGGGGGATAGACTACAAGGAAGCTAAAAATGGGGGAAAAAAAGCTTACTTGATAGGAATCAAGCAAGGGAACCTAAACGAGGTGGAAATCTAACTAGCTATTCTATTCCCCAGCAGCGGCGCCAAAAACTTGATATGCGTACAATGCGCTTAGGGGTCAAAGGAACTTCCTTTTAAATCGAGCAAGTTTTTCAACACCCTAGGCGATGAACCTAATCGTTGTAGTATAGTATTAGGGTAAGCCTCGGGAATTGATATCGTTCTCTAGGGGAATAGGAATGCTAGTGAAAAATTACTACGCAAAGGTTGGGGTTGAAGAAGATTATTTTTTTATCTTTTTTATAATTGTTTAGAAAATTGAAATGTACGAATCTCGGGGTATTGGATTTGGGGGGTGGTATTTCTACCGATTACTCTACTATTATCTATTCTAATTAACTAAGCTAAGGGTAGTCTATGTCTATTGTTGTGTGCTCTTATGATGATTAAAAATGTGTTTTCCTAGATGCTATTACTCCCTAGTTATCTCTTATTGATGGTTGAATTGTCACGTCCTTATTCTTAACGTTGTGATGAGTGTGTAAATACTCATCATTTTGGTCAAATCGAGCAAAAAACATCGAAAACACTCGTAAATGCATCAAAATGATAAAATATCACAAATAAGTGTTTTATGTGTTTCAAATGCAAAATACCAAAATCGTGAAAACGATCAAGTTTGCATAATTGGCGCTTTAGTCCCCAAGTTTCAAAAGTTGTCAAAATAGTCCTCGGTAAATCAAAATAAAACAAATATCATTTAAGGTCCATGGATTCAAAGTTGTCAAAATAAACCCTTCAAAGTTCGGTTTGCAAAATGGCAACTTTAGTCACGAAATTTCAAAGATTGATGAAATTTACCCTGGACATTTTAAATTGGAAAATTAGCATTTTTAGTCCTTTGGTAATTCTAACTTGTCAAAATTGGTCCTCTTGATTAACTTTGGAAAATTGCGATTTGGTCCTCAAGTTTGCGAATTACAAACTTGGTCCTTGTGTTAATAACTACAACCAAGCGGACCCTTTGTATCATTGAGCGGTCCAAAACACCATGACCCCCATTTGTGACCCACGCCTAATAATACTCCCGGTCAAACAAACACCAAACATCTCACCCTTTTCCTCCTTTTTCTCATCTCCTTCACCCACCCTCTACAAAACCAGAGACCACCATGTTTCCACTCACAAACCCACCACCTTATCACTCCACCTCACCAAACAACAAAATGCATTTAATGCTTCTTCTTCCCTTGTACTCAACTTCGTCTCGCTTGGCAAAAACCATTTTGGCGCCAAAGCTCATCAACGGCTAATATGAGCTCTAATAATCCAATGGTTACGAAAAGAAGGTGGAAATGCTCGGAAGACACGTGGGAAGCAATCTTGCTATATAAATAGAAGGAAGAGAAGCTAGAGAGGAGAGTAGTTAGTTTTATAATTTCATGCAAATCGTTTTTATTATAAATGTCTTAGTTTAAGTCTAAAATTGTAATCTCCGGTTTATGTACTAAACTTAAGTTGTTTAATCATTGTAATTTTCTTTCAAGTATCAATTCAAGGTTTTATCATAGTTTCATGTTTTTATGTTTCCTGTTATAAGTTCAGTTTACATGTTCTTAAATCCAAGCTCCAAAGAGCTTATTTCTAAACTCAAACAAGCCCACTGAAGCTGTTGATAGCTTTCAGTGAGCTTTGGAAACAGATTCAACAAATTTGGAACTCAGTCAACAAAAGTCAACTGTAAAGCTCAATATGGACTTAGTTATGGAATTGGGTTGATGCAGTGTTGGATATAGGTTGATTCTGAGTTGGATATGGTTGAGATAAGTTAGGTTAGTGGTACTTTGCTGTTTTGCAAGCCATTGTGGCTAGGACTTTTGTAAGTGTTTGCTTGCTATCTCAATTCTGTCAATTAGCATAAACTGTTTTAGCCCATATTCTAGCTGTAGTATCTGCATTATTTAGCTCATTATTTGTTGTTAGATCATAGTTGTAAGCTTTCATGGATTTAGATTAAGTGGTTGTCATTTTAAGTTTGCATTTTAGTTAGATTCAACAGTGTTTGGATCTGCTTACTAAACTGTGTTAGAGGTGTAGTTTTTAGTTAAGACTTGATAATTTAGTCTTATCTAGGTTAAGTGGCATCAAGTAAATCTGCATATTGCACCTTAGAACTCTAAAAGTCAAAATCACACTAAGAAGGTTCTAATTTTCATATCTGTTGAATGTTTAAAGATCAAAAGCTTGATCTGTGTTCAGATATCATTAGAGTTGCTTGATATAGTTTTGTTTTAGCCTAAAACATCATAATCAGTTCATAAATTGGTTTCAAATCTCACAAAAGTCAAAGTTATCAAAACTGCTTATAAAGTCAAAAAGTGAAAAACTCAGTTTTCACCAACCTTTGTTGATTTTTCATAGCTTCAATTTTGGTTCAATTCAAGTGAAATTTTGGGCTTAACAACTTCAGTTGGTCAAGAGTTGAAATCGATTTTGTAGAATTTTGTAATTTTTATAAGCTTCAAATCGCCTTGTCTATTAACTCGAAAGTGCCGCACACAATCGATCGTTAATCGAGTGTGCACAGTTTGTCTGACTCTCAACAAGCTCATGAGAGCTTGTCTTGGTCTGATTTTGGTTTATATGCTCCTTGCCGTGTCTACTTGAGACTATGATGTCCGGTATTAAGTTCCAACTAGGGTAGATAGCTTATTTTAAGCTTGAAATCGACTCCTCGAGGCCGATTTCACTAGTTTGATTTTGTATTCATAAGCTTGTAGCTGGTAATCTAGAGGTGTAGACTAGTTGATATAGGTTCTTTTCACTGAATTATAGCTTAATCTAGCTTCTGTGTTAATTTTGTGCTTTCTAGTGCTTATTTACTTAATTTGAGTGCTTATTTATAAGCACATTTCACTACAGCTTCATAATCTTGCACACTAGTATAAGTTTTTATATTTTTCATAGATTTAGAATATTATTTTAGACTTTTCCTGAATTTTTAATAATTTTTCATCACTGTTTGCTATTTTTCCTTATTTAAAATAGTTTTAGGACTTTTAATTAACCTTTATTGCAATTAAATCGAAAAACTTCAAAAATAAGTTTTCAATTTTCATAGATTAAGATAAATATAAAAGCCAAAAAATATTTTTCCATAATTTTCCTAGTTTAAATAGTAATTTTTAGCAATTTAACTAGTTTTAAATAGTTTTTAAATCATAGAAATTAGAATATAAATCAGGAAAAATACAAAATTAATTTTGAAAATTCTCATTAGTTATTTTAGATTTTTGAAAAATAGTTTCATAATTTTCCTCTTTAATTTCATATTTTTTAGTATTTTAATTTAGTTTTAAAGTTTAAAATTAGTTTTTAATTCAAATTTATAAAAGAAAAATCAAGAAAATCCAATTTTAAAAATAGTGATAGCATTTATTTAATATAATTTAGCTTTTTAATTTTCTTTCATTTTTCCTTTGTCATCTAGTATTATCATACCCCCTTTCTTGTTCAATATCACCCGATCACTACACGTTTGGCTATTGAACAAGATGCAACTTCGTTGGGACTTAACGACCCGGGAAACACTAAACTCTCCTGGATTTAATTGCTTTGGTTCCGCATCGTTTGGCTTTTATTACGGTTGACCATTCACAGTGGTTGACTTGTGTAATAAACCCGACCGTTTGGGACCGAATCACGTTGTGTCTTCTAAGGTCGTAGGGTATGCGTTTTTCCCTAACTCTTTGAGACTACCTTAAGGTTATTGCCTACGAAATCTCTAGGATTCATAAACTAACTCGAAGGTTATCTTTGGATGTTTAGACTACAATAACTCTAGGTGATTATAAACTAATGTTCACAAAGATTACTCAAGCATTAAAAACACAACCAATGACCTATCACAATACTAGGTTAATCACAATTAAGATAAGAGACAACCAATCAATATTCAATACCTAGGTTTCATAGATCTAAGCAAACACACAAGTAAATTAGCCGGACATGGAAAACATGCAAGCATACACACAAACAATTGAAGACATAATTGAATTAATGAAGTAAATCACTTATCTTGTTGTAAAATAGGGTATGGAACCCTAAGATACTGCCCAAGACAGCCAAAGTTCGGTTTAGGTTTTACTTCACAAAACTACCTCTCTAAAATTATGAAAATCCGAATTCTATATATAGAGTTACAATATGCGACGGCGTTACTCTTTATTTGTGACGCCGTCGGGTCGCCGCCATTAGGTTTTCGTCTTGGCCACGTCAACGTTGTGACAACGTTACCTTATGGTTGTGACGCCGTCTGCTTCATCTTCTGACACCGTCTGGATCCAAATCTAGACCATCTGAGTTGTGACGCCCTACTCTTTAAAACCTGATGCCGTAAAGTGCAAAATAGAAATTTGCTTTCTGAGTCATCTCGAAACGTGTTGCGACGGCGTCGCCATTTGGTCAGGATTGCCGTCTGCTCCATCCAGCACTTGAGTGTCTTGATTCTTGAATTTGGCCATTTTCTTCATATATTCGCGCCTTTTCATCCGAATAAGTGTCATTCCAGCAATTTGCCTTCAAGAGACCTAAAAAGTGAAAAGGAACGAAATTAAGTAGTAACAGATACAAAAGTGATCGATTAAGGGCTTAAATGACCCCTCAAAAGTGTATCTTTTAAATCCTTATCAATAGGGGAGCTCAATGGTGTTCCTATAGCCTTGGTGGCTCGGTCTAGAGTATTCACCAAAAGTACGGCCTCTTGGTGGGTCAATTGGTGGTGGGTCGATGGGAATTGGGTGATGAGGTGGCGGGTTATCACCTTCCATGATGAAAAGTGATGAGATTACTAACAAAGTCAAGAAGAAAGGGGATTGACTACAAGGAGGCTAAAAATGAGAAAAAAATCTCACTTGATAGGAATCAATAAAGGGAACCTAAATGAGAAAGAAATCTAACTAGCTATTCTACTCCCTGGCAGCGGCGCCAAAAACTTGATGTGTATACAAAGCGCGTTCGGGGTCAAAGGAACTTCCTTTTCGTCGAGCAATTTTTTCAACACCCTAAGTAGTGAACCTAATCGTTGTAGTGTAGTATTGGGTAAGCCTCGGGTATTGATATCGTTCTCTAGGGGAATAGGAATGCTAGCAAGAAGTGTAATATCCTAAGGTTGGGGTTAAGGATGATTCTTTTTTATCTTTTATATGTTTTTTAGAAAACTAAGGGTAAAATATCGGGCAATTGGTTTGGGGGTGGTACTTCTACCGATTACTTCTACTATTCTAATTATCTATTACTACGGGTAGCTATGTATTTTTGATTATGTGCTCATATGATGATTAAAAATGTGTCTACCTAGATACTACTACTCCCTAGTTATCTTTTATTGTTGGTTGAATTGCCACGTCCTTATTCTTAACGCGTTGTGTTTTCTAAGGTCGTAGGGTGTGCCTTTTTGCCCTAACTCTTTGAGAATACCTTTAGGTTATTGCCTAAGATATCAGCTAGATTAATCATAAACTAACTTTAAGGTTATCTTTGGATGTTTAGACTACGAAATCCGCTAAATGATTCATAAACTAATGTTCACAAAGATTACTCAAGCATTTAAACACAACGATAGCTTAGTTGCACTCCTAAGTCAATTACAATTAAGATAAGAGATAACCAATCAATAATTAATGACTAGGTTTCATAGATCTAAGCAAACACACAAGAAATTTAGCTACACATGTTAAACAAGCAAGCATACACATATTCAATGGAAGACATAATGATACTAATGGATTAAAACACTTATCTTGATGTGTAAAATAGGGTTTGGGACCCTAAGATACTGTCTAAATTGGACTACAAACGTTTAGGGTTTTTACTACAAAATTCTACCTCCTAAAATACAGAAAAATTGAATTCTATATATAGATTTACACTTGTGAAGGCGTCGCCTTATAGGTGGGACGCCGTCAGATCACCGTCATTAGGGTTTTTGTCTTGGCCAAGTTATCAATGGTACGGCGTCACGTTGTAGTTGTGACGCCGTCGGGCTTCATATGAGACGTCGTCTTGGTTCTGGATCTGGGCCGTCTGAAATGAAAAGTCTTAGTGACGCCCTTCCTCTTCAAAGCCTGACGTCGTTAGGTGTTATGAGCAAAAAGTATACTAAGACTTTATGTGCATTATTTATCAAATCTGTAGAGAGGGACGGCGTCGCCCTTTGTTTAGGGCGCCGTCAGGTTCAATTTAGCAGCTTGAGTGGCTTCGATCTTGACTTAGCCTTTTTCTTCATGATTTCACTCCTTTTTGTCCAGATGTGCATCATTTCAGTATTTTGCTTTCAAGAGACCTAAAAAGTGAAAAGGAATAAAATTAAGCGGTAACGGATATAAAAGTGGTCGATTAAGGGCTTAAATGACCCCTTAAAAGTGTATGTTTTAAATCCTTATCAAGCCGCCAGTCAGGAAGAAGAAAATAGGCGCAAGAAAAGGGAGGACAAGCAATCAAGTTCAAGGCAATGGAGGCTTTGGTGGTGATTTAGATTAAGGTCAATGAAACACGGCTCGAAAGAGAGTCACAATCATGGTAAATCTAGAACAGGAAAGAAGGAAGAGATTTTCAAATGAAGGCAGGAAGAGATTTGCAGATGTATGGTTGTTCAAAGTGCTTCACAACAACGGTTGTAAATGAAGGAAGGAAGAGATTTGAAAATGTATGGTTGTTTGATATAGGAGCTACTTTTCATATGACCACAAGAAGAGAATAATTTCATCAAAATAAACCTATCTCTAGAGGCGGATCTGTGTACAGTTGCAATGATCATGAACTAAAGATCATTGGAGTTGGAAATATCATGGTGAAGGTGCATGATGGTAGAATTCGTACTATCTGGGATGTGTGACACGTGGGGGGGGGGGCTGATTTTTTTTATTGTCTTTAGGATAATTGGATGATCTTGGTTGTAAGGTTGAAATACAAAACAAGATCATGAAAGTTATAAAAGGCGCGCTTGTACTTATGAAAGGAGAAAATGTAGCTGCAAACTTATACCAACTGAAATGAGAGATAATGGAGGAGGCGGAAGCATTTGTTGCTTCACATAGTCCAAGTCATAGAGCTGCAGTAACAAGATATCAGAAGCTTTGACATATGTCAGAACAAGGAATGAAGATTCTTGTGGAAAGGAAGTTAATTCCTGACCTCACAAAGGTTTCTTTACCTTACTGTAAGCATTGTGTTATCAGCAAGCAGCATCGCCAAAAATTTAAGACATCCAATTCTAGAAGTTTCTATGTTCTAGAATTGGTTCACTTTTATGTATGACAGGCACCGGCTTTATTCCTGAGAGGAGCAAAGTATTTTGTATCCTTCATTGATTACTATTCCAGGAGATGTTGGGTGTACTCAATCAAGAAAACTCTGATGTGTTTGAAGTTTTCAAAGTTTACAAAGTGCGGGTTGAACTTGATTCTGGAAAGAAGATAAAGTATTTGAGGACATATAACGGATGCGAATACACTGGTGATGAATTTGATACTTTTTACAAGTAAGAAGGAATCAAAAGACAGTTCACAACGGCATATACTCTTCAACAGAACGGAGTGGCAGAGCGGATGACTAGAACCTTATTAGAAAGAGCAAGAGCAATGTTGGCAACTACAAGCATGAAAAAATCATTCTTGGCAGAAGCAGTTAATACAAAATGTTATGTGATAAATCGTTCACCTTCAACTGTAGTTGAGTTAAAGACCCTGATGGAGATGTGGACGGGAAAACCAGTCAACTATTCAGACCTTCATATATTTGGAAGTCATGTGTGCGTGATGTACATTCTCAAGAAACTACAAAGCTGGATCTGAAATCCAGAAAATTTTTGTTCTTGTGGTACACTGACGGAGTAAAGGGAGTATCGCTTGTGGGACCCCCTACCCATAGAGTAGTCGCCAGCAGAGATGTTGTCTTTATGGAAGTCAAAATTCAAGAAAATGAAGAATGTGATAGCACTACAAGAGAAACTACATCAATACACGTGGAAAAGCAATTTCAATCAAGTGATTCTTCTGAAGCCGTACCACAACACGAGGTGAATGAGACAACCAAGTCTCAAGCTCCAATGACTCATACTCTTAATCTTGAAAGAAAACGCCCGGTGTGGCACTCAAAATATGTTATGGAGGGAAACGTTGCATACTATCTTCTCACAGAGGAAGGAGAGCCATCAACTCTTCAAGAAGCACTGAATAATTCAGATGCATCATTTTGGATGGCACCAATGCAAGAAAAAATTGAAGCTCTTCATAAGAATAAAACGTGGGAACTGATACCAATACCAACAGGTAGAAAACCCATTGAAAACAAATGGGTATACAAGATCAAGAGGAACGGTGATGTCCATGTGGAGAGGTATCGTGTAAGATTGGTAGTCAAGGGATATGCCCAGAAAAAGGGAGTCGGCTTCAACGAAATATTTTCCCTTGTGGTTCGAATGACAATTGTTCGAATGGTTCTGGAAATGTGTGCTACGTATGATTTACATCTAGAATAACTAGATTTGAAAACTGCATTTCTTCATGGAAATCTTGAGAAAAAAATTTACATGCTCCAACCAGAAGGTTTTAAACAAAAAGAAAAAGAGAACTTGGTTTGCAGGTTAAACAAATCCTTTTACGGTTTAAAGCAGGAAGCGTGATGTTGGTACAAAAGGTTTGATTCTTTTATCATTGCCCTTGGATATAACAGACTACACGCAGACCCTTGTGCATATTACAAAAGGTTTGGTGACAATGATTTTGTCATCTTGCTGTTATATGTTGATCACATATTGGTTGCAGGCCCTAACAAAGATCGTATCAGTAAACTAAAGGCACAGCTCACTAGGGAATTCAAGATGAAATACTTAGGACCTGCAAATAACATTCTAGGGATACAAATTCACTGAGATAGAGTTAGTAGGAAAATTTGGCTTTCACAGAAAAGTTATGTGAGGAAAATCTTGCTAAGGTCAAATATGCAAGATTGTAAGCTAATATCAACTCCGTTTCCTACTAATGTGAAGTTATCCTCCAAAATGAGTCCTATCAGTGAAGAAGAAAGGATGGAAATGCCTCGAGTACCGTATGCACCAACATTGAGAAGTTTAATGTTCGCGATGATTTGTACAAGACCAGACATTACACATGCAGTGGGAGTAGTGAGTTGGTACATGGCGGAACCTGGTAGAGAGTATAGGGAAGCTGTGAAGAGGATCCTTAGATACATTAAAAGAACCTTAGATGTTGCATTATGTTTTGGCAAATCGGATTCAATTGTCAAGGGATATGTTGATTCTGATTACGCAGGTGATCTTGATGGAAGTAAATCAACCACCGCATATGTGTTTACACTTTTGGCGTAATAAAGAAGGTCGGGTTTTAAAGCGTAGTTAGATGTTGCCATGTCAACAACAGAAGAAAAATATGTTGCAGCTGCTCAAGCCAGCAAAGAAGCAGTTAGGTTGAAGATGTTGTTGGAAGAGCTCGGGCAAGAACAAGAGAAAATTACTCTATTTTGTGAAAATCATAGTGCCTTGTATCTTGCAAGGAATCCAACATTTCATTCAAAGACAAAGCATATACGAGTTATGTATCACTTCGTTCGTGAGAAAGTGGAAGAAGGAACCGTGGATATGCAGAAAATTCATACTAATGATAACGTAGCAGATTATTTGACGAAAGCAATTAACTGTAACAAGTTTATATAGTGATGATCCTCAGGCGGCCTAGCCGAAATGTAAGCAACATGAAAGTGCAAGGAAGGATAACGATGTGAAGATTGATTGGGCTTCAATCGAATATTCAAGTGGGAGATTGTTAACAGGAAAGTAGATACATTGTATCTAACTAGATGGGAATCTTGCAACTTGTATGCAACTTGGACTATGTTATTGTCATGCATGATGTCAAGAGCCAAAATAGTTGCTTATAAAAGGAAGCCTTCATTGCTTCATTGCACGCACTATCCCATTTCATTCTCTTTCTTTCACATAATGATATTCTCTCCAAAGTAATTGTGAGTTAATTTAGAGTTTGTGGTGATATTGTTGGGTTCAAGAATACCCAAACCCCTTAATCTAGGATTTGAATAGAAAATAACCCAAGTGTTTAATCCGCTAAACACTAACAGTCACCGAGTGCATAGTCTCTCAAAGGAGCCATCTTCGTGATACTCAAGATGAGGCGAAGAAGAAGCCTCTCCACTCAAGAAGGCGGAACTTAAAGGGTGAAGACTAAGTCAAGAAGAAGATGGTGGATTCAGTGAGTGATGACAATAACTCACTGAATCCCTAAGACTCCTCTCCAACTATTTACACTGAAGATAAAGACTGAAGGCTATGAAGACTGAAGAATGAGCGGGACAAGGCGGGAAATGTTTACCCAGTTAAAACTAAGTCCCTATCTACTAAAGTCAAACATTTCCCTGAATAGCAAGCGGCTGAGCTAAAGTATCTCTGTTAAGGAAAGCAGCCTCGCCGCCTACTACAAATAGCAAAGTAAACAGTAATCGAATATATCAATATTCGTGTTTACTGTAATCTCAGTTTTGTCCTTTAGGATAAAGTTAAAACCATACTTGTATAAATAGCATAAGAGATGAGTGAAAAGATTAAGCTTGTGAATTGTAAAAACACACACACACACAAGCCATCTTTTCACTCCTCCAAATACAACTTTATCCTTGAGATAGCTCAGTGGGTTCTAAGAGTTGTGCTCAGACTTAGCCTGAGCTTAGAGAGGAGTCACCAAACCTTGTCATTTCAATCCCAAGTACTATTCCGCAAGTACTGGGTAATGTATTCTTTGATTCATTTCTAATAAGAATATAAACGCTGAAAATTTATAAGTGTGTTTTACTTACGTTAATTTCACCATTATTCACTATTAGTTTGTTTTATTTACTTAAACTGCTTTTATACGATAGTGAATAGGAACAACAAGTGGTATCGAGCAAGGTGATTATAAAACTTTTATAAAACTTTAAGCCGCCTAAATCGCTTTTAAATCGTGATCTCTATGGTCGAAATTGATGTACCCCAACTAGTCGATAAAAGGGTGGAGCTTTTTCACCGTTGCCCCTAGACTTGAAGTTGGTAAATTCAACAAATGGAAAAGCGATGCTTTGCTATTTGATTGATGGAACCTTATTATATCAAGTGTATAAATGAAGGTCCATTTATCCCAAAGATCAAGGTTTGCCCAAACCTCAAGCTCAATGGACTCGTGGATGAGAGAAGGGTGGTCAACCAGACCAAAGACTCAAAAGTATCATCATATCATGTCTTCCCGATGATATTATGGAGTCGCTTATAAGTCGTAGTACGCCTAAACAAACCTGGATGACCTAGTTCACGACCATGAAGGCCCATCCGATACCAAGGAAAACAGGATAATGGACCCGAAACTTGAGTATAATACCTTCGTGGCTAAGGACTCGTAAACTCGTCTCAAACTTACACCGATACAAAACTCTTTTAAATGAACTGTCAAATGATGGTGTTAAGTTGTCCAAACATGAGATTAATGTTGGTTTTGTCAATTGTCTCCTCGAGAAGTGGTTAAATTTCTCTCGTGGACTTAGAAATGCAAATCATATCCGTAATCTTGAACTTCCCGAAATTTATGGAAATTTGTCTATGAGGAAAACCTCATCAATGCATTTATACCCCGACTTAAAGAAGTCTCGAAGTCAAGAAGTCCCCGCCACTACCTCACCAGATCAACCGCTTTTCTAACAATGTGGTTCAAGATTTCCAAGAAAATTCTAATGATGAGCCCGATGAGAGATCAAGTGAGGAGTACCTAAATGACCGAACGTTGAATTTCGTGAAAGGGCACTCTTGCAAACTCTCAAGGTTTATAAAAGAAACAAAGGTTTTTCAAATGCTAAAGCAAATGAGGACACCGAATGCTTTAAGTGTCACAAAAGAGGTCATTTTGCAAAAGACTGCTTTTCAAAACAATTTATGAACCCTCTTATAAACCATCGTGGTCAAATCACCCACGTGCTTTAGCAAATTTCAACCAAAATTTATCGGCCTCATCAAAATTTTCAAAACAACTGATCAAAACAAAATGGTTGATTATGAGTCCAAGTATAGGAAAATCAAAGCTAAGCTTGCATTGCTTGAGGCCACCCTCGTAAACAAAAAGTGTTCAATCATGCAGGTAAAAACAAAGGTCTTGTTGTCAAACCTTCGATCGATGAAGAGCCGCCTCATCTCGATGATGAAATGGTGCATGTCAATGCAATCGATGGCCCTCTCGAGGAAGACAAGCTAGTCGTTGGGAAAAATCATGCAAGGAATGGTGAATGGGTCAACATCACAATGAAGAAGGTAAATATTCTACTTTCTATGGATGATGACTCGATTGGCGCCTTATATGAATTATCTTAATGTTGACCTTAAGTTCGTAGAAGAGCAAAGATCGAATCTTTTTCAAAATACAACAAGCTAAGTTTTGAATTGAACAAGTGTAGGGATGAACTTCTTTTTAAAACAAGCTAAGCTTGAGGTCGTCACTTTGCAAATTCAAAACACTTAACTAGTTAAAAGAAATCGCTCTTCAAGATGAACTAAAAAGGTTCAAGATATCCTTAATAGTTGGATCGCTAAAAATCCTGTGGTCTTTGATGTCAGGTGCCCCAAAGAGCAAAAAGAGAGTCATAGGTGAAAATCATCTCCCGACTCTCACAACAAAGACCGAGTCCCAAACCATTTGTGTCTGTGGCATGATTACCAAGATGTTGACTGCTCCCAAGCCCAAAGATTGGATTGAAAGACTTAATCCCGAGAGTAAGCTTCCTAACTTTGACTCGGAAGAATTCTAGAGCTCGAAAGTCAAGCTCTAAAGAGCATGCTTGACTCCATGATGTGCCCAGAGTACCGAACACATCTCCGAGTCTCAAGATGAATCTCAAGCACCACTTCCACCTTTGGAACCTCTTCGTGGTGCCGATCCTAGCTCGAGCTTACTCCATTACAATACAATCCACACTCTCCTAAAGAAAGGTCCGACTTGGTAGAACCATCCCGAAAAGACCATCAAAACCAACTCAACAAGAATCTACCCCATCGAAACTTCCACATCCTCGGTCCCCATCAAGTCGACCAAATTCAAGAATCGATCGAACTTGTGAGGAAGCTAACCGACAAGATGGAATCCATTGAAAAGGTCCCCGAATCAATCAAGGAGACAAAGTCGCCTTCTCTAGTTCCTCAAAGTCAAAAGCCACCACCAAAACAAGGTAAGTGTGATATGTGCCACTATACCACCATACCATCGACAATCGTTATAGAATCCTTTTTGTATGATCCGCAAAAGGATGATCACAGAATCACGATCACTTACAATATGTAAGTTCACCAAGAAAGCAAACTACACCAAAGTTGGTCATCGGTATGCTTCTACATCCAAGCTCGCCAAAAGTTGAGAGCAAAGCCTTTTCCTCCTTGCCCACACCGCGGCTTTAATGATCATCGCCCGATGATTGTCTTATGAACACATGCCGTGATATTTACGGTAACACACTCATAAGACATCCCAAAGATGACAAAGTCATCCATGCAAGGAGAAGTTCCAAGCAACCCAAAATCACCGAGTCATCCTCGCCTCTAAATGCAAAACCCGGTAGCACAATGCACTCAACCACCGACCATGAATCGATTGCCCAATTCAAAGAGACCATGAGACCCAAGCCCACTAGTAAGTGGGTCACGAAGAGAAACTAATTCGCCATCGCTTGTGCAGAGGCATGCCGTGAGCCTATCCGCATCTAGACAAAGGATGCTCAAGAAGCATGACCGAGTAAAGGAATATCTCGCACAAGTATGTAAAGGAACCAGACCCAAGGTAGTATTTGGTGATAACTCATCATGTCCCATCAAGGTTATGGTTCAAGAACCGCAACGGAATAGTTTTCTAGGATAGCTTATGTCAATGGTCTCAAATACAATCTCATCGTCGGCCACCTATGTGATGCTAAGTACATTGTGCAATTCAATGACAAACAAGGTACCATTTTCAATGCCAACAAGGAAGTTGTGTTGATAGCTCCTAGAGAGATGATGTTTATGTCTTAGACATGTCAACTCTCTAAAGATGGAACTGTCTCTTTGCCAAAGCCATCAAACTATCAACCGTCATGGCACAAGAGACTCTCACACTTAAACTTCAAAACATCAACAACTTGGCAAAACAAAACAAGGTCCTTGGCTTACCATCACCGGTTTTTGCAAAAGATAAACCATGCTCACCTGTGAAAAGGCAAACATCAAAGAGCATCTTTCAAAACCAAGCAAAATTTCTCTATCAAAAGTCGCTTCACCTCTTGCATATGGATCTCTTCGACCAACAGTCCTAGATCAATCCAAAGATGAGAAGTATACACTTGTCATTGTTGATGAGTTTTCAAGATACACTGGGTATACTTTCTTTCCAAAAAGAGTCAGCAATGATACTATAATGTCATTCATCGTGAACATTGAAAACCGTAATGACATTACAAGAAACAAATCGAATCCGACAATGGTATCGAGTTTAGAAATGTTGAGCTTGAGACTTTCTCGTGATGAAAAGGGAATTTCCCAAAATTTTCATCTCCTTACACCCCGAACAAAATGGGGGGTGAAAGGAAAACAGAACTCTCATTGAGGTCAGCAAGAACCATGTTAAATGGCTCACCCTCTCAAAACATTTCGACCAAGTCACAAAACAAAGATGTTATACTCAAACAGTCAATCATTGTCAAAAGACATAACAAAACCCCATATGAGATATTCAAAGGTAGACTCGATATCGCCTACTTTCATGTGTTTGGATGTCCTGTTTATCCATAACCACAAGGATCATCTAGGCAAGTTTGATGCAAAAGTCGATGATGGATACTTTCTAGGTTACTCACCGATCTCCAAAGCCTTCACGGTATTTAACACAAGGAGACAACAAGTTGAGGAAACCTTTCATGTCACCTTTGATGAAAGTTCGAAAGCATCGTGTTCTCCAACACCTCGGAGGAAATAGGAATTGATAACTCTTCAAGATATCCTCCTCGATGAGTATAACATCAAATCAATTCCTCATACCAAGTCGATGCTCGACATCTCATATTATGTCTTACCTCACAACCCGTCACAACCAACTATCGGTGAATTCATTGATAACCAATCATCCTCGCCGATAGGTAACATCGAACCAAATTTTCGTGACCCTATGATTCATGAACCTCAACCCGAACAAGACATCTCAACAGATGCTCCTAATGATTCTGGCTCATGCACCGAACTCACACTTGAATCTCCAGTGACCTCTTCAAGCTCGGATCCTAGACCACAAAGTAAGTGGACAAAATCTCGTGACATTGAACTTGTAAACATCATTAGCGAACCCACCGAGGAATGCTCACTAGAAGCATGGTCGCTAGGTTAACTGCAGCTTCACCAATGAATGTCTATATGCCGATTACCTATCGATATAGAACCCAAAAGTGTCATTGAAGCTCTAAAACACCCAAGCCGGGTTCAAAGCCATGCAAGAAGAACTTCAACAGCTTGATAAAAACAAGGTCATGACCTTAATCAAATGTCCTCGGATGTCATTGTCATAGGAATGAAGTGGGTTTTCATAAACAAAATTGATGAAAACGGCACCGCTATTAAAAACAAAGCCGACTTGTAGCCAAAGGGTTACAACAACAAGAAGGCATTAACTATGATGAGACATTTGCTCTGTTGCAAGAATGGAAGCCATCGTGATCTTCCTTGCATATGCTACCTACATGAACTTCAAAGTTTACCAAATGGATGTAAAAGTGCATTCCTAAATGGTGATCTCAAGGAAGATGTGTATGTTCAAGAACCTCCGTGCTTTGAGAGTAGTGAATTTCGACTATGTCTCGCAAACTTGATAAAGCCCTTTATGGACTCAAACAAGCTCCTGTGGCATGGTATGAAACTCTCTCAGCCTTCCTAATTCAAAACAAGTTTGTCGAGGAAAGATAGACAACACATTGTTTATCTATAGGACAAAACAGATGTGATATCGTCCAAGTATATGTTGATGACATCATCTTTGGCTCAACAAACTACACACTTTGCAAACAGCTTGAAAACTAATGACAAAGAAGTTTGAAATGAGCATGATGGGTGAACTCACTTACTTCCTTGACTACAAATCGTGCAAACCGATAAAGGAATCTCCATCACCAAGAGAAATACACCGTAAATCTCTTGAAGAAATATGAGATATCCGATCGCGCCTCGAATGAAGACACCAATGGTCCCTCCTAACAACCTTGGACCCGATCTCACCGGCAAGTCACCAATCAAACCCATTTCGTAGGGATTGTTGGCTCACCGATGTATCTTATCGCCTGCACTGCACATACAATTCTCACTGCCTAATAGCAAGATATCGCCCAATCCTAAAGAATCCCACCTCACCGCAGCCAAAAGAATACTCAGTACCTAAAGGGAACCACAAGCCTTGGACTCTATTATCCAAAGTGCTCGTGGTTTGATCTCAAAGGGTACTGATTCGATTATGTTGGCCGCAACATGGATGTAAAAGCACCTCGTGGTCCCGCAATTCTTTGAGGAAAACCGGTTTGTTGGAGTGCTAAAAGCAAAGAATCGGTGGCTATGTCTTCACCAAAGTCAATATGTGGTCTGCGCAGGATGTTGTGCCAATGTTTTATGGATGAAAAGTCAACTCAATGACTATGACATCCATTACAAAATGGTACCCATCTTCCGTGACAACACCAAAGCCATTGCAATCTCCAACAACCCTGTCCTTCATCAAAGAACCAAACACATTGATATCGATATCACTTCATCGTGGACCACATAATTGAATCTTCACAAAACCCTTGATGAACCTACCTTCGAGAGACCGAAGTCGAATTGGAGACAATCTCAATGAGTTCTCGAAGGTTTCTCCTCACCGAGAACTTCATTCACTATTAAGCATCATCCCTACTCCCTAATATCAACTTGCCGATATCTTCACAAAACCTTTGGATGAACCTACCTTCGTGAGACCGAAGTCGAATTGGGAATGCTTGACATTGAAAGTCAACTATCCGAAAACCAATCTCAGTGAGTTCTCTGAAAGGTTTCTCCTCACTGAACGAAACCCATAAACACATCTCTCACTGAATGAGTAAGACTCATTCAGGGACCCTGACTTTAGATATTAAGCATTGAATGAGTAACTAAATGCATCAAGTATTAGTTACTTAAATGTCCTAGGTTGGAAATCACACCAATTTAATATAGGAATATATGTCTTACTGTCATGGGTCCCTCATACTTACCTCATCCCACTTGGCATTAAATGCCTCCTCACATAAAATATCCTGTGGATATTTTATTACTGCAAAAGTGCACTTTTACCGTACCGCAATCGTTACCTTGAAAACGGATTTTATCATGGTAGTGGAGTGGTGGCATTAAATGTGGAAATTCAAAACGCTTTCAAAACCGACTTTACAAATCCACAAGTATGCACAAACTACCCTCTACACACTCTATAAATACCCTCACAAAATCCTTATAACACACACAAAAGATTTCGCTAATCTCTCACAAAATCTCTTTTAAACCCATAAATCTTTGTGTTCTTCAAATCCTTTCTCAAAAATCTTCTTTGTAAACCTTACAAAAGTTTTTCATCACAACTTAAGAGATACAAAAGCTTTTGATTGTTCTTGTCAAGTTATTCTTTTCAAAACCCTAAAACTTTTTAATGGAAATGGCAAGAACACAATCTCTTCGCTTGTTTCACACCGGTAGGTGATCTTAGCAACGTTGAATTTAAAACAAATAATGTCATAGGCAATTTTGAATATCCTCCAACCGTCTCAAATTATAAAGACATTATGAAATTTTTGTATAATCGCCCACCGAAAACGGCCTTTGTTCGGTGTCCTCTATACTGCACTAAAACCTCCTCGTGGAGTTTTGGGCAACAATAAGGCCTTGACCCGACACCCTCTACCGATGAGAATAACCTTAGACCTCTCAGGAGTATCTCATCGTTTCGCCTTAACGGGGCAACAATTCACCCCGGATTATAAAACGCTTTGCACTTCAACAGGTTAGATTATAACAAAGGTGTTTATGTCGCCCATCCCGAACCCTCCACAGTGAAGGATGGGTTAAAACAAATCGCTTTAGATCCAACTTTTGGACAAGACCCCAATCACTAAAAGTTCATTCCCTGGCTTGGAGGATCCTATTCACTTTTGTGATTCGTGTCCTCGGGGAACCACTCATCCACCGAACAAGTTAACTCTATTCATTGATGATGGCATACCGCCTGATGAATGGGGTCACTGTCGACATAGGGAGATCATTTACAAGTGATCTCAGAATCAAGCTACGAGAGCAAAACTAGGACGAAATACGCTTCGTATCCTAGGTTTGTCTCTTGTGCTTTGCAAACGCATCGGGTTCAAATTATCCTCGTGAAGAAAAATTTGGTGCTTTACCCGCATCCCGAGCCAATCAAACTTTCAAAAGACCCATCCCTTGTCACAAATATTGAATTGACGGCCCATATGGTTGTCAGAACAACTGTAGGGAATCGAGGTCTCCTAACCCCGCTCCTATAAAGAGAAAGGGAAGTCTCAGATCGACTAAGACCAAACCCAAGTCTCGTGGCCCCGAGGCTTCGAGCACCGCCAAAAGGCAAAGAAGGCCTAAGACCGATTTGACACCACGAAGGCCAATCATCATCTACCCCGTGACAACGAAGGACACCGATAAATCACGCCAAGTGCTTGGTCCCAACTACTACTCCCAAGATCCGTAGGAAACAAACAACCCGGTAGTAGGGAGCGCCTTCCACAACGCCCAAGATGACATTAGCAAATCCAAGCCTTTGTCCGAGGGCACACCGATCGATCCCAAAGACTCGTAGGGAACCAAACAACCCTCCGATAGGGATATCATCACACCGACTCTACTAAAGGCACTGGAAAACCCATCGTTGTCTCGTGGGTCTGGGGGGGACAAAGACTCGGAGGAAAGGAACAACCCACCGATATGGAACCCAAAACCAATCGACTCGAGAAGGCACTGGAAACTCCCACCAAAGGTCTCGAGGGGTCAAGGGGACAAAGACTCGAGGGATTAATACCACCACGATATGGAACCCATCACCAACCCCTTGTTAACCGTTGGTGATGTTACCGGAATACTATTCTCAAGATGAGCTTGTCGACACCGATGATGAAATTTTATCACTGGGAAGAAGTGGACGATGAGGTTCAATCAACAAGAGCCTCACCGATCCACAGAGCATACCGAATCACCATTCCACCGAAAATGATGACCTCTTCCTCCACCGATGAATTTGGAAGATTTGATAATGTTCTTCCACTTATCGAAGGCGCTTTGTTCAGTGGATCACCAAAGCTTCAAGGAAGTTATACCGGGTCATCAAACACCGTGGAACAACACACCGAGGTCGGTGCCGCTTATGCGATCTCAAGGCCGAGGTACATGCTTTTGATGAAAATGTTCATGAACACGTAGATCTTATGTACCAACACCTTCACAGATCGATGAAAACCCGGTAAATTTCTCAAGCATCTTCGTATATGTGGGTTACAATTGATGAAATCAGGGATGTCACAAAGAAGACCCAAAGACTCAACTCCAAAGTGCCGGAGGCTACCGAGGCCTACTTAAAACAATCCTCCAAATCCACCGAATCGATCGAAACCCTAAAATCAGCAAATGTTCGTGGTCTTCAATCTTCAAGATAATCTCTTCAGCTACATTGGGCTCTTTGACTACTCAGTGGTCGCTTGACTCAGCCTCGCCTTCTATGGCCCGGAATCTTGGACCCGTAATGACCGCTTGAAGAATCTCGTGCTAACTTGAAGCAAAAGTCACCGGTATTCGTGCAGATACTTTAGACATCAAGGCAATGATTATCGAAATTTATCAGCCTTCATGGTCAAGCGGCTCACCCCTTCAAGACCAACACCAACTCTTGCCCTCACCGACGCCTCCGGCAACAGCTGAGGGGAGAATATCAAGAAACCCTCTTCACACCGAGGGGAGCCAACACCACCAAGATCTGCCGCCCAATATCATCATCACAACCGCCTCAAGAATACCCATCTCATCACTTCCACCACAAACATCAACAACAACAACAACAACAACAACACCGACAAATACATCACCTATCATGACAACAACACCACCCTTTGTTGCATCATCTTCCTCGTGCCAGACAAAGGAAAAGGCATAATGACAACTCTCGAGCTCGAGAAGATTCCCTACAAAATCGGTGACATCAATACCTTCTCACCACAACACAAGTAACTAAATACCTTAAAAGAAGAAAGGAGATTGAAACTAGCCGAGGAGGAAAGGAAGAGCAAAGCAAAGACCGATAAAAGTTATCGTCAAGAAGCTAAAAACTTAGGAATTGATCCAACGAAGCTTCGTATGGTCAGCAGTCAAAAGTTTAAGGAGGCTCAGTCACTAAGATGGTCGAAATGAGAAAACAATTGGAACAAAAGAACAAGAAAGTCAAGCCCTCGTGCAAAGCATAATTGAGCATTACAACTGGACTATGACAAGCCGAAGGCAACCTGAAAAGATCACTGATGTCAAAATCATCCCCAACTCCAAACCACTGGCAATGAATGTATACAGGGGGGATGATAAGAGACATTTCGAGATTCATGATCCCTTTACCTTTGTTGACTTTGGGATCATTGAACTCGATGAGCTTGGTCCAATCATTGAGACAAAAAGGAATGCGGTGGTTAAGGATCTGATGAAGATGCTCAGTAAGAGATATGAAAGACTGAGGGATGCACCAGCACAACTGGGATTCACCGCTTTAATCGCACTACAAGGATCTCAACCTCAATCATCCAAAGGCAAAAGAAAGAGGGTTGAGTTCCACCGAGATAAAAGTGCTCGACTCGAATGCAACAGGAGTCGCTCAAGGTGTAAAGTTCGTGAACTGTCTAATGATTGAAAAGCTCGAAAGAGGGCTATTCCACATTGATGTCTATGGAAACCCAAGATTTCAAAGATGGAGTGATATTGATCAGTCGGTGGGCCGCAATGTCGAGCTACATACCGATGGCCTCTCGATCCAAACCCCAAAGAAACATCGTGTTCGCCAAGACCGAATGCCAAGATAAGAGAGCACCCGACAAAGAAACACTCCTAAAAAGAAACCAAGCTTGAAGCAATCTGGGATCCATTTCATCGACATCATTTTGATTTATCCTTTGTACTAGTGATAGGAACCATGTAATGTGATCAATAAAGATGTATGTTTTGTTAAAATACTCGGGTTCCATATTGTATTCATTAGTACATTCAAGTAAGAAGAAGCCATTTGCTCACTTACATCGATCAAACACTTAGGCTATTTGTATATCCAAATAGGGGAGACCGCTGGTTCAAGAATACCCAAACCCCTTAATCTAGGATTTGAATAGAAAATAACCCAAGTGTTTAATCCGCTAAACACTAACAGTCACCGAGTGCATAGTCTCTCTGAGCCATCTTCGTGATACTCAAGATGAGGCGAAGAAGAAGCCTCCACCAAGAAGGCGGAACTTAAAGGGTGAAGACTAAGTCAAGAAGAAGATGGTGGATTCAAGGAGTGATGACAATAACTCACCGAATCCCTAAGACTCTCTCCAACTATTTACATCAAGACAAACCAAGATAAAGATCAAGGCTATGAAGATCAAGAATGAGCGGACAAGGCGGAAATGTTTACCCGCTAAAACTAAGTCCCTATCTACTAAAGTCAAACATTTCCTAAATAGCAAGCGGTCGAGCTAAAGTATCTCTCATATGAAAGCAACCTCGCCGCCTACTACAAATAGCAAAGTAAACAAGAATCGAATATATCAATATTCGTGTTTACCGTGATCTCGCTTTGTCCTTTAGGATAAAGTTAAAATCATACTTGTATAAATAGCATAAGAGATGAGTGAAAAGATTAAGCTTGTGAATTGTAAAACACACACACACACACAGCCATCTTTTCACCTCCAAATACAACTTTATCCTCGAGATAGCTCAGCTGGTTCTAGAGTTGTGCTCGACTTAGCCCGAGCTTAGAGAGAGTCACCAAACTTTGTTATTTCAATCCCAAGTACTATTCCGCAAGTACTGGGTAATGTATTCTTTGATTCATTTCTAATAAGAATATAAACGTTGAAAATTTATAAGTGTGTTTTACTTATGTTAATTTCACCATTATTCACTATTAGTTTGTTTTATTTACTTAAACTGCTTTTATACGATAGTGAATAGGAACAACACAATATCATGTTGTTGGTAACCACCGCATATAGGCTATGTTTGGCGAAACAAGCATTAGCAATAACCAATAGTAGTTAGCAGTACTATTTAACATTATTAGTAAGCAGTTGTTGTTTTTCTCATAAAAATGTTTGATAATGTAGTTGTAACTCATGTAAAATAACATAAAAGAGTATATACACGTTAAGATATATAAAAATCACAATGTTTATAATAAAGTTAATGTTTTAAGAAAGTCGTTATTTTATATGCTTAAACACTATATAAATACCTTACACAAAATAAATTATCGACAATAATAAATTATCAACCATTTGTGTTTTCGGAAATTACAAACCGAACACTAAACACTCATTTTGAGTGAGAATTACACATAAAGTACAACATACAGAATAAAAAGACATATAACAAAATACACACTGATGTTAGAGCTCTAGCTCCTCTGGCTTAGCTGCCGATTCTTCGAAACACGGAAGTCAAGTCAATTGGTTCGAGAAGATTGAAGGGTAAAGATGACAATTTATAATTGTCATAATCTATCTTTTAATATTAGGCATTATATCATTTTTATATAAAGTTTTGTTTTGATTATTAAGGGTTATAAGTTATGATTTGTTTCCTTATTATTAGTTTTAGAAGATATTTTGGCTTTCTTTCCATGACTTTATTAAGGTATAAGTAATTGCAATATGTTTATGTTTGAGGACAATTATTGATTATTGAATAAGAAAATAGCTAGTGTTTCTCTCAAAGTCTCGTTTGGGCACTCTTTGAGGGTTTAGCGAAACTCCTTTGTGATTTGTTATTGTGTGGTTTCTTTCATTCACAAAAGCATCCGCCATCATTTGGTATCAGAGCCTAGGTTCGGGGAAGAAGAAATCACACAACTTTGAGAAGCCAAATAGAGAGAAACGAGATATTCGTTTCAGTTCATCACATCCTGCACAGCTGCGGGTGAATTGACGTCACAAATTCGTGAACCGTTAGATTGTTTTGATTTTCGGGCACGGGGTACAAAAGTCAAAAATCTAAAATCTCACCGTTCGGATCTACCATTTGAGGTTTCTACAAGACGATACATTAGTCTGAAGTTGCAAATTTTTCTGCCTAAAATTTGATACATATGACTATGCTTATCCCACAAATTTGTGGACATGGGCGACTTAATGGTTATGTAATTTGTAGATTTGTTGGTCGAGGCAACGATACATAAAACCAACACTACGTGTTGTAAAAAATGAAGACCTCATTAAACAAGTGAAGGAAGTTCAGACGGATTCCAAAAATAAGCCAACCGTAGAGTCGCCGAATGAGGCAACGGTCACGTGAGTGAGGATGATGTCACTTCGCCTGGATGATCTTATCGAATGGGTTGGCACGAATGAACATGGTTCTCCAATGATAGGCCGTGGTAAGGAAACCGAGGAGGGTTAAAAAGTTTAAGAGTTTGAGACTTAGAAAGACAAGAATCGAGGACGAGTCTTTTTCCAAGAGGAGGAGAATGATGCAGGGCATGTTCGAGCTCCAGCTCCTCTAGCTTAGCCGCAGGTTCTTCGGTGAACATGAAAGTCAAGTTAAATGGTTTGAGAAGATGGAAGGGTAAAGATGATAATTTATAAATGTCATCATCTATTTTTTTAATATTAGGCATTATGTTATTTTATATAAAGATTTGTTTAGCTTATTAAGGGTTATAAGTTATGATTTGTTTCCTTATTCTTAGTATTAGAGTATAAGTAATTGCAATATGTTTATGTTTGAGGACAGTTATTGATTATTGAATAAGAAAAGAGTGTTTCTCTCAAAGTCCCGTTTGGGCGCCCTTTGAGGGTTTATCGAAACTCCTTTATTCTTTGTTCTTGTGTGGTTTCTTTCAGTCACAAAAGCATCCGTCATCACACACTAATTAAAAAGTGGGTAGTATTGTAATTTAAATGTACAAATGCTAGTTCATATGTTCAATGCTTTTTAAATGAGCATTTCAAAAAGGAGCATTTTGATCAAAACAAAACGCTAAACGCTTGTTGCCAAACAAGCTTTAAACATTAAATGGTAAATGCTCAATGCCGAATGCTCTAAAATACTCCAAAAACATTTGCCAAATGCAACCCCTTTGTCATTTGATCTAATAGTGTTCCGTATGATAAGAATAGATTTGATAAATACTGATAATTCTCGGATAGAGTGTATGGCTGATCGACAGTTACTAGCGATTCCGCCTTCCTGCATGCTCCAAACTGAGGATGGGTTTTTAGAGTTAGCTCACCTCGCGGGATCGCGACATGTCACTTTGTGAAATTAAGCTAAATTAGAGATTAATATCTATATCTATATCTATATCTATATTTTACTTATAATGGAGGAAGACACTTCCCTCCTATTTATTATTTTAAGACAATCATAAATACAATTTTAAGCAAATACTACCTTATAAGCATTATTTACAAGTATCTAAAGCACACATAAAACTAAAAACACACTACTCATATAATACAATTAATACACTATTAAAAACACCCCTTCATCTAAAATTACAACTTATTAACCACAAAGTACAATATAATTAAGCTTACACACATGAATAAACTAAAAGTAGATTTTTGGGCAAATACAAGTAAATAAACATAATTTACAAGTATTTAAAGCACAAATAAAACTAAAAAAACACTATTTAACACACACAATTAATACACTATTAAAAACACACATTCGCCAAAATATACAACTATTTAACCACAGTGTACAATCTAATTAAGCTTCCAAAACATAAATCTGAAATCCAACAGTCCAAAACAAAATAACATTTGTTCGCCGAAAAATTTAGTCGCGGGATAATGCGTGGCATCATCACGCAAGATCTACGCTAGTTTAATTTCATTAAACAAAAGAGCTTATTATATATTTGTATAATATACTAAAAGGCGTCATCAATTCAAAGTAGGTCGTTAATTGCGATGTTTATGAAACGGCGAAAATAGCGCGAGGTTTAAGTGTCGTTCTGTTAAGTCCTTTTAAGTTTGGCAAAATGGCAAAATAGTCCCCGAGGTTTACATGTCGTTGCAAGCTAAGTCCTTTGTAAGTTTGGCAAAATGGCAAAAATAGTCCCGAGGTTTAAGTGTCGTCAAGCCAAGTCCTTTGTAAGTTTACAACACTTCCATCAACGCGGGATCACCCGTCAGATATACTAAACATCGGGAAGAAAACGATAAGACGCGTTAAACGCAAACTTTCCCAACTTGGCGAAATAGTCCTCGAGGGTTCAGTGGTGACAAGAAAATAAGTCCCCGTCATTAATTGCTAACTATAAGATGATCTGCAAATAGTCCCTAAATTTAAGGCATTCTGAGGTAAGTCTGTGAATTAATTCTAACTATAAGAATCTTGAGAAAATTAGTCCCTAAAATTTAAGTATCGCTACTAGTAAGTCGCTGAAGCCGTCCGTGCGTATCGCGGGTTTACATTCGTTTATTACTAATGACTAATTAATAGCCAAAAAGAAAACGTCTTGTCCTAAAATAATAAAGACGGTGTTAACAGGAAAGAATGATTCAAAAAACGGTTTTGATTATTATTCATCGCTGACAATTTGGGTATTTTTGTCCCCACCATCTACTCGGCTACTGATATCCCAACTTCCTTCCAATAGTAAACATGTTGATTTCCATTTTCGTATGTCATTATTATTACCACCCACCAAAACAAATTTATACCCTTTTATTTTGTACCGTTTACGTAACAGTATATATTTAATAACACTTGTAGCGCAGTGATTTTGTACTTTTTGATCCGGGTCATTTTTATTATTTTGTCTAAACCGCGTTTACTTGGTATTGAAGTTGTCAATTACGAATTGAAAGGTATTATTGATATTGGTTGATTAATACATGTTCTAGATTCTCATTTGGGTTTTATATTTCTTTTGGTAAAATGTGTATGAGAGAATTAGTATATGATAAAAAGTTATAAAAAAGATTTTGTATTATGAATGGCAAGTTTATCACCATCACCCAATTCTCCACCGGCGGTTAGTGCACCACCGTTAGTACCGTCATCACCGCCACCGTCTTCAAACACCGCCCCACCACCAACATCACCACCACCAGCCACTGTCCCACCACCGTCAAGACCACCACTATCACCACCACCATCTGCACCTCCACCAGTCACTGCACCACCACCTGCCACTGTCCCACCACCATCAAGACCACCACTTACACCACCACCAGTGACTGCACCTCCACCGTCATCGCCACCACCACCACCACCATCTGCACCACCACCTATTCCATCTAGTCCACCACCAATCCCACCAACTAGTTCTGTACCACCACCTACACCTCCCCCTAGACCCGCGCCCCCACCGCAATCTAACCCGCCAACTAGTTCGCCTCCTTTACCATCTTTAACTCCACCTGTGCCCCCACCGCCATCGAACCCGCCTACTAGTTCGCCTCCATTACCATCTTTAAGTCCACCAATAATAAACTCACCACCACCAAGAAACCCACCTCCACCGCGATCACGTACACCACCAGCCCCACCACCAGTATCAAGAGCCCCTCCCCCTCCATCTACGAATTCATCGTCTCCGCCAGTAGTAGTACGCTCTCCACCACCTCCTACAAGACTATCACCTCCACCGCCTTCAGACGGATCAATACCACCTCCAACCAATTCAAACAACAATGATTCGAGTCCTAATGTGCCGTCTGGGAATGGGGGGAATGGAGGAGGTCTTGGTATTGGTGCTATAGTTGGAATTGGCGCCGTAATAGGTGTTGTACTGCTTACGGTTATTGTATTAGTTTCGTGTTGTTTGATCAAACGAAAGAAAAAAGTTGCAGAACATAATGGACTATATGATATGCCGACTTCAATGAGCAACTCACCCCAGTCAGGTAAATTATATTGCTTACGGAGAATTCATGCGTATGAAAATTTACAGTTTTACTAATGGTTGTGATTTGTGACAGATTCGGGTTTAGTAAAGATACAACCCATTGCAGTTGGGACTGGAAACGTTTCTGCGAATGAGTACGTGTATTCTCCTCATGATGGTGGTGGATTAGGGAATTCGAGGTCGAAGTTTACTTATGAAGATCTTGTGGAGGCTACAAATGGATTCTCGCCACTTAATTTGTTAGGTTCGGGTGGATTTGGTTTTGTTTACAAGGGGTGTTTAGCTGATGGGACGGAAGTAGCAGTAAAGGAGCTAAAGATTGGTGGCGGACAAGGGGAACGTGAGTTCAGTGCTGAGGTGGAAATTATTAGTCGGATACACCATCGTCATTTGGTTTCGCTTGTGGGATATTGCATCTCGGAGAATAAGAGGTTGCTTGTCTATGAATATGTCCCTAACAACACACTTTACTTTCACCTTCATGGTAACTAATTTCTACTTTCTTTCTTATGGTTAACCACATAATGTTTCTGAAAATGTCTTCGTTATTGTTTAATTATGTCTTGATTACCTTTTGTAGTGTCGGAGCTGGTTTTAGATTGGCCAACACGGGTAAAGGTTGCTTCTGGTGCGGCAAGGGGTATTGCTTATCTCCATGAAGACTGTAAGTTCTAGAATATTTTGGAAAATATGAAAATAATTGCTGAGTCTACATTGATTTATATGGTATGCAAGTATGCACAGTAATTCACCGCTCTGTTCACTTATATTGTTATACAGGTCATCCACGAATTATTCATCGAGATATCAAATCATCGAATATTCTTTTAGATAAAAACTTTGAAGCTCGGGTAGGTCTTTTCTATCAATATATATTTTTTTTTGGGTACTCTTGTGTAGTGCTGGTTTTTGAGCTTAAATATGTGAATTCTTCCTTAACAGGTTTCTGATTTTGGGCTTGCCAAATTAGCTGCTGATATGTACACTCATGTAACAACACGCGTAATGGGGACTTTTGGGTATGCCATACTCAATTCATCACTTGACCATGCACATAGCTTTAAAAACTGTATTTTAAATATCCAAATACCAACATCAATGCTATTAGGCATTAGTCTATCTATACTTTGTAATGGTTAATAATGGTCGGGTGAATTGGTAGATTTGGATTTCAAACTTGTCAAATCGAGAAATGTTAATATTCTTCTAATTACAAACTAAAAAAAAAAACGGATAGGGTTTTCCTTGTTCAGGTTGGCCTAACGGTTTTCTAATTAGAAACTCTCCCTGTTATTTATTCAACTTACGATTGGTTCCATTTTAGGTACATGGCACCTGAATATGCTTCAAGTGGGAAGTTGACTGAGAAATCAGACGTCTTTTCGTATGGGGTGGTTCTCTTGGAACTAATAACTGGACGTAAATCTGTGGATGCATCTCAACCGCTGGGGGAAGAGAGTCTTGTTGAGTGGGTAAGTTGAAGTCACACTGGATTACATCCTTTTAGTGTTAAACAGGGTTCAATTTCTTTATTGAGTTATGGCCTAGCATAAGATATTGAATGCCTGCCAATGTTAGGTACTTCAACTTACAGCATTTTGACAAATATGATTATGTATTACCAAATTTTCAGGCACGGCCACTGCTTAGTCATGCACTTGAAACAGAGGACTTTAAAGTGTTGGTGGATCCGAGACTCGGTACAAATTTTGTTGCAAGTGAGATGTTTCGCATGATTGAAGCTGCAGCTGCATGTGTACGACACTCAGCTACAAAAAGACCACGAATGGGACAGGTATTTCCATTAAAAAGTTCAATTATAGTAATCTTTTCCTAAAAAGATAAAGGATCACAGCATATTGAAGTTGAAAAGTAGACCATTTGACTTCAAAGTCAAAATTAGACCATTAAATAATTTGAACTTTAACATTCTCAGGTTGTGCGAGCTTTTGAGAGTCTAGAGTCCGAAGATCTAAGCAATGGGATGAAAGTTGGACAAAGTGAAATATATAACTCTGCACAACAATCCGCAGAGATTAGGCTGTTTAGGAGAATGGCGTTTGGAAGTCAAAATTACAGCACAGATTTTTTTACTCAAGGTAGCGCTACCCCTTATAGTAACGAAAGGTAAATACTGAGATTTGTATTCTTTTCACCGCCCATGGGCCGAGTTTCTGGCAGTCCATCGTCTGAATCCCGGAACTCAGATTTTGGCTGGTTTTGAGGGAAAAGATTATGAGTTTTAATCAGTCCCTGTAATTAGTTTCCATAGCCAAATAGTATATATTTTGCATATTTTTCTTGGCTGCACAGTTTTTTGTTTCTGTAAGTAATACATTCTTTTGGTTTACTTACTATAAAGGCAGATCTTATTCTCAATCATAATCTATACACATTTCCTTATTATACTAGGCAGGTATAATAATCTAGTAAATAAAGTTTTGTATCATTTTATGTTACTGATATTTTATAACTAAACGGGTCACATTTATTTTGTAGTTGTACCTAGTGCGACAAAAAATATTAAATGGATTGTGTTGTATCAAGTTAAACAAAGGACATATGAACAATTATTTAATTGATAAAAAGGAGACAAGATCCGTCCTAGAGTTAACCAATATATGGATTGAAGGTAACCCAATAATGGAAGCATTGAAGCAAAAGCATTCATACTATTCTATTGACAACACCACATGTTTGCTTACACTCTACTCTTTGTTTCCACCATTTTTAACACCATCTTCCAAGAAAAGAAGGAACCTATTTTCATCACAAGAAAATGACTTCTCTTCTTTTCTTTTTTCCTCTTCCTCCACTTTTTTCTTTCTGCAAATTTGACCTATGGAACAACAAGATTGGAGCATGATCGGTGCGGATTGTGTCGTTATATCTTGTTGTTGCCAATGCTTAATGCTACAACTCCTTGTGTTCGTGGTGCTTAAGCTTCCTTGCAAATTGGTCAAGAAGTTAAAGCAATACATGAAAAGGAAATTTGGGAATAGAATGCGTGACGGTAGGAAAATGGTGAGAATGAAAGTGGCTCGTTGTGCTGAGGAAGTTATCGGGTATCAAAAACCAAGAGACTCGATGAAGGTTCGAGCACGAGCCCGAGCTGAGAGTTTTCGCCTAGATGGGTTCGGTGGGTGTATGGAAGAGGTTGAAGAGGTGTTGGAGGAGTTGTCTACGAAGGGCGAGTTTGGATTTGGGAGTTTTTGGAGAGGAGATGATGGTGTTGAAATTCATTTTCCAATTTGTCTTGTAAGTCAAGAACTTGATTGTCATGATCATGTAATTGACCCTTTTAAGGTGCATTAATGTTATGCTAGCTTAGGGAAGTTTTTTATATTTAATCCAGTAATTACATTAGGCCCTTTGTTAAAAATAAATATATACTATGTTTTTTGTGATGGTGATTATCATTTCGGTGTCTTAATCTTTTCGCACTTTACATTTGGTTACACTAACTTCGAGCTGAACCTATCCATATGTTTCATGTTAGACTGCAATTAAGTGTCAAAGTAGTATTATAGGTTGTACAGTAAGTCGTATTTGTAGTTTTAGCTGGTTCCTATGATATGATTCAGGTTAACGGTATCATTATTCTACGCCTTTGATATGGCCTTAGAATGAGTGTGGCAATGCCAAACATAAATGTATTAGATACGACTCCGTATTAGGAGTGAAAGATATGCCAAGTGTGTTTCTTAACTCAAACAAGTAACACATATTCCGTTCACATGATGAATGATTAAAATATGTTGGATGGTTTAAATTTTAAGAATACGTATCAAATGCTAACACCTAAAGAGAAAAAAGTTAAGAAAATTACTACCAGTAATTTATAGTAAAGATATGAAAATTTTGAGTATAGCAGTGATGGTATTTCATAAGCTCCAATGTGACTATTAACAAGACAACTAAACTCAATAATTCAAATCATTAAATGAAATGAATGTTAAACCATCATTCACAATCTAATTTCTACTCTATGATTTTTGTCGAATTGTCTACTCAGTTTTAGAAAACGGGGCTCATATTAACTTGTTTCATTATCAAGCAAAATATGATTGTAGCACCAATATATTGAGAAGCAGGGGCGGAACCAGGACACAAAACGATCAGGTGCACTTAAAATAAATTAAATAATACTACAAATACAAGTTTTAGGGACCGGGTGCATTTAAAAAAAAATCGAGGTTTTTAACAAAATGTAATTCTGTAATAAAACCCATGGGTGTCCGGACCGGGGACACCACAGTTAGGACCGTGAGAATATGATAATGATATTTTTCAAAGAAGCCATAATATCCAGTTTTCCTTATAATTATTTGCAAGTGTTTTTATGAATTAACAGTGTAGGGAGCCGCGATCTGACGAGATTGAAGCCGTGAGAATATGATAATGATAGCAATTTTCAAAGGACTTACCTTGCCATAATATCCAGTTTTTCTAGATTATCTTATAATTATTTGCAAGTGTTTTTATGAATTAATTAGAGATCAGACAGGGTGAGTTTCTTATATGTAATTAATAAAGACAGTAACCTTGTTGTTTCATAATTTACATTTCTAGACGACATGTAATGTGGGAAGGAACAAGGCGTGGCATTGTGCCATTGGCCATATGTTTTCCAACTTTTTCAAAAAAAAAAAATTCAGAGGTGATTTGAAACATGTCTAGTTTAATCTCTTAACTAAAGGGTGATACTCATATCACATTTTTTGTGATGCATGCATAAAATTATGATGTATGCATAAAAAAAAATGTGATGTTTTAATTAAGAGTGGAAGATTTTTCTAGAGTCTCCCAGATAAAAGAACAATGGTATGGGCCCATCTGTGAAAGATTAGCTCCTAGCAATCCTAGCATGCCAACCAGCAACCAATCTTACGGTCAACAACATAGCGAATGAGATTTCATGTCTCGAGAGTAATAAAAGGAGAGGATCGGGGTCAGACTCATACCTGTTACCTCTCACCTTTGTTATTATGTATTTTGTACACTTGGGGCCACTCTCTCGTTAATTAACAAACAATGCTAACGTGTCGATTTTAGGTCATGTGTACATATTGTCATGACCACTTCTTTACTATATCTCACACCTCTATATAGTTTATATAAATTTAGTGATGAATCGATACTAGATTGACATGAATTATCGATAATTCAAAGAATAAAGGTTATAGAGACCTAAGACCATGCGTTAATGCCCTTACGGGAGCAATTCGGCACGCGTGTGGTACTAATCGTCGTGGTCGCATGTGATGGTGACACCAACGTCTTTTTAGGTTGGTTCGGTGGTGCGACCACCCAACAAAATAACATCTTGTTTTTTTGAGTGTGTTTGAGATATAGTGTAGGTTATGTTTATATTAAGTGAGGTATTTTTATATGTTTGATTAGGCGGTCAACAATAAAGTTGTTAAGTGATAGGTTAGGTGATGGGTTAAATGATGTGTAAAATGCGAGGCCGAAGTAAAGTTTGTCTGAAGTGACCAATTACAATACGCTTTGATTGTTATGCCTTGGTTACACGCATGATGTGACACCTGCTTGCAATTTGCGTAATAACTTATAAATATGTTTAGTTATATAAAAAACAATATGCTGTTATTGACTTATTGTCTTATTGGCTAATTACTTTATACTTGTCATTGTCATGCAGCTTGTTGTATTAAATTAGATCAAACCCAAGTTCGCGTGGTAGCCAACCGTGTATTCAATGGCAAATTTTGACAATCAGTTCGGTCAAATTGTCATCTAAATACAACCCTGTCAATGTCCTAGTAGTTTCAAATCTCTAAAAAGACGCTTTTGGTTATTATATTGCAGTGTTCAACTTTCATTAACACTCTATCTCAATCTACAAGCTATATATTCACCGAAAGACAAAAAGGAAAGACAACTTTCATGATAATACAGTATAGTAAGAAGTGATAAATATAAATGTTAATATCCCTCTACTCATTAGTACTGAAAACAAGTTGTTGAATAAAACGAGCTGTATCAAATACACCATTTAAATTTAAGATTGTGTTTGTTTTTTAGATGTTGATATGCAAAATCGTGTCTCAGAATATGTGGATTTGAAGTCTTTAAATTACAAGAGTGATAATTAGACTTAATAAAAATATTAAAAATTAAAATTGATTTTTTTTTTTTTTTTTTTTTTTTTTTTGCCTCTTATGTCTTAAAAGAAACAAACACGCTTCTTTTATTTCATCTTCAAACTTATAGACATAAGAGGAAAAAATAAATGTGTTTCTTTTATTTATTCTTTCCGCTTGTAAACACACGGGAAGAAGAAATGAAAGACATAAGAAAAAAAAAACCAACACACTGATAGTATTTCCTCTTCCCGCCTACAGACATAAAAGAAAAAAAAAAACAAATACATTTTTTTTATTCATTTTCTCTTCTCGTCTGCAAACAAAATTAAAAAAAAATACGCTTATAAAGGAAAAGACACTACCTTCACCGCATTCGTATGTGAAGCCATGCACATGCACACCGGTTAAAGGATATTTAAAGATGGTTAATATACAATAAAGTTAATGAACTTTTCGTTATTGTTCACCTGAATTACGGAAATATTTTGTCACGTACACTACTACACAAACTGGTTTTTCTCACAAAAATTTTCTCACGAAACGAAGCGTGTGAAATTTCACACGGATACCCACACATTACATACCAAATTGTTGACAAAATTTCGATGGGAAATATGTCGTAATTTTCCCACGGATTTCACTCTTCTGTACTAAAGTGTTGACCAAGTTTTAGTGTGAAATCGTCACAAATTTCCCACAGTTGCGACTATATTGAGACTATTTGTATTAATTAAGCGTTTGTGGGAAACTTGTTGCACATTTCACGATATTAGCCAAGGCCAAAAGTGTGTGGCAAATTTTAGCTCAATTACTCACGGATTTCACATGCTCTTTTTTTATATATTAACTATTTCACCAAAGATGTGAAAATCAAGTGGGTCACTAGCCACATATTCTCCATAAAATATTATTTTTGTGTTTATTGTGGGAAATATATACAAGACAAAACATTGTATATGTGGACATATACACGTATATGTTTCGTATGTCTGTCTATGACCTTCATTGTACTATAAATGTTTTGTATCTAGGTATATTGATGTGTATATGCGTGAATGTGTAACTACATCAAAAAGTAAAAGAAAACGATTATATTCGTGAGAAATATGTGGGTACTTTCTCACAGATTACCTAACAATTTAAAATAAATCCGTTTCTCAAAATATCGTTTTGTGTTTACCTACTTACATTTCCCATTACTAAATATATCGTTTATGTGTTTGTATTTTCATACTATATTTGTTTGTCAATGAATTAAATATTTATATGTCTTCATATGTGTAAGTTTAGATATAACATTTTGTGTAACAAACCATTGTATGTGTGCGGATACATACACATATATGTTCATCATGTTTGTTTATGACCTTCATTGTATCTATAGATGTTTCAGTATCTAGGTATACTAACGTGTATATCGTGAACATGTAACTATATCAAAAAGTAAAAGAAAGCGATCATGTCCGTGGAACATATGTATGTACTTTCCACAAATTACCTACCAATTTAGTAAATCGTGAAATCGTGTAATATACCCACCGATTTCCCACGAAAATATCGTTTTGTGTTTTGTTTACGTACATTCCCATTCTTAGTCATTACTTATGTATGTAGTTTCATTATGTATTTGTCTATTAATGGAACTATTTATGTCAATATCACAAGTGTATGTGTAGGTTCAAGTATAACCATTTTTTGTAACAAACCGTTGTATATGTGTGGATATCACACGTATATATTACGTATCTCTATTTATTGCCTTCATTATATTTATAGATGTTTTCTATTTAGGTATATGGACGTGTATATGAGTGAACGTGCAACTATATCAAAAAAGTAAAAGAAAACGATTATATCCGTGGGAAATATGTGGATACTTTCCCATAAATTACTTACCAATTTGATAAATCCGTGGGAAACACGTGTGTAAATACTCGCGGATTTCCCACAAAATACCGTCTTTATGTTTATGCATACTTACACATTCTCACATTACTTATTATGTCTTTATATGTGCTTTTAGTTTCATATTATATGATTTCGTTTATTAATGTAACTATTTATGTGAGTATCATAAGTGTATGTGCAGATTTAGGTATGGATGAGTATCTACACGAATATGTTTGGTTGTAAGAGTATGTCGAGGTCATGGTGGTATTTCACACGTCTCCGTATTTTTGTATCGGGTGATTGCCCTTATGTGGTCATGCTTTTCTACGGTTTTGGATGGCGTTGTTTTTGGATTTTTGAGTTATCACGATTGTAATTTATAGATTGGATCGTTTACGTCGGGATGGTATTCTAGTTTGTGTCGTTTTGGTCGAGATTGTATATCAAAAACTGACGGTGCGGTTCTTAAAAATAGAAAAAACGTATTTTGGTACCGTTAAAATCTCACCGACCCGCACTATGCTCACCCCTAGTTTAGTTGAGATGGTCATTTGGTACAATTAAAATCTCTAGCTTCTAGCTAGCTACATTATTATTTTGTCTAGCAACAATAAAAAGAGATACTACTAGGCCATTAGGTTGTATATAAATGTATAGATAGTATTGTTCAAATTTTCTTTGATATTTAATCGTATTTTTAAAAGTATATGTTAATTAGGTAGTAAGAATAGTGATAGAATGTACATCTTATGTTACAAAAAAAAATTGACGCCCATATGTTATAAGATAAGAAAAAAAAAGTAAAATAAAAAATAAATGATCATAAGGTTTACCAAAAAATTTACGGAGTACATTTTGGTTGCAAAATGAGTATTTTTTTTTTGAATAATGTATAGCTTTTTTTATTTGAGAAAGAATATTCCAATTCACTTACTAACTTATAAATTTGTAAGAGTGTGTTTGTAAAGGAAACATTTTGACCATTAGATCATTTTACATTTAATATGGATTGCTAACATGTCAATATCAACGGGTAGGATGCAAAGAAATATATCACAACAAAAAAACAAACATCCTTTTCTCTTTCTCTTTGTATCAGATTACCACACACATATTGACCAAAAGAAAAAACTCAACCATCATCCCCTCTTTCTCCATCTATTTGGTTCATTCGGCCACCAACAACCACGACCATCGGATCGTCGCCTCATTCACAAACACATACTCATACGATCACTACAAGTGACCGAGATACATGCAACTTGTGTGACGAAAGCCTGTACCACACACACTCGATCCATCTGTGGTCTACTTTTGTTCAATCTTGGAAGTCGTATAAGCAGATATGTGGATCTTTTGGGTTTTTGTAGGAGCTAATAATGTATGTTTTGTTTTTGTAATATCTAAAAGTATTATTGTTAAATCTGAGAAGTTTTAAAGTTTTTGCTCAATGGATTTTGATATTGGTTGTATGCACTGATATGGTTTTTTATTTTGTTGAACGTGCACAGGTTGGAAAACTAGCGTGGCCAAGTTGGATGGATTATAAGGATTACAGAAGAAATTATGGACTTGTATTGTTAGGACACAAATAGTGGACACTTGTTGTGCCAAAAATATGAAATAGACAGGGTTTACACCTAAAACTAATGGGTTGATTGTATTTGTAAATTGAATGTGTTTTAATGAAATTAGAATGGTTTTAGATTCTGCCTTTATGTGTTTTGTATAAACATTTTGGATATTCGATCAAAAATGTATTTTAGAGGTTTTATTAGTTGCATTTTAGTCTTATGATTCTAATTTTATATTCATATGAAATATTAATAGGTCTTGGAATTATATAAAAATTTTCCTAAATTTGGTATGATTTTCACACGACTTTTCTGTTAAAAATCGGTGGGAAATTATAGTGTGAAAATCATTGGAAATCAGTGGCAAAAACCACGGTTGTGTGGAAAATAGCTACTAGAAACAATGGGAAATTTCGTGAGAAATCTGGGAGAAATTGTGTGAAAATCGTTGGAAATCGTGGCAAAAACACGGATATGTGTGAAAAATGGCTACTAAAAGCGTGGAAATTTTGTAAGAAATATGTGAAATTAAACCCACGTATTATCCACAATGATATTCGTGGGAATAGTCAACGTCCCGTGGGAAAATCGTGGGAAAATATTTACCACGGGTTTTTACACACGAACAATTCCGTGTGAAATCCGTGGAAAAAGCCTTTCTCACGGGATTTTCCACCGATTTCACGTGAAAAAACCTGTTTGTGTAGTAGTGGTAAGTTGCTAAACTTATAAAAACATGACATTTAGGTCACCGAGCTTATTAGTTATAAAAGATAGAATGATACATATATATCATGTTGAACATATGTAACACGACATTAAACTTATTTAATTTATACAAAAATATTCGTTTAACTTACTTATAGTAACACTGAAATTATTAAATAGTAATCTAAATGTAATTTTTTATAAGTTTAGTGACCTAACTAAATAACCAAAGTGTACTTTAGTAGCTTATTGAACAAAAACGAAAAGTTATTCTCCATGTATATTAATCCTGTTTCAGAGTTTACTAAAGAGTTCTTGTATTAAATTTGTAGGCATACGGATAGGGTGCATCATCTTAAACTTTTTGGAATAAGTTTTTGGAATGTATTTCAGTTGAATCAAAAGTTTGCCCAATTGTCTTCGATAGTATTTGACATAAAACAGATTAAGTTAAATCTACTCACTAATAAGAATCAGTGAGTGTTGTATAAAGCTCACTCAACAACTAACTTTAAGGACGTCGAAAACCAACTAAAGAAATACCTCACCGATGCGATGTCAATGAGTAAAATGTCTGAGCTACAAACAACATCAGAGTCGTCGAAATCTGACAAATTCTAGGAAGGAAATGTCATGAGTTGAATATATATTTTCGTTTTTTATTCATTATTCGGGGGTAATGTCGTCCTGACTCTGAACACTATCTCTAAATACAGACGGAAACTTACTAAAAGCAATGAGCAAAACGAAAGTCAAACAAGTACAAGAGTGATTGCTAAAAAGGTGATTATATATTTTTTTGGTGGCGGGTTACCCCGGTAAAATATATTAACCAAAGAAAATTTAAGTACAATGGAACGTGGCTAAAATAAAATATTAACCTCAAAAACGCTTGAATGACCACTAAATCGTTTGTGACATGCCACAAAGCGATAACATCTCTAGCTATGAACTATTCATAGTTGAATTAACTATTTACTAAAGTACATTGCAAATGAAGCTACATATAAAAGCACTATGTGGAAGATGCACTCTTCCACTACATGCTTGACACGTACATAACCTAGTGCACACATGTGATTTCACTTTTGCCCATATATATAAACACAAAGTTTGTTTATAGATAGTTAGAGATTCTAAACAAACACATAGTAATACAAATGTATTATAGTTGATAGAGTCCTCTCTCCTAAGAACACACTAAGCTAAGCTAGCGCGGTGTTGTGCATATTAGGAGAGTTTCATTAGTCATTCAATCGGGATAGTGTTTCGTAACTATCCCTTGTAAGTCTTTGATTCATTTCTAATAAGAATTATAACCATTGAAAAATACGAATGATGTTATTAGTTGTCAAATGGGTAAAACTTGTTTTAGCTTTCTTAATATATTCATGTATTACCCAAAATTTGGACCAAAAAGTGGTATTAGAGCAGGTGGATTAATAATAATAGTCTATATCCGTTTTGAATGACTGCTAATATCATTCAAGAATTGATGAAGAAAATCAATTCAAACATTTGAGGAAGGTCAAAATTCAAAGTGTAAGAACTTCACAAGTTGCTATTGTTGTTGCAACTTTTGAAGGGAGACACACTTATTTTAACTATAACACAAAACAAAAATAAACTCTTTCCCACTAAAAAAAAAAAAAAAAAAAAAAAAAAAAAAACGAGCTTTAGTTAATTTTCGTCCCCAAATCAAATCACCAAAAGCCTACTATCATCAGCATTCAAGAAATCAATCACCAAAATCAAACTCCCAAATTCGAAACCCTTTTTCATTTCATCACCAATGGCCGGCGAACACCAAACCATCGATCCGTCACCACAACCCCAAACCTCAGTCGACGCCACAATTGACTCAACATGCAACACCATGTCAACCTGCAACACCAACAATATCGTCGTAATCAAAACATCTGGCATGACGTCAGATGACGATATGGTGAAGTCACTTGAATACGGTGATGAGCTTAAGGAGAAAGGTTATAAAGCTAGTAAGAAATATGATTACGCTAAAGCTACAGATTGTTACAACCATGCCCTAGAAATCAGGGTTGCACATTACAGCGAGCTTGCACCTGAATGTGTGAGACCACATTATAAATATGGATGTGCACTTCTGTACAAGGCTTAGGAAGAGTCGACATGTTAGTTTCGGTTTTGTGTCTAAGAAAGAGTGTTGAAACCGATGATTGTAACTTGGGAGTGATGAGGATCACGATGGGGCCTTTCAGATTGAACCTGAACTTGTTTCTGAATTGAGGTATGAAAATCATGTTAACATAACATGTCTTTGAACTCGTGGAATCCCTTAAATTGAGGGATCTATGAACCTAAGGTGACCTTGAACTCGAGGGTCCCTGAAACCAGTTGTGACCCTGAAGCCGATGGCTTCTAAAACCAGTGTGACCACAACCCGTGGTCTCGAAACAAGCATGACCACGAACCCAAGGTCCACAAAACCAATTGTAACCACGAACCGAGGGTCCTTGAACCAAACGTGACCACGAACTCGGGGTCCTAAAACCAAGATCGACTCTTGGGCCGGGGTCCCTAAAACCACAAGGTTACATGAACTTGATAACTACAAGGTTACACGATTACCACGGGTTTCTGAACACGAAAACCACATGGTTCCTAGAACACGAAAACCACATGATTCCATGAATGTGATAACCACATGATTCCATGAATGTGATAACCACATGGTTCCCTAAACTGATAACCACAAGGTTCCTAAAGCGAAAACCATAACGGTCCACAGAAACCCAAGGGTCCTTGAAATCCCAAGAAGTCGACAACCTCAACAACAAAGGATCAAACCTTACTATTTTTATTTATTCTATGTTGTAATTCACATGTAAGAAGAAGCCATTATGTTCACTCGATTAACTTATGCTATTTGTATATTCGGATAGGGAAGATTGTTGGGAAAAAGTTTGTTAATTGTCTCCGACAGATTTAAACATAAAATAGACTAAGTTAAATTTACTCAATTATAAGAATCAATGAGTGTTGTATACAACTCACTCGATAACTAGCTTTAAAAGCGTCGAAGAACAACTAAAGAAACATTTTACCTCACCGATGCGGTATCGATGAGTAAAGTGTCTGAGCTACAAACAACATCAAACTCACGAGATCGACAAATGTCTCACGACTCGAACACTATCTCGAAGCAGGACTTGAAATATGGTCGAGAACTTACTAAAAGCAAAGATAAAAAAGGAAGTCAAACAAGTACAAGAGTGGTTGATAAAAAAGTGTATAGTTGAATTAACTATTCACTAAACTACATTCAAAATGAAGCTACATATAGATGCACCATGTGGAAAGATGTACTCTTCCACTAGATGCTTGACATATAACATAGTGCACACATGTGACTTTAATTTTGCCCACCTATATAAACACAACGTCTGTATAGAGATTGTTAGAGATTTTAAACAAACACGCAGTAATACAAATGTATTATAGTTGACAAAGTCCTCATCTCCTAAAAACATACTAATTTAAGCTAGCACGCTTGTGTTGTTTATATTAGGAGAGTTTCATTTGTCATTCAATCGGATAGTGTTTCGTAACTATCCCTTGTAATTCTTTAAACCATTTCTAATAAGAATTATAAATATCAAAAAGTACGAATGATGTTCTTAGTTGTCAAATGATTATTGGGTAAAACTTGTTTTAACTTCTTTAACATATTCATGTATTACCCAAATTTTTTGAACCAACAATTACAGTTGGTTTAATGCATGCACATACAGCATTATTGTAGTTTATATCATGATATCATTCACCCTTTTGGTTCCATTAACGTATATGAAATAGTTACTGGCCGGCTTACTGCTAGTAATACTTAATGAGTATCTTCAAATCACTTTTTAACATAAGATGAAAGCTTTTTACAGCAAAATTAGCACCTTTTAGATAAACACAATTTAAAATCTTTAGGGTAATGGCGATTCAATACCTACCACTTTTTACGCCTTCAGTCTACTAATAATATCCCGCCAACTCACCTCATACCAAATCTCATACCTAACAATAGATTTTTGGTGGCAAGAACTACTGCTTCATCATTTTCATGCCTAATCATTTAATGTGTCCAACGGCTACATTTTGTTCCCAACGTTCCAAATAAAATCCATACCAAATCGGGGATGTTTGCCGATTTGGTGTTATCTTGCTTCATGCCTATTCAAACCGATTAGGAGGCAAAACTCATACCGATCGGTATGGAGCATGCCGCCCTCCACACCGATTCCATTGCCACCACCCTTACTAATAACTCAATTTATCAACAAGGAGTTACTACTATAAACTTGGTAACAATGCATCATGAGTTGCATCTGTCATCACCAATATTACTAATTCATAACATGTTAACCCAACAATATTTCCAAGACTATTAATATTGGTATTTTCTACACTCACTCCCACCAACTTGTAATAATTTTATCTCAAGTCTCCTTCCATGAAAGCGTCATAAATAATACAAACCCTACAAGAATTAATAAACCACCGACCCAATCAATGTTCTCTTCATTCAAAGAATCTTTCAACCTTCTTCGAAATCCCATTTTCCCAAATATACTTTCAAATTCACAAACACTAAAACACCAATAAAATCATACAAATTTCTCGTACTCATTGTCAAACTCATTGACACACCATACTCCATGGTTATGGCTCAACTCCAAACCGATCAAGTCAAGCAACTAAAAGCCATTTTCACGTTTCGACATGAACTCAGATGGCAGCTTAACCCATCTCGAGCTAGCCGCTTTACTCCGATCCATAGGGTTAAAACCACAAGGTGATCAAATCCATGCACTGCTATCAAATATGGACAAAAACGCCAATGGATCAATAGAGTTTGAAGAGTTACTAAATGCCATATTACCCGACTTAAACGAAGAAGTTCTCATAAACCATGATCAACTTATGGAAGTTTTTCGATCTTTTGATAAAGATGGAAATGGTTATATAACTGCAGCTGAGCTAGCTGGACAAATGGCTAAAATGGGACAGCCTTTAAGTTATAAAGAACTAACTGAAATGATGCGTGAAGCTGATGCTAATGGTGATGGTGTTATTAGTTTTATTGAATTTACCGCGATATTGGGTAAATCGGCTTCGGAGTTTTTGAGGGTCACGGCGACTTAGGATGCTTGGTCGTTGGAGTTGTTTGAATCTATGTCGTTGTCATGGTCGTTGACAATTAATGTTAAATGTGTTGGACTAATTCTTCGTGACAACTTGTGTCTTTGTATTTTTTATTTATTTTTTCTAATTGTTGTAGGAGATAAATGAAGAATTGTATGTTCATAACATAATATAACTTTCTTATTTATTTAGATATATGTTTACAAGTTTGTTTATTTATATTTGATAATTGTAATGATTAAGTAGTTTATTGAATTTTAAATAACTTTCTTACTCCATTCGATTGAGTTTACATTAAAAAATCTTAAATACTGCTTTAGCTCTAAAAACACATCGCTTAGCGTCGTAATGGGACAAACCTTGCATTATCGTCGTGGGAGTCAAAACTTGGGTTTTAATAATTAAACTGGTCCTTTGACCACTAACGCCAAAGTCGATGTCGAATTTTGTCGTGTAGTCGAGGGTATTTTAGTCATACACATTTATACTTTGTCTTCAACAAATATTTTTCTGTATCACATCTACTGTTGATTGAGCAACAAATAGCTGATATTGCAGAAGGAGTTAACCGTGGTATCGCGCTTTTGTTGCCTTTGGTTGCAGCCATTGCATGGGTGCTTTACAATATTTTTCAACCTGCAGTTAACCAGATTAGCAGAATGACGACTAAGGGAGTGATTGTTGGGCTTGGTGTTGGTGGTGGTCTAGCTGCAACTTCTGGCTTTGTTGTTACTCCTGAAGCTTCAGCTGCAGCTGAAGCTGCTGCTAATGATAACAAAGGCACACTTTTGTTGATTGTTATTGCACCTGCTATTGTTTGGGTGCTTTACAATATCTTGCAGCCTGCACTTAACCAGATCAATAAAATGAGAAATTGATTAGTTGTTGTTATATATATAAAAATGGGGTACATTGAACTAGTAATGTTGTAATCCATTTCTTGTTAATGAACTGTTCTTGCAAATATATATATATCTTTTCTTTTTTGCCGTTTCTTATATTCGCGTATTATTATTTGTTGAGGATCGAGTATTAGTCTAATTAGCTATAACAAAATGGGATGAAGAGATAGTACTTGTATGTATTGTACTTTGGTTGTTAGAAGTTGTGATGATCTAGTGTTTAACATATTGAGATTACTTGCAGATTTACATGTGGAGGCGTTTGCGCTTACATGCTTATTGCATTGTGTTAGAGCACACAAGCAATCCCAAACAGTTAATTGAAAACATCTTATTTGTACTTTAAATAAGCATCTTGGCACCATAATCAGATAATCAAAATCAATTTGGTTGCAACTATCCTGAATTGATTCTAATTAAAATCAGTTTTGATATACTCGAACATTAGAACCAATTTCTGCGAATGGTAAATGCAATAGAATCACTCTGAAAGCACAATGACAACAACCTGGATTGATGTAAAAAGTATATGCAAGGCAGCTTGAAATGCGATAAAATTATTGAAAAATAAGATTAGAACAATCAAATAAACAACTGTTACAAGTTCTGCGTTAAAGTACAACATTCGAACTTCAAATGCACTCATTGTAATGCTTGGAAATAAACATTATGTAGAATCCACTTGATCACTCTTTTTCCTTGAATCCTTGAGTTGTCCTCTCTTTATGATTTTGAGGCCGGCCGGGCGCCAAGTGTCGACAATGCGCAGACTCGAGCAACGAGTACAATGAGCCCAAATGAATGAGTGAGGCCGTAAGGTGTGCATCGGGGTTCATGACCCAACCACCTTAGCCACCGCCTGCGTATCCGGTTGGTGATGGTACAAAGAAAGATGATCTCTTGATTGATGCCATTTTAGTTGCTACATATAACGGGACCTGGAAGCAATTTCCATTATTAAACTCAGAAACATATTGGCACTTCGATAAATTCTAGTGCTTTTTGAGGTGATATACTAAAATCACTAATCCATAACGAAAATCAGAATGTCATATAACAATTCACTAATTCCAATACAATTATGGGTGTGTGTGGAATCTAATAATATTCAAAAGTATGCGATGTACTGATATGGAATATTTAAAATAAGGTGATCGTGGATGTAACACAATGGGCTGCACAGCTGCACTAGATAGTGGTTTTAAAGTAGCCATTGGTGTTTGGTATAATCTACTAACATAAAAACTTACATCTAAAATGAGCCTTAAACCATCACGTCGCTTTCGTTGCAACTATTTGTAAACTGATTATATGATCAATAAATATATCGAATTAGTTTTACTTACCTAAACGCTAAAAACTAGTATTATCTACAACTTGAAAAATGCAATAATCAAATAATCACTTTCAAATCACATCGGGCAAACTCTAATTATCTAAACAGTTACATGTAAAATATTACAGCTACTCCCAAACACTATCCAAAACCGTTTATTTGAACAATAAATAATCAAAACTAATTCGCTATAACTAAAAACTAGACTTTGTAATCTACTACTCGAAAATACAGAATCTAATCACTCCCAAAATGCAATGCCAAACGCCCCGAAAAGCAATACGAGAAACAAAGAAGATCTCCATGTGGTTGCTCAATCAACAGTAGATGTGATACAAAATCTAATCATCCGTTTTTTATGTTTTCGTTTTTCCATCAACACCCAAAGAAGAACTATGGTTTAACATAAGTCGAGGTGGTGAAGACTTGTGGGGGTACTCACATTTCTTTGATTCAATTTTTTTGGTTTGCAATCCCACTATTGAAGACATTGTAATAAATCGGCATTCCTAATTATTAAGCATTGAGTTTTCATTTTTCCATCAACACCCAAAGAAGATCTCCATATGGTTGCTCAATCAATAGTAGATGTGATTAAAAAAATATTTGTTGAAGACAAAGTATAAATGTGTATGGACTAAAATACCCTTGACTACATGACAAAAATCAGACATTAACTTTGACATTAGTGGTCAAGGGACTAGTTTGGCATTAAAAACCCAAGTTTTGGACTCCCCACGATGATAAATGCAAGGTTTGTCCCATTACGATGCGTAGTGACAAGTTTAGAGACCAACGGTGTATTTTAGTCTTAAAAAAAAGTTGCCATTATATATTGAGTTTACATTATAAGTTAGCTAAACTTCTTCCAAATGTTCTGATTTAGTTTACAGTAAAAGTTGCCATTCGATTGAGTTTACATTATAAGTTAGCTAAACTTCTTCCAAATGTTCTGATTTACCTAAGTAAGATTTTATCATGAACTGATCATATGACATTTCTTTTTCTTCTTTTTTTCTTTTTTTTTAAATAAAATCTAGAGCTTGCTTATACGATGGTGGCAACAGAAAAATGCGATGTGTATAGTTTTGGGGTTGTTGCACTAGAAGTGATCATGGGAAAGCATCCTGGAGAACTTATTACATCTTTACCAACAATGTCTATTGATGATCTATTGTTAGCCAATGTAGGAGACAGTCGGATACCGCCACCATCATCCCCAATTGATAAACTACTTCATTCAATTTTGAATGTCTTACAAGCATGTTTGAACTACAACCCACTAGAAAGGCCAACAATGCGCCAAGTCTCGCACTCAATGAATGATCGACTATGGATTAGAATCTATGGGTAACTTAATGCTCGGTATAGTGTATTTCATGATAATTTAGTTTATCTAGCTACTTTTTTTGCACGATGCGTACGTGTACTTAATGTTTAAGAAACCATTAATGTTTTTCTTTTCTCGTCTGAATTATGTTGTAGATTGTTATGCACTCATACAAGTAATCTAAATCAATATAGATTTTATTTGTTTCGTTAAAATGATTTTCGTTTGTTATCGACAAAACATTAGAAGATCGTAAAATATAAATAAGCGTTTTTACGGCTTATATGTATTAACAATCACCCCTTTTGTAGATGACAAAACATAAAATTATTTTAAGTAAAATTAAAATTACGTATGATTCGAATTGAGTTTTACTCTCTTCTCCCCCTTTTTGTCGAAACAAAAAGAGCGTCGAAAAGAAACTAACACATTGTTTTAAGAAAAACATGTAAAAGAGAAAAAATGTAAAGAGAGCAAGTGACATGAATAGTTCTCGTCTTAACTCCCCCTTGACGAGTCCATCCCTTTGTGAGAGCGTCAAGTAAATAAAAACTAATAAGCTAATGAATTGCAACTTTGTTTGCAAATGGTTTCGTCCTTGTGACGAAAATGCTCCCCCTTGAAGATTGCACCTTTGCAATGGGATGCCATGACGTGTAATCCAAATACGGATTATGTTGCAAATTGTTTTGCAATGTATGGTTTGACACAAAGCTCCCCCTATAGCTTAGGGTGTCAAGGTCTTCATGTGTAATTTGAAAATCTACAAAATAAACGTTAGAAAACAAGTATATAGTGCATAATTTCGTGCAAATAAGACTCAAGTTAGTAGAAAATTTGTCTTCTGTTGCACGGATCCCACGGTTCCCTCCTTTGTGAGATCCGTCTAGGCAATTTCCAGGGATCCGTCTGTCTGGTGACAGATTTCAGCAATGGTGATATACCAAACAATGCTAATATGAGAGTGAGATATGTATACAAACAACAAACATATACTCAAAGCAATATGGCAAATAAGTTATCATTCAATAAAACAAAGAGATAATCAACAAATCTTTAAAACTAAGAGAATGATTTAGCCATGTAACACGTATGCCACTTAATACTAATGGGTGACCTAAAATTAAGAAGCAACCATGTGCTTAAGGATGATCAAACATGAAATGGGATTCCTAAACGTTCTAAGTTGAGCTTGAGACTTTAGGCTCATGGTTGTTTAGGTTTGTTGACCTCATCGAAACGTTCGAGGAGGTGATAAAACATGAAACGTTGCTCTTCACGTAGTTCATGTATCAACTTTTCAACATGTTGACAATGATAGCAATCCTTGTCATGGTTTTGAAAGGATGGTGGTAAGGTTGAGTGTCTTGAGCGGAGGTTCAAGTGAAGTGGTGAAGATCCTCAAATGAAGCGAGGAATTTGTGGAGGCACATTAAGTGGTGGCTCAACAAGGGTTGATGGTGGAGGTAGGGAAGTGTCAACTTCTATGTGGTCGGGTAGTTGACTTTGATGTTCCTCATAATCCAAAATGGACCATTAGAGAGAAATGGAGAGATTGACATTGGTGCAAGTGTTGATTCAACACTTTGGTTTTGTTGGACAATCTTCTCTAGTGAAGAGTGTGTCGGTAATGGTGGAGGATGAGATGGCCTAGGGGGTAAGTCTTCTAAGTTGTAAGAATGTGGAGATGATTGTGAGGTGGTAAGTGATATTGCTCTAGGCACCAATGATGTTGATTGGGTTGAAAAGGATGTGTTTGGTTTAGTAGGAATTATAGAGTTTGGTGATGATATTTTTGTGGGAACATTTCTCTTGGGGATTGGTTTGATTGGTTGTGTTGGTGTTTGGGAAATCCTAGCATTTGTGGACTTAACCGGAGATGATTCGGTTGAGGAAACTTCGTGTATAACCCGAGCAAGTTTCTTGGGTGGATGAGTTAGCACTAGGAGATTTCCTCATGATGAAATGACTAAAGAAGATGTTTCTAATTGCTGAGAATTATGTTTTGTTTGATGACTAAGGGATTCTAGCAAGATGACTTATAAAGGGAAGAATTTGACAAGTGCATTTAAGACTTAAGCCACTAAGATTCTTAGGAATGTAATGATTAGCATGCACAAGAGTCAACTTGAATTTTCTTGATCTAGGGACTTAATTAAGATGAGATGGAGTGTTCAAGTTAGCAAGATGGGCTTAAAATGATTGTTTTAGCTAGAGTTGACATAATCTGTCACCCGGATCCCACGGTTCCCTCCTTTGAGGGATCCGTCTAGGCTAATCCTAGGGATCCGACTCTCAGCAGCTAGAAAGGATAAAAATGATGTTTCTAAGATCTAAATACTATACCATTTTGAGTGTTTGAGCCCTTCTAAGTATCTTAAATGGAAGTGTACTTGAATGATTAATGGCAATGAGTGATATAGCTAATAATTTCCTTTTATGGAAGGAAAATGAGACTTTATGACCACCAATGGGTGTTCAAGGATGTCACTAAGAATTTTGATGATGTCAAGTTACAATAAATGATCCTAGAGATCAAATGTAAGCTTGAGATGGAGTTTGAAAAATCCTCAAAAAATTAAAAGAATTGAGAAACTAGTTTTTGACCCATTTTGAGATAAGGATGGCTAGAAGCAATTTCCTAAAGTGATCAATATATCCACCTAAGTGTTTTGAGATGTGAAAAGAAATGTGTGAGTATTGAAGCAGAAATATGGTGAGTTTTGATGAGTTGATAAATCAAAAGTACTTTGAACTAGATCCTAGGTAAGCTATGGGTGAGTGTAAAGCTATCATATGCTGAAGAAGACTTAGTTGGTTCTAAGGTCTTATGTTTGGCTAGTGTGAAGTGATCTAGTGAGTTGTTTTGATGTAAGGAAATATGTATAGCTCATCTGTAGTCACGGATCCCACGGTTCCCTTAGAGAAGGGATCCGTCTAGGCTAAAACAAGGGATCCGACATCTGCAGATCAGAACCCTTACAGCAGCAAATGCAGATTTTGCACCAAGAAATATACACTAATAATCATTAAACTAATCAGCAAAGTAAACATGTTATCACATACGGCATATCATAGATAATGGTAGTAACAATAATATCCAAGAAAACACAAACAACCGTGCTAAAACATAGTCATTCACACATGGATCAAATGTCTCAAAATAAGCATAATCCTATAGTCTCTTTCGTCAATCCTTTCTTTTCCTCTTTCCCGACTTCGTGAAGTAGTGAGCTAGGTTTTGAATCATACCCCTTAATTGTTTGAATTCCGTGGTCTCGTTTGGAATAGTTGGAAGTTGTTCATAGTAATCAAAGGGTTCCAATTCGATGTTAGCTACGGGGTCGACATCTTCTTCTTCTTCTTCATCTTCTTCTTCTTCTCCGTCCGAGGAGTCTGAGAGAGCCTTAGGTTTTCTTCCATTGACCATGAACCGTTTAGGGGGTTGTTTGGTAAGAGGTACCATGACGTGATCGAAAAGGAAATGATCATCGTTGATAGGAGATGGTTGCAATGCACTAACATACTTACAAAGTCGTGTTAGGAGCATACCATATGGAAGTACCATGTTGGCAACTTTGAATACCCCGGCCATTCTCTTCACCATGTAATAGGCGAGATTAAATGGCTTTTGGTGAATGAGGCAATAAATCATTTGCACGAGACATGCATTCGGATGATCCTTGTTACCAACTAGGCTAATGACATTTTCCCTAAGAATTTCTTCCCATTTTCTAAAGATGGGGTGTGTAGAAAACTAGAAGGGGGGGGGTTGAATAGTTTTACCAATTTAAAACTTACTTTTAAATATTTAGATCGACTTATGTCAATCTATTTGGTTGTTTATGTTGGACGTTGATAGATAGATATATAAGCGTGTAATGAAAGATAAAAAGTAAGAAGCACATCACCACGACACGGTATTTATAGTGGTTCGGCTACAAGGACACCTTCCTTGCCTACTCCACTCCCGAGTCACCTATTCGAGAGTTCGTAAACACTACACCAATCTCCTTATGGCGGAGAAGCCTTCACAACGTCGCTTACACCTTTTCCGGTACAAAGCTAAATACCGAGTTCTTTCACACCAAGGCAAACCACACCTAACACAACGTCGCCTACCCTTTATACGGTGCTAGGCTAACCACCGAGTTCTTTCACACCAAGGAGAACTAATCTTATCACAACGTCGCCTACCCTTTATTAGGTACTAGGTTAAGCACCTAGTTCCATTACTATGGAGGAACTACTACCCATCACAATACAACACCTAATCTCAAGGAGATCTACTCCTTGTTACAACACCATCAAGGATATCACCATCCTTGGAAATAAATAAATACTTATATGTATAACGATGCACCTCATCGATTATACGACCTAGGCATTCTTCCCTAATGCAACTTGATTTGATTCCTAGGCAACCTTCACTAATGCCTTTGACATAACGCTTGGCACCTTTCACTAATGCCTTCGTCTTGACACCTTTAGCATTCTTCACTAATAATTTTGACACGGACGTTAAGCACCTTTCACTAATGCTTTCGTCTTGACTCTTTCGGCATCCTTCACTAATGCCTTTAACACAACATCTACGGAGGAAGAAAGAACTATCAACAAGAGAACTTTAGTTATCTTGATGATGACGAAGCATGATGACGAAGCATGGAAACTCATGGACTTGAGCTTGCTCGACTTCAAGAAGTGGTGATCTCGCCTTTAAGAGGAACCTAGAGAATCACACAAAAAACAAAAGACAAACTACATAGAAAGATCCCTTAGGATCAGTGGTTAGAGAGGTACGATTGGAGAAAGTATGTGCGAAAAATTGGTGAGCCAAAAGGAAGAAATGGCTCACTATTTATAGAGGAGAAAGTTCAACGTTCCCGGATCCCACGGATCCTCCCACAGGGATCCGGCTAGCGTAAAGCTAGGGATCCGTGGGACGCTCCTCTTTGCCCATGGGTATTTTTGGTTATGGGTCATGGGTTATGGGTTGATCCATGGGTTTCTTTCTAGATTCAATGTATCTCTAGAATACAATGAACCTAGTTAAGTGGTTTGGACAAAACCATGGGTTATGGGTCAATACCATTTGTTAGTTTTTACCCATTTTAGTTATATACTTGTTTTTACCCATTTTAGTATATACTTGTTTTTACCCATTTTAGTATATACTTAGTTAAGTATGTAAACACTAGTTGTTGTACATATGTATATCTAAATCATAAAACCCCTTATACTTGTTTTAGTGTTTTATGTGAAAACGTAAGTGTGTTAGAAAACTATTGGCTCAAGCAGGTTTACGTATTTTATTTGTTTCGTTAAAATGATTTTACGTTTGTTATCGACAAAACATTAGAAGATCGTAAAATATAAATAAACGCGTTTTACGGCTTATTTGTATTAACAATCTTCCCTTTTGTTGATGACAAAACATAAAATTATTTTAAGAAAAACTAAAATTAAGTAAAAGTTCGAATTGAGTTTTACTCTATTCTCCCCTTTTGTCGAAACAAAAGAGCGTCGAAAAGAAACTAACACAAAGTTTTAGAAAAAATATGTAAAAAGAAAAGATGTAAAGTGAGTAAGTGACGGGAAAGGTTCTCGTCTTAACTCCCCCTTGACGAGTCCATCCCTTTGTGAGGGCGTCAAGTACATTAAAATGCTCCCCCTTGAAGATTGCAATTTTGCAATGGGGTGTCATGAAGAGTAATCCAAATAAGGATCAAGTTGCAAATGGATTTGCAATGTATGGTTTGACACAAAGCTACCCCTAGCTTTATGGTGTCAAAATCTTCATGTGTATTTTGAAAATCTACAAAATAAATGTTAGAAAACAAGAATATAGTGCATAAATTCCTGCAAATAAGGCTCAAGTTTGTAGTAATTTGTGCTTCTGGACCACGGATCCCACGGTTCCCTTTATGGAGGGATCCGTCTGGCCATTTCGTGGATCCGGGTGCGTGCGGTGATAGTTTCTTCACAATAAAGATATGCCAAACAATGTTAATGAAGAGGTGAAATATGTATATGATATAGCAAGCACAAAACACAAAACAATTATGGCATATAGATATTCATTCAATAAAAACAAGAGATAATCAAACAAATCTCTAAAACTAAGAGAACGATCTAGCCATACAAGTACTACTAATGCTAATGAGTTACCCAAATTCAAGATTCAACTAAAAGCTTAATGATGATCAAGAATGAGATAAATTTCCTAAACGTTCTAAGTTTGAGCTTGTGACTAGGATGATCATTGTAGTTTAGGCTTGTTGTCCTCTTCGAAACGTTCGAGGAGGTGATAAACCATGAAACGTTGCTCTTCACGTAGTTCATGTATCAACCTTTCAACATGTTTACAATGATAACAATCCTTGTCATGGTTTTGAGCTTCTTGAAGCGGAGGTTCAAGTGAAGTGGGTTGAGGATCCTCAAGTAAGGGAAGAATTGGTTTAAGCTCATTAAGTGGTGGCTAAATAATGTTTGAGAGTGGGGGTAAAGAAGCTTCAACTTCCATGTGGTCGGGTGGTTGACTTTGATGTCTCCTCATAATCCAAAATGGGCTATTGGGGGGAATTAGAGAATTTGATATTGGTGCAAGTGTTAACTCAACACTTTGGTTTTGTTGCACAACCTTTTCAATTGAGTTTGTAGGTAGTGGTGGAAGATGAGATGGCCAAGGGGGTAAGTCCTCTAATTTGTGAGAATGTGGAGAAGATTGTGAGATGTTTCTAGGCACCAATGATGTTGGTGAGTTGAAGAGGATATGTTTGGTTTAGTAGAGTTTGGTGATGAAATCCTAGTGGGAACAATCCTCTTGGCGATTAGTTTGATTGGTTTCTTTGGTGTAGGGGAAATCCTAGCATTTGTGGACTTAACCGGAGATGATTCGGTTGAGTAAACTTCGTGTATGACCCTAGCAAGTTTCTTGGGTGGTTCTTGGGTGGATGAGTTAGCACTAGGAGCTTTTCTCATGATGAAATGACTTAGGAAAATGTTTGTAATTTCTGAGAATTGTGTTTGAGTTTGATGACTAAGTTGTTCTAGCATTATGACTTATAAAGGGAAGAGTTTGGCAAATGCATTTAAGACTTAAGCCATTGAGATTTTTAGAAATGTGATGATTAACATGCACAAGGTTGAAGTTCAGAGTTTCACTGATCTAGGAACTTAATAAAGATGGGTGTTTAGGTAAGCAAGATAAGCTTGAAATGATTATTTTGGCTAGATTTGACATAATCTGTCACCCGGATCCCGCGGTTCCCTCCCTTGAGGGATCCGGCTAGGCTAATCCTAGGGATCCGGCTCTTAGTAGTTATGAAAGTTTTAGAAATGAAGTTTCTAAGAGCTAAAGCCTATATCATTGATGAGTGTCTAAATACTCATCATTTTGTACCATTTAAACCGCAAAACATCGAAAACACTCGAAATGCATCAAAATGATAAAAATATCACAAATAAGTGTTTTATGTGTTTTAAATGCAAAATATCAAAATCGGTGAAAACGATCAAGTTTGCATAATTGGCGCTTTAGTCCCCAAGTTTCAAAAGTTGTCAAAAACAGTCCTGGTAAATCTAAATAAAGAAAAATGTTATTCAAGGTCCCAAATATTCTAATTTGTCAAAATGGTCCTTGAATAAATCTTTTGTAAAATGGCGAAAAAGGTCCTGAACTTTCATAAAATGTCAAGTTTGGTCCTTGGAAAATTGAAAATGTCAAGTTTAGTCCTTGAATTATTGATACTTGTCACTTTTAGCCCTGGAACAACTTTGCAGATTTGGAGAATGGTCCCTTGAATTTCAGAATTTACAACTTAAGTCCTTATGTTATTAAACCTTTTAAAACCTTTTGGACTTGTCAATACTCAAATAGACCCTTGTCATAACCCCAATTGACCCCCCTGTCTTTTCTGTTTTTGAACCTGGTCAAACTAAGTCAAATCCTCGACTTTACCCGCCACCTCATGCTTGTCTTCCCATCTCTCGCCTCGCAACACCTCTCGCTTCTCCCAATACCTCTCCCATCACCCTATCTCTTCCAACCTCACCCTCCTCATCATTACATCTAGTCCACCCCCACACCGCAAAATTCGAGCCGGTGGTCAAATCTCACCTTTCCGCCAAAACCAACCCATAGCCAAAGGCACCAAAAGTTATCCAAATGACACGGAATCAAGTGGGAAGTAATCGAGGAGGATGAGAGAGACTCTTTGGAGCTATAAAGAGGAAGATGAAGCAAAGGATCGAGTAGTTAGATTTAGTTTTTAAAATGTATGTCGTTTCTTTTAAGTTAGCTTAATTAGTGTGCTAAAATGTAATATTAAGCTTCAAATGTATTAAACTCAAGTCATCTTATCATTCTAATTTACTTTCAATCTTCAATTTCAAGGTTTCATGCAAATTCATATTTTCCAGTTACTGTTGAGAATTCCAGTTTTATTTTCTTATGAACAAGCTTCTATTAGCTCCATTTTAAGCTCAAACATGTTTAATTGAGCTTGTTAAAGCTTTTTGAAAGATTGGAAACCAGTTCCAATCAAATATAGTCCATGGTCAACAAAAGTCAACTTGGGTGAAATTGGTTTGGATTTGGAGTTTTGGGTGATGCAGACTTGGTATTGGGTTGGAAATGATTTAGTTTAGTGATCCTTGGGTTTGGTTTTGGCCTGCATATCAGTTGGATATTGTGAGCAAGAATCTCATTTTCATTTTAAACATCAGTTTGCACATTTTTGCTTGTACCTGTATTTGTAGCCATAACCTATTTAAATATGTTTATTTAGCTGTATTTGGTATAATTAAACTCAGTTTGAATGTTTGCTTCAGCCAGTTCATTAGTTTGTATAGATTAATTTACTTATCAGTAGGATAAGGTATGTTTGGATTTGCTGTCAAAAATGCTTTAGAGGCTTAGTCAGTAGTGGTTCATTGTTATTCCATGCTTGTTAACTTCATTTGAGCTCATTGCAGTCAACATCTTGTGCTTGCAAAACTCAAAAGTCAAAATCCCATGTTTGCTGTCTTAAGCCATTAACTGTTAGGATTTTGGATAACTAAAATCTTGTTTTGTAATTGGAATTCATAGGTCTAGCTTGTTTCAGTTTTATTTCATCATAATACATCAATATCTGTCCACAAATTGGTTTCAAAACTCATATAAGTCAACAATTCAGTTCTTTGTCAAAAAGTCAAGCTTGAAATCTCAGTTTTGGCTCAACTGGAGTCATTTTTCTTGTGCTCAATTCTGAACCAAATCAAATGAAACTTTGGGTTCTATAAGTTCAGTAGGTCTAGTTTCTTATTACTATTTTTGTTGATTTTTAGAATTTTTTCAAAAGCTCCATATGAGCTTGTTAAAAGTGGCAAAGTGCCACATGCACAAGGATCAAGTCTGCATGGGCTTGTCAGATTTTGTAACTCTTGCAAAGCTCATCCGAGCACCCAAGGTCTAATTTTTGGTTCTAAGGTTCTTGGCCAGGTCTTCTCAAGTTCCAATTGGTGGTTTTCTTCTCGACTTATTTGATTGCTTATTCTTGGGCTTAAAGTTGGCCCAGAATCGCTTTTAACTTATTTCTCAAATCATCAAATCTTTGCATCTTGCATATTAGAGGTCAAGGCTTGTTGCTATCTGTTGCATTTTGGTTCTTTAAGCTTATAGAGCTTCTTCAAACAGTTGCTAGCTTTTGGACTCCATTTGCTTATTCATAGTGCTTTTTATAAGCACTTTGAACATCGATTTCATTTTCTTCCAAGCAACCCTATGTTTTCCATTTTCATAGCTTCCTAATATTATTTTAGACTTTTCCTGAAATTTTCAGATTTTTCCTAGCTTGTTTGCTATTTTCTTAATTTAAATTAGTTTTAAGCATTTTAAATAGCATTTAATACAAAAATTAAGAAAAGGTTCAAAAAATAATTTTTCATTTTCTTAAGTTAAGATAAATATAAAAAGCCAAAAAGTACTTTTCTATATTTTTCATAGTTAAATTTGTATTTTAAATAATTTAATTAGTTTTAAATAGTTTAAAATTCCTAGAAAATAGAAAAATAATCGAAAATTACAAAATAGTTTTGAAAATTCTATTTTGATATTTTAGATTTTTCTAAGTCTTAATTTTATTTTTCTAGCTTTATTTCCTAATTTCTTGTAATTTAGGTAATTATTTAATAGTTAAAATAGTTTTTAATTAATAATAATTAGATAAATAGTTTTAAAATAATTTTCTTTTCTATAAATTTTCTTTTATCATTAGGTTTGTAAAATGTATTTTCATATTTTTAGGACTTTTATTTCTTAGATTTCACTTTTTATTTTGTGCGTTTACGTAATTTTTATTTAAACGTAAGTTTTAGTTTTAAGTTTTAAACGTTCATCATTTTAAATATAGTGATAGCGTTTATTTAATAGATTTTATCTTTTAACTTTCTTTAATTTTCATTTAAGCCCTGTAGTTTATGGGTTTCTCTTTAGGTATAGATCAACCATAATCTTTTCCGTTCAAATCCTCCGATCACTACACGTTTGGCTATTCTCGCACATTCGTTGGGACTTAACGACACAGGGAAACACTATACTCTCCGATCTTCATTGCATTCGTGTTTGAGCGGTTTTAAGTCGATTACGGTCTGCCATTCATAAGTGGTAGGCTTGAGTGATTTAACTTGACGGTTCAAGCATCAAAATTTAGCGCCTTGCGGGCAGTGCTAATAGTCTTACGTTTAGCAGTTAGTGATTTGACATCATTCCTTGTTTATATCATCTATAAAACCAAAAACCCAAAAGATTTTCTTTCTTATTTTTGCAAAATGTTTATTCAAAAATCCAAAAGATCCATCTTTACCTCTCACATCTTTGATTCTTCATTCCTACCCTCTCAGAACCTTTGATTCTTTCTATGTCTTATCCTCACCCTCTTGGATGTCAATGGTGTGGTGGTCCTTATAATGGTGGCAATTGCCCCGGTTGTAGCATGGTGGAATCGGAAAGCGGTCCGCATCATAACCGGGATCCTATTCCTACCATAACACAACCGATTCATTCCATCGGCTACCACACCGTGAGACTCGGCGATTTCTTGTTGTAGTCTTGTGGTGGTTCACACTACGATTCGATTGTCAATCGGAAACACGCTTGTCTATGGCGGGTTCACGATAACAATTATGACTACAACACATATGACTCGCGGCCGCATCGGTTTCTTGTTGTGAGTATTGTGGAGGTCCTCACTCTAGCTCGATTGTCAAACAAGGAGTCCATTTCCTTGTAACAATTACGACTCTTCGTATCATGACCAACCTCCACGGTACCAAGTGAATCGGGCACCACCTCGGCTGAGCCACTTCCTCAAAATCTTCTACTTGATCTTTTGGATTTAGTGAAAGATTTGAAGGAATCTAAACATCCCAAGATAATCCAAATGAAAAATCCATGGAAGTTTTGTTAGTGAAGAACGGATGCTAAATTAGATTCCCAGTTGCCTTTGAAAAATCTATTAGGGAATCAATTGCAAAAGAAAAAGCGACCAAATCTAGCTCTCGATTCCGTTTCATTCCCGATGACGATGATGATGAAGTTACCCTTGATATTAGTCAACTTTATGCAGATTCATCAAGTTCATCGGTTGAAATTCCTTCCATGAAAAATCGGGGAGAAAAGACTATGATGGAACTACTAGCGAGAAGAACAAATGGAAAGTATAAAACATATGTATGCTAGTCCTTCTCAACTCCTCGATCGGTTGATATCCCGGTTGATTTCATCTCAAACAACGCTATCACACCAAGCTCCTACTCACTCTCTCGAACATGGGGATGAGCATCTTGACCTTGTTCCTAAAAGGAATCGGACGAATTCATAAAGTCTAGTGTTGAGATCCTTGTCCCAATCCCGAGAGTCGCAGGAACTTCGAGCATATGTGATTCTCCTTTCCTCTTGAGTGTTCAAAAGATCATTTTGAGACTTTTCCGATGTTAGCGACGATTGTACTTCTTATGGAGACATCGAGTATGTTGAGGCATCACTCCCGATCGATCCTCTTCTTGAGGAGTTCACCGATGAACTCACTCACATCGATCCACTTTCATCGAAAGTGACGATGATCTCTTTGATTTCAAGCCGATCTTGGAGAAACTAGAAATCTCTTATATAATGATCATTCACTCATTTCTTGTCCCATTTCCGACTCTTCCATTCCTTCTCTCACTCCGGATGAGGAAGATGATAACTTTGGAAGGAGGTCGATGATTTTCTTAGTGATGAGTCAATTCCAACGAGGATTGACAATACTTGCTATGATTCGGAGGAGACATCCTCTTCTTGAAAATCATTGATTGAAGAACCGTTTCCGCTCTCCTCCCGGAAATTTTGTTGCCAATCACCATACAAGCTTCAAGTCTAAGCTTAAAATCTAACAAATGGTGATTTGCTCCTCACTAATGAAGAATGGGATTGCATTGTGATGCACATCTTTATTCCATTTTCACAGATGGTGTGGTTTCTCGTTCCGTTTCTCCTTGGGAATGAAGACATTGTCTTTGACCCGACATTTTCATTTATCATTCTTGAGCGGGTTCATCTGTATATCTCATCGGTGTGGAACTTTCACGTACTTCAATGTTTATCCAAACATCTTGAATGAAAGTCCGATGGAGATTGTCTCTTCCACTTACTTCCCATGAACAAATTAATTGGGGTCGAGTCAAGCTAGCGACTCGGTAATCAAAAACATGAGCTTAACATGGGTTTTCACCGTGTGTACCATCTAGTGGGGAGATGCCCATGTTGTATATAGATCTAAAAATAAATGAAAATTGTAAATATTAAAAAGAGAATAATTGTTGTGTTTACACTTAGCTAGTAAATGTTATCTTTTACGTTCTAAGTTTCGCATAACAATAGGTACTTTGAATATTGAGAACAATATTCATTTCTAAGTGTGGGGAAATTCGCGAATTTTGATCATAAATTTACCCTTTTAGTCCCTTTTTCCCCAAAATGGCCAAATTTTAAAATTTTTTAGTGGAAGTACTATGTACTAAACACAACAAATGGTAATCGTCCACCATGTCTAACCCACATAAGGATTGGCTAATCCAGAGCAAACGGCTCTTGGTAAAGATATCTCAAATCCGTTGACGACTTACAATTTGCCCAAAATTGTATGGTATTCACTCACCATATCCTTAAAAGTGAAGAGTTGGCTAGCCCGCAAGTTTATGGCTTGTGGTAAAGGCGGTGGAAAAACCATAATTGGTAATCACTCACCAAAGATAATATTGATAATTTATCTAAGAGTTGGCTAGTCCGAAGCAAACGGCCACGGTAAAGACAAATCAAATCCGTTGAAAGTCGGTGATTTGCTCAAAATCATTTGGTTATCGGTGTACCAAGGTTCTTACTTGAACTGAAACATTTGGCTACTCGAGTAATGGCTTTTGGTAAAGAGATAAAATCCATTAATTTTTCTCAAAACATTGCTAGGGACTAGCAATATCTTAGTGTGGGGATTGATGAGTGTCTAAATACTCATCATTTTGTACCATTTAAAGCTGCAAAACATCCGAAAACACTCGAAATGCATCAAAATGATAAAAATATCACAAATAAGTGTTTTATGTGTTTTAAATGCAAAATATCAAAATCGGTGAAAACGATCAAGTTTGCATAATTGGCGCTTTAGTCCCCAAGTTTCAAAAGTTGTCAAAAAGCAGTCCTGGTAAATCTAAATAAAGAAAAATGTTATTCAAGGTCCACGAAATATTCTAATTTGTCAAAATGGTCCTTGAATAAATCTTTTGTAAAATGGCGAAAAGGTCCCCGAACTTTCATAAAATGTCAAGTTTGGTCCTTGGAAAATTGAAAATGTCAAGTTTAGTCCTTGAATTATTGATACTTGTCACTTTTAGCCCCTGGAAAACTTTGCGATTTGGCGAAATGGTCCCTTGAATTTGAAATTTACAACTTAAGTCCTTATGTTATTAAACCTTTAAAACCTTTTGGACTTGTCAATACTCAAATAGACCCTTGTCATAACCCCAATTACCCCTGTCTTTTCTCTGCTTTTGAACCCTGGTCAAACTAAGTCAAATCCTCGACTTTACCCGCCACCTCATGCTTGTCTTCCCATCTCTTGCTGCAACACCTCTGCTTCTCCCAATACCTCTCCCATCACCCTATCTCTTCCAACCTCACCCTCCTCATCATTACATCTAGTCCACCCCCCCCTACCTGCAAAATTCAGAGCCAGTGGTCAAATCTCACCTTTCCCGCCAAAACCAACCCATAGCCAAAAGGCACCAAAAGTTATCCAAATGACCTGGAATCAAGTGGGAAGTAATCAGAGGATAGAGAGAGACTCTTTGGAGCTATAAAAGAGGAAGATGAAGCAAAGGATCAGAGTAGTTAGATTTAGTTTTTAAAATGTATGTCGTTTCTTTTAAGTTAGCTTAATTAGTGTGCTAAAATGTAATATTAAGCTTCAAATGTATTAAACTCAAGTCATCTTATCATTCTAATTTACTTTCAATCTTCAATTTCAAGGTTTCATGCAAATTCATATTTTCCAGTTACTGTTGAGAATTCCAGTTTTATTTTCTTATGAACAAGCTTCTATTAGCTCCATTTTAAGCTCAAACATGTTTAATTGAGCTTGTTAAAGCTTTTTGAAAGATTGGAAACCGCCCAATCAAATATAGTCCATGGTCAACAAAAGTCAACTTGGGTGAAATTGGTTTGGATTTGGAGTTTTGGGTGATGCAGACTTGGTATTGGGTTGGAAATGATTTAGTTTAGTGATCCTTGGGTTTGGTTTTGGCCCGTGCATATCAGTTGGATATTGTGAGCAAGAATCTCATTTTCATTTTAAACATCAGTTTGCACATTTTTGCTTGTACCTGTATTTGTAGCCATAACCTATTTAAATATGTTTATTTAGCTGTATTTGGTATAATTAAACTCAGTTTGAATGTTTGCTTCAGCCAGTTCATTAGTTTGTATAGATTAATTTACTTATCAGTAGGATAAGGTATGTTTGGATTTGCTGTCAAAAATGCTTTAGAGGCTTAGTCAGTAGTGGTTCATTGTTATTCCATGCTTGTTAACTTCATTTGAGCTCATTGCGGTCAACATCTTGTGCTTATAAAACTCAAAGTCAAAATCCATGTTTCTTTGTCTTAAGCCATTAATCGTTAGGATTTTGGATAACTAAAATCTTGTTTTGTAATTGGAATTCATAGGTCTAGCTTGTTTCGCTTTTATTTCATCATAATACATCAATATCATCCCACAAATTGGTTTCAAAACTCATATAAGTCAACAATTCAGTTCTTTGTCAAAAGTCAAGCTTGAAATCTCGGTTTTGACTCAACTGAGTCATTTTCTTGTGCTCAATTCAACCAAATCAAATGAAACTTTGGGTTCTATAAGTTCAGTAGGTCTAGTTTCTTATTACTATTTTTGTTGATTTTAGAATTTTTCAAAAGCTCCATATGAGCTTGTTAAAATGGCAAAAGTGCCACAATGTGAAGGATCAAGTCTCGCATGGGGCTTGTGCAGATTTTGTAACTCTTGCACGAGCTCATCCGAGCACCCCAAGGTCTAATTTTGGTTCTAAGGTTCTTGGCCAGGTCTTCTCAAGTTCCAATTGGTGGTTTTCTGTTCTCGGCTTATTTGATTGCTTATTCTTGGGCTTAAAGTTGGCCCGAAATCGCTTTTTAACTTATTTCTCAAATCATCAAATCTTTGCATCTTGCATATTAGAGGTCAAGGCTTGTTGCTATCTGTTGCATTTTGGTTCTTTAAGCTTAATAGAGCTTCTGCAAGCAGTTGCTAGCTTTTGGACTCCATTTGCTTATTCATAGTGCTTTTTATAAGCACTTTGAACATCGGTTCATTTTCTTCCAAGAAACCCTATGTTTTTCCATTTTCATAGCTTCCTAATATTATTTTAGACTTTTCCTGAAATTTTCAGATTTTTCCTAGCTTGTTTGCTATTTTTCTTAATTTAAATTAGTTTTTAAGCATTTTAAATAGCATTTAATACAAAAATTAAGAAAAGGTTCAAAAATAATTTTCATTTTCTTAAGTTAAGATAAATATAAAAAGCCAAAAAGTATTTTTCTATATTTTCTTAGTTAAATTTGTATTTTTAAATAATTTAATTAGTTTTAAATAGTTTAAAATTCCTAGAAAATAGAAAATAATCGAAAATTTCAAAATAGTTTTGAAAATTCTATTTTGATATTTTAGATTTTCTAAGTCTTAATTTTATTTTTCTAGCTTTATTTCCTAATTTCTTGTATTTTAGGTAATTATTTAATAGTTAAAAATAGTTTTTAATTAATAATAATTAGATAAGTAGTTTTAAAATAATTTTCTTTTCTATAAATTTTCTTTTATCATTAGGTTTGTAAAATGTATTTTCATATTTTAGGACTTTTATTTCTTAGATTTCACTTTTTATTTTGTGCGTTTACGTAATTTTTATTTAAACGTAAGTTTTTAGTTTTAAGTTTTAAACGTTCATCATTTTAAATATAGTGATAGCATTTATTTGATAGATTTTATCTTTTTAACTTTCTTTAATTTGCATTTAAGCCCCTGTAGTTTATGGGCTTTCTCTTTAGGTATAGATCAACCATAATCTTTTCCCGTTCAAATCCTCTCGATCACTACACGTTTGGCTATTCTCGCACAGCTCGTTGGGACTTAACGACCTGGGGAAACACTATACTCTCCTGATCTTCATTGCATTCGTGCCTGAGCTGTTTTAAGCTGATTACGGTCTGCCATTCACAAGTGGCCGGCTTGAGTGATTTAGCTTGACTGTTCTGCGCGCATCAATCATCTTGAGTGTTTTCAGTTCTCCTGAGCATCTAAGATGAGGGTGTACTTGAATGAACAAGAGTAATGAATGACATAGCAAATGATTGCTTTTTATGGAAGGAAAGTGGGACTAGATGACTACCAATGGTTGTTCAAGGATAACACTAAGAATTTTGGTGGTGTCAAGTCATAATAAATGATCTTAGAGATCAGATTTTAGCTTGAGGTGAAATTTGAAAAATCCTTAAAAATCACAAGAATTGAAAAACTAATTTTTGACCCACTTTGAGATAAAGATGACTAGAAACAATTTCCTAAAATTGTTCAATATGTCTACCTAAGTGCTTTGAAAGATGAAAAACAATTTGTGAGTATTGAAGCGGAAATATGGTGACTTTTGATGTGTTGATAAGTCAAGAGACATTTTGACTAAGATCTTGTGTAGGCTATAAGTGAGTCTAAGCCTTTCTCATCCTTGAAGTGGACTTATTTGGGTTTTAATATCTTATGTTTAGCTCTTGTGATGTTATCTAGTAGCTATCTTAATGTAAGGATCTTTGTATTCTTGATCGATGTCACGGATCCCACGTTCCCTCAAGGAGGATCCGCCTAGGCTAATCCTAGGGATCCGGCATCTGCGGATCGAGCCCCCACGTAATAATGTGCAGATTTTGCACACTAATTAACCATTAAACTAAACAACAAGTTCAAGCATGTCATCACATAATAACACTCATTGATAATGGTAGAAGTAACAATATCCAAATTACCACAAACAAAAGTGCTAAAACATAATCATCCACACATAAGTTAAGTTAAAAATAAGCATATTCCTATTGTCTCTTTCGTCAATCCTTTCTTTTCCTTTTTGACGGCTTTGTGAGGTTGTAAGCAAGGTTTTGAATCATGCCCCTCAATTGTTTGAATTCCGCGGTCTCGTTTGGAATGGTTGGAAGTTGTTCGTAGTAATCAAAGGGTTCCAATTCAATGTTGGCTATGGGTTCGACATCTTCTTCTTCTTCATTTTCTTCTTCTTCTCCTTCCGAGGAGTCCGAGAGAGCTTTAGGTTTCTTTCCATTGACCATGAAATGTTTAGAGGGTATTTTGGTAAGAGGTACCATTACATGATCGGCAAAGAAATGATCAATGTTGATAGGAGATGGTTGCAATGGACTAACATACTTACAAAGTCGTGTTAGGAGCATACCATATGGAAGTACCATGTTGGAAGCTTTGAATACCCCGTCCATTCTCCTTACCATGTAATAGGCGTTGTTAAATGGCTTTTGGTGGATAAGACAATAGATCATTTGCACAAGACATGCATTTGGATGATCCTTGTTACCAACTAGGCTAATGACGTTTTCCTAAGTTTCTTCCCATCTTTTAAATATGGGATGCATTTGAAAAGTTTGAAAAGGGTCACGGTGAATGAGCTTCTTGTTTCATTGAGGCGGGATTGGTCGGCTCTTATTTTGAAAATGGTGTCTCGGATGGTTTCGGGTTCATCAAGAGGAGTATGGTACATTGGTTTAGAATCAAGTGCAAGGTTTTGGCGTTAATTGCCCAATCTTGAGTACATACAAATTCCTTCACAAGGAATGCGAAGAATTTGAGCAAAGGTGTTGAGAGGGAGAATGAAGTTTCGTTTATTGATGATGAAGGGGATTGAAATGCTATCATCGGCTTTTCGAATGATCCTAAAGATTTTATAAAACTCAAAGATGAAGACCGGACAAATTTGTTCATCAATGTCAAGAAGACAATCAAAATTGATTGCCGAGAAGACTTGACGAATGTCGGTATCCTCAAGGAAACATTCCTTGATTACACGACCTTCGTGGATAAGTCGTTTTTCGAGATTTTTGAAGACCTTGCGGTCGGTTTTTGAGAGTTCCTCATTTCGATAGTAATAAGTAAGGTAATGGACGGTATTATGATGATCTTGTTGAGTGGCTTTAGGCATGTTTGGTTCTAGAAACAAAAAATTTCCAATTAGGTAAAATTAGTTGAGATGGGTTTATGGTTTTGATTTGTATTAACAATGTTGTGAACAGGATGTGATCTTAATTATGTTAAAAGCCCCTTTTCATGATTAATTTTGAAAACCCTAATTAAAGTAATTGATTAGAGATTTGTGAAACCATAAACCCTAGGATGAGGATGATGAAAATTAGAACAAGATAGTGTAATTACTTACAATGATGTTCTAGAGAGGAATACTTGAGAGTATGGAATCCAATGAGGATGAAATCAATAGTTTAGTCGTTTTTGTGTTATGTGAGTAAGACGGAAAGGTGACGAAAGAGACTTTTAAAGAAACTAGCAATTATTAAACAAAGAGAACTATGATAACAATAAACTCACGTAAGCTATCTAATGAAAAGTAAAACATACCTCTATGCTTCTTGGTTTGGCATAATACCGAAATACTTCATGAGCTCTTAAAGTAATCCTTTGTACTTGGTGTAAGTAAGTTGTGATTACTTTTAGATCCTTTCTTGAAGGTTGACTCCATTATTCTTTGAATAGAAATGAAGGTTTTAGAGATCCTAGCATGAAGATTTCTTGAAACAAAGAATGTTAGGATGATCTATCAATGTCCAACGAATGATTTAAAAGAAAGCATGACTTGAAAATCCTTCTTTGTAGTTTTCAAACATACAGATCATATCAAGTTTTTAAAGTACAACATACTTTAAGAAACTTGGTAACAACTTCGGATGCCAATTGTAGAAAACTAGAAAGGGGTTGAATAGTTTACCAATTTAAAACTTCCTTTTAAATATTTAGATCGACTTATGTCAATCTATTTGGTTGTTTATGTTGGACGTTGATAGATAGATATATAAGCGTGTAATGAAAGATAAAGAGTAAGAAGCACATCACCACGACACAAGTATTTATAGTGGTTCGGCTACAAGGACACCTTCCTTGCCCTACTCCACTCCCTGAGTCACCTACTCGAGAGTTCGTAAACACCACACCAATCTCCTTATGGCGGAGAAGCCTTCACAACGTCGCTTAAACCTTTTTCCAGTACAAAGCTAAATACTGAGTTCTTTCACACCAAGGCGAACCACACCTAACACAACGTCGCCTACCCTTTATACGGTGCTAGGCTAACCACCGAGTTCTTTCACACCAAGGAGAACTAATCCTATCACAACGTTGCCTAACCTTTATTAGGTACTAGGCTAAGCACCTAGTTCCATTACTATAGAGGAACTACTACCCATCACAACACAACACCTAATCTCAAGGATATCCACTCCTTGTTACAACACCATCAAGGATATCACCATCCTTGGAAATTAACAAATACTTATATGTATAACGATGCACCTCATCGATTATACGACCTAGGCTTTCTTCCCTAATGCCACTTGATTTGATTCCTAGGCATCCTTCACTAATGCCTTTGACATAACGCTTGGCACCTTTCACTAATGCCTTCGTCTTGACACCTTTAGCATTCTTCATTAATGCTTTTGACACGGACGTTAAGCACCTTTCACTAATGCTTTCGTCTTGAATCTTTCGGCATCCTTCACTAATGCCTTTAACACAACATCTATGGAGGAAGAAAGAACTATCAACAAGAGAACTTTAGTTGTCTTGATGATGACGAAGCATGGAAACTCATGGACTTGAGCTTACTCGACTTCAAGAAGTGGTGATCTCGCCTTTAAGAAGAACCTAGAGAATCACACAAAAAATAAAAGACAAACTACATAGAAATATCCCTTAGGATCGGTGGTTAGAGAGTGCAAGACTTGGAGAAAGTATGTGTGAAAAAGTGGTGAGCCAAAAGGAAGAAATGGCTCACTATTTATAGAGGAGAAAGTTCATCTTTGTTCACCCACGGATCCCTCCCACAAGGGATCCGGCTAACGTAAAGCTAGGGATCCGTGGGACGCTCCTCTTTGCCCATGGGTATTTTTGGTTATGGGTCATGGGTCATGGGTTATGGGTTGATCCATGGGTTTCTTTCTAGATTCAATGTATCTCTAGAATACAATGAACCTAGTTAAGTGGTTTGGACAAAACCATGGGTTATGGGTCAATACCATTTGTTAGTTTTTACCCATTTTAGTTATATACTTGTTTTTACCTATTTTAGTATATAATTGTTTTTACCCATTTTAGTATATACTTAGTTAAGTATGTAAACACTAGTTGTTGTACATATGTATATCTAAATCATAAAACCACTTATACTTGTTTTAGTGTTTTATGTGAAAACGTAAGTGTGTTGGAAAACTATTGGCTCAAACAGTTTACGTATTTTATTTGTTTCGTTAAAATGATTTTACGTTTGTTATCGACAAAACATTAGAAGATCGTAAAATATAAATAAACGTTTTTACGGCTTATTTGTATTAACAGGGTGCATTTCGAAGAGTTCCATTGAAAAGGGATCACGGTGAATGAGCTTTTTGTTTCGGTTTAGACGGGATTGGTCGTCTCTAATTTTGAAAATGATGTCTCATACGGTTTCAGGTTTATCAAGAGGAGTATGGTATATTGGTTTGGGATCAAGAGCAAAGGATTGAGAGGAAATTGCCCAATCTAGAGAGTACATACAAATTCCTTCACAAGGAATGCGAAGGATTTTAGCGAATGTGTTGAGGGGTAGAGTGAAGCTTCGTTTATTGATGATGAAAGCGATTGAAATGCTATCATCAGTGTTTCGAATGATTCTAATGCTTTTGTAGAATTTAAAGATGAAAACCGGACAAATTTGTTCATCAATTTCAAGAAGACAATCAAAGTTGATTGCCGAGAAGACTTGACGAATGTCGGTATCTTCAAGGAAACATTCCTTAACTACACGACCTTCGTGGATAAGTCATTTTTCAAGTCTTTTAAAGACTTTGCGGTCGGTTTTTGACAATCCTTCTTTCTGATAGTAATGGGTGAGGTAATGGACTGTATCATGATGGTCTTGTTGAGTGGCTTTAGGCATGGTTGGTCCTAGAAACACAAATATTCCAATTAGGCAAAATTTGTTGAGATGGATTTATGGTTTTGATTTGTATTAACAATGTTGTGAACACAATGTAATCTTAGTTGAGTGAAAGCCCTTTTTAATGATCAATTTTGAAATCCCTAATTAAATTAATTGATTAGAGATTGAGAAACCATAAACCCTATGATGAGGATGATGAAAATTAGAACATGTTAGTGTAATTACTTACACTGGTGTTCTAGAGAAGAGTACTTGAGGATATGGAGTCCTATGAGGATGAAATTAGTTCTTGAGTCGTTTTTGTGTTTTGTGGGGAGAGGGAAAATGATCAGTAATGGTTTTCAAAAGCGTATAGTTGTTTTCTGTCCCACGGTTCCCCCGGATCCCTTGTATAATGGATCAGGCTAGTACAACTAGAGGGATCCGGCTACTGTAGACTGAAAAAGGGTGTTTGGCAATATTTTTGTTATAAGTTATGGAATAGCTTATGGAACAAAAATAGTTTAAAAAAAATAATGTTTGGTCAACGGGATTTAATTATCGAGAATCCATTTGTGACGACGGCGTTAGTTTGACGAGATCAAAAGGAACACTATTCCCGATGATGAGTGAGTCGGGAAAGTGGCGAAAGGAGACTTTTTGAAAGACTAGTATTTATAAGAAGAATGGTATTAACATATTCATTTAGATATAAGCTAGCTAATGAAGAGTAAACATACCTCTATGCTCTTGATTTTGGTTTGTGAAGACATGAGACCAAAAATACTTCATGAGCTCTTAAAGTAATTCTTTGTACTTAGAGTAAGTAGGTTGCGATTACTTTTACACTCTTTCTTGAAAGTTGACTTCATTAATCTTTGAATAGAAATGAAGGTTTTGGAGAGCTCCTAGCATGAAGATTTATTGAAACGAATATGTTAGAATAATCTATCAATATCCAACATGAAAGAGAAAAAAAGTGTTTTAAAATATTTCCTTCTTTGTAGTTTTCAAACATACACGGATCGTATCAAGTTTTTAAAGTACAACATACTCTAAGAAACTTGGTAACGAAGCTCTGATGCCAATTGTGGAAAACTAGAAGGGGTGGGGGTTGAATAGTTTTACCAATTAAAACTTCGTTTTAAAACATTTAGATTAACTTATGTCAATCTATTTAGATGTGTATGCTGGACGTTGATAGATAGATATATAAAAGTGTAATGAAAGATAAAGAGTAAGAGGCACATAACCACGACACAAGTATTTATAGTGGTTAGGCTACAAGGACACCTTCCTTGCCCTACTCCGCTCCCCGATTCACCTACTCGAGAGTTCGTAATCTCTACACGACACCAACTCCTTATGGCGGAGAAGCCTTCACAATGTCGCCTACTCTTTTTCCGGTACTAGGCTAACCACCGGGTTATTTCACCAAGGTGAACCACACCTACCACAACGTAGCCTACCCTTTATCCGGTACTCGGCTAAGTACCGAGTTCTATTACAACGGAGGAACTACTACCCAACACTACACAACACCTAATCCCAAAGGAGACCCACTCCTTATTACAACACCATCAAGGATATCAACATCCTTGGAAACCAACTATCACTATTTGTATAACGATGCACCTCATCGATTATACGACCTTGGCATTCTTTACTAATGCCAATTGATTTGATTCCTAGGCATCTTTCACCAATGCCCTTAACACAAACGCTTGGCACCTTTCACTAATTCCTTCGTCTTGACACCTTTAGCATTCTTCACTAATGCTTTTGACACGGACGTTAAGCACCTTTCACTAATGCTTTCATCTTGACTCTTTCGGCATCCTTCACTAATTCCTTTGACACAATACTTCTATGGAGGAAGAAAGAACTATCAACAAGAGAACCTCAGTAGTCTTGATGATGACGAAGCATGGCAACTCATGGACTTGAGCTTGCTCGACTTCAAGAAGTGGTGATCTCACCTTTAAGAGGAACCTAGAGAATCACACAAAAACAAAAGACAAACTACATAGAAAGATCCCTTAGGATCAGTGGTTAGAGAGTTACAATACTTGGGGAAAGTATGTGTAAGAGTGGCAACCCAAAAGGAAGAAATGGCTCACAATTTATAGAGGAGAAACACCTACTGTTCCATGGATCCCACATATCCTACCCTTAAGGGATCCGTCTAGTGTAATGTTAGGGATCCGTGGGACGCTCCTCTTTGCCCATGGGTATTTTGGTTATGGGTCATGGGTTATGGGTTGATCCATGGGTATTTCATTAGATACAATGTATCTAATAGATGCAATGAATCTAGTCAAATGGGTATGGGTCAATACCACGGGTTGTAGTTTTTACCCATTTATAATACATACTAGTTATGTATATATTTGCCCAATATGTAAACACTAGTTGTTGTACATATGTATTACTAAATCATAAAATCACTTATACTTGTTTTAGTGTTTTATGTGAAAACGTAAGTGTGTTAGAAAACTATTGGCTCAAACCATTTACATATTTTATTTATTTCGTTAAAATGATTTTACGTTTGTTATCGACAAAACATTAGAAGATCGTAAAATATAAATAAACGTTTTTACGACTTATTTGTATTAACACACCCGTCAACCATTCAATCTAGCCTACTACATTGCTAGGAGAATGATAGACATTCCAACTCAAGGATCAGTCACTCTTCCTTACGGGATGCTCCTCACCCGTCTCTATCGAGTATTTGCACCCATTCCACCAAGCCCAAAAGGGTGGAAGCTTGACTATGCTCTCATCCCTCACATATTTGTGCCCTTGAGTGACGACGAGTGGCTAAGACTAAAGGCAAAAGAGCAAAACCTCCAACTCCTTCATCATCATCATCAAATAGCTCAGGGACGGTCTCCCAAATTCTCGCCTTCCACCTCAAGAGTACTATGCATCTCTCCACGAGATTGTGAATGAATCATGGAGTTCAAGCAAACCAAGGGATGTTCAAGTGCCTTGGTAGGATGATGACTAAGATCTACAAGAAGTTGGATAAGTGAGGTTCATTTGAAGGAGTGTTTGGAGCAGTGTTGCAAAAAGGTCTACAAGGCCGATTAATCACCGATTAGGTGCTCTTGAGCCACCGACCTTTCCGATTTGTGTAAATCGTTCAAACAAATCGGTCAATCATGGTCAGCGGCGGTTAACGATGGTCAAACTTGCTGAAAACATGGAAATCTTACCAGAAATACCCTAAACTCGCCGTAAATTAGTTATAATCAATTATAATCGCTGTTTATATCTATTACAAGATGTTTTTCAAGGAAAATCTTGTCGAAAATACCAACACTTGCCATAAATACCTAAAACTTGCCAAAAATGCCAATACAATTAATCATCGATTCGCTATTTTTGCAACCCTGAACAAATGTAATCACTTATAGTCGCTGTTTATATCTATTACAAGATTTTTTAAGGAAAATCTTTTCAGGAATACCCAAAACTACCAAGAAATACCCAAAACTTGCCAAAAATGCCAATCCGATTAATCACCGGTTAATCCCGCCTAGACCGATTACAAGCTACAGGGGGTCGACCGCCTCACTACCGATTTACGATTTTTGCAACCTTGGTTTGGAACAAGACAATAACTATGGTTTACGATACAATTTGGTTGTTTTTAATTTGTAGGATGATAATATGACTTAAAACAATGTTGTATGCTAACCGGTTCATGCAGGGGGATAGCACAAGTGTGTTATCAAAATTTACCCATTTTCACTTTTATGTGAAAATCGTTAGCCCTTGGTCAAAGTGTATGCTCCACTATGTTTGTATATGTGTTATTGACTTTTCCTAACTAGAAATGATTAATGTCACATGTTTTAAGCAAAATTTCAGGTTTTGAAAAAGTCCCCAACACCTAAAAAATGGGTCTGTGAACTTTTCTGTTGTCCACGGATCAGACGACACCAAATATTTGGTACCGTCTGTTATGCATTTTGGTACCGCCGTACCTGTACAAGCGGACCAGGCGGCACCATTTTAAGGGTTTCGCCTATGTAAACTTTTGGTGCCGTGGATCCTACAGGTATTTTTCTAAATTTCGCTTATTTCAACATTCCAAATTACCATACATTGCTTCTAGGTTAATCTTAACTAGTTCTTACCCATATTAGAACTAGTGTAACATACTTAGGCATATAGGATATCCATTTCCCACCAAAATTCAAAAATTTCAAAAATCCACCCAAGGAGCCCTTTTTCATAAAGGAAGGAACCAAAAATTTGGTTCCTTGCAATCCGTGGGTGATCTGATTCTAAAGATCCATGATCATTAGAACACATTTATTGCAAATCTTTGTCTCTTCACTCCATCCTTCTTGTATGGATTGACTTGGGTGATATGGCTAGCATTAAACCCACTTCAAAATCATTAGGAACCTCATCTATTCTATGGTTTAACATCAAATAAAACACATTTCTCCATAATTTTCAAATCCTATAAATTAAGAGCTTTTACCATGATCATCTTCACACCTTCTCAACTCTTATCATCTACTAGCAAAAAATTAAGCCAAAATGACTAAGTCTTCACCATCAACCAAGCCTTGCAAAAGAACCGCTAGAATGAGCGTAAGACCTTGTTGTTTCGTCAACATAAGCTCCTCTTCCAAGTCATCTCCATTAACCATCTCATCTCCCATAAGAGATGAAACAACTCTCACTTTGGCTACTCCTACACCACCACCACAATCACCTATCATTATCAGTACTCCACCACCAACAATGTAAGATATTAGTTTTCACATACACATCAAACCATAACAACAAGGTGGCGAATAAGTGGAATTCTAGAGAGAAAGTTAGAGGTTTAGGAACTTTAGTGAGAGAAAGAAAATTCTTATTATGAGCTCCAACTCTCTACCTTGGGAGGTAGAGAGTATTTATAGTCTTACATAAAACGCCACACAACGGGTGTGGATCGGGCATACGGTGGGTAAAGACCGTCCTTCCTCCACGGTGTTACTTAACTAAATACTACTTAACTTAAAATAACTACGACTACGAGCTTTCGCGATTACATATACTTGAGGTGACCGACTCTTTAATACCGGAATTTCTAATTCCTAACAATCTCCCCAAGGAGGTCACCTCAATCATGTACTTAAATTACCTTGAATACAAATAGATATTACATTAAAAGATTGTTCTTGCATTCTTGATGTAGTCCTTTGCTCTTAAGCTCGTAGTCATTGATTCTTCACATTGCATGTTTGGTTACTCCAAGTGGAGGTCTTTCTTGATCCACGTGATAATAAATTTGAGCCGACTTTTGAGATCATCGACAAACAAAAATCTACGTGACATCCATTGTGGTGTTGGTATTATGTGATGTTGTGACTTTCGGACCGACATGCTCACATTACGGATCATGATATCTTCTCATCGAGTAGCGGAAGCTTTCGTTGATTCATGATATTGGCGTGATAGCGAAGCATGGAGTGAGAATATCGAGTCATTGATGCACTAATCATGATTTCTTTTGAGTTGAATGTGTTAAGTGAGCATGCGGCTATGGATTGACCGCTTCATTCGGATCATTTTGCAAGCGTCGGTACACGCATACAACAGCTAGCAATAAATCGCACGAAAGTGTCTTTGATCACTTCGTTGAATTGAGGTACACGCCCACGGTTCCCGTTGATCGATACATGTCTTGCTGTGATCGGTATAATTTGAAGAATTTCCTTGACAGGTTTCATGGTGCTCTAGTTGTTCTCAAACCGGAACATCTCAAAGAAGACAACACGGAGTGAGTGAACCAAATAATTTTAAGTCCATCGATTGATGAAAAGAGATTTGAAAAACAATCGTGTATTGCTCAATAGAAATTGTTTTTGCAATACAACGAAGGTTTTATTGAAAATCAATTATCAATCATAAAAACACCTTTTGGTTTGAAAAATGAGTACACGGTCGATGTGCTAAAGAAAAGAGTTGTTAGGCACAAAGACCGGTTTTTCAAAGGTATCCGTCAATCCATAACCTGAACCAGGATTGATTCAAGACTTGAATCGCCTCATTGTTTCTATTCAGTTGTCACATGGTTGATCTAATGAATAGATCTCACATGCCACCTACCGTGAGCTTGTTTGATGTTGGCTCGAAGGTTTTCCATCTTCATTGTGAAAATGTATGCATATCACTCGGATGTTACGGCAATACCACAAGGATAATGCGTGGGACTCAAGATATAAGCTCTCTTTCCACATTGTGTGAGCGAGAGTCTTCATTGAAAGTGTCCTAATGAGATCGATTGATGATCTCGAGGCTCTAAACTCAATTTTGTGCATATTTGGATCCCGTGTTCGAGACTATGGAGAGGTCTCCTTCTTCAATATCAACAATCTCTAAGAGAAAGTCGATAGATAATGTTGGTTCCCGTGAGAATGAAACAAGCCCTTTTAAGAGGAACTTGAGTGGTTTGGGAAGTTGTAGTGCGGTCGTCACCGGGTCCATGACGTCTTGTCTTCAATACCGATGTTACCATCGTTAGCATATGAGTTGAACCCGTTTACGCCCTAAGGTTGAATAAATGGAGGGCTATTTGTTTTCACCCTTTCTCATTCAATTCCTTTTAATTCTTCAACCCTTACATGCTTACCGAGACTTCATAGCAAGAACCTTGTTGGGTTTGTTCTGATGCTTTGCTGCCTCTCATCCGCACTCTTCCCATATCTCACTTTTCTCCTTTTATCATCATACCTAAAGACTTCTACACTAACTAGTGGATTGTCCTGGTAGATCCCTCCGGTTACGGCGGATCATGGGAACCAATACCTAACCTTATCATCCTTATATCACCGTACATAAAGTAAAGTTGGTCGGTCTATTTGGTATTGTTCATCTACCATTGGAACCAATTGAAAACCATTTGAAAATCAATCCAGATACTTGTGATATGTTATCAAAACATTTTGTACCTGATTTTTTTTTTGATATATTTAGAATAAGTGCTCCCCCTCAACATGTGCATCAAATGTTTGAAATCGTTTTGCACACGGAGGCAAGAGGAAGAAATTACTTCTTTGATTACCATTTTCTAAAAAATATCACCATCACTTCCTTGATCAAATCAAGTAGATAAAGCATTTCGGGAAGGATGAGGTTTCCATAAATTTGCTCCCCTCAATATGTGCCTCGAGGTTTTGAAAAGAGTTTTGCACGTACTAGAGGAACCCGCACATGAGATAAATGATCACGTTTTAAATCATAGGTTTAAGATAGATGCTCCCCTCAACATGTGCATTGAAAATTTGAAATCGTTTGTCACATGTGGGAAGGACATCATGTACATCCTTATAAAACCATTTACGAATAATCGGTTTAAATCCAATTTAAATCACACATTCTCCCCGATCACAATTATCAAATCATTTGAGATTTGTGATCTCTTATAGATTTAAATTGATTTTGAAAGCTTTTAAGGAGAATTGTGACTTGATTATGAAAGCGTCTTAATCGATAAGGATCGGATTTAAGACTTTAAACTCCATTGATAAAACATGCATGATTATCTTTTGAAAACATTTTAATGCCAAATAACTTTTTAATTTAATTGAAATCATTCTCCCCTCAATCAATGACATAGGTTGTTGATTGAGAGATAGAGATTTGACAAATAAGTCCCGATGATTATCAAAAATAGAGACCGAGTTATTTTTCAAAGCGTTAGTTTTCAGCAGATAAATGTTTATAGAATCGAGCATGGAATTTGAAAATATGGTAAAGCATAGCTCTGTTCATTCTATGAAAAGCGGTTCTTGCTGAAATGACAATAAACCATTTTTTTCTTTCTCTCTCAATTTTTTTATTTATAAGAATTCGAACAACATCTAAAGTCCGTGTCATTCTTTGAATGACAAGACAAAGACCGTAGATATTAACGAACCGAGAAAAACATGACAAATTGACAATTTTTTTTTTTTTTTTTTTTTTTTTTTTTTTTTATAATTTTCAAAATTTTATATTTTGTATTTTGATTTTCGAATAGATATATACAAGAGATATATGAAGGTAGACCTTTACTCCTCGTCTTCCTCCTCGAAGACGTTTGAGTGTTTTCGGTTGAAGGCTTTTCAAGCCAAGGCGTGGGAGAATAAACTCAAACGTTCTCTTGGAAGAGCTTTGGTGAAGATGTCCGCTAACCGATATTCGAGACCTCACAAAATAGAGTTCCACCACACCTTTTCCACTTGTTCCCGATGAAATGATGTCGAATGTCGATATGCTTTGCTCTAGAGTGTTGAACATTGTTGCATGAGAGAGCAATAACACTTTTATTATCACAAGATGCAGAGGGATTTTGTTGAATTCAAAGCCATAGTCGGATAATTGAGATCTCATCCATAAGACTTGAGCACAACAGATGACATGGCTATGTATTCAGCCTCTGTAGAGGAAATAAAGTACTCATTTGCTTCTTTGAAGACCACTCACAAGCTTATCACCCGTAAACCGAGCACCTCGGATGTACTTGACGAGTATCTTGACACCTGCATGATCGGCATCGCATAGGTCGTTAGTGACATACCGGTGTCCTTGGTACCAAAGACCCATATTGATGGTTCCTTGGAGATACCGAAAGACCCTTTTAACCGCTTCAAGGTACTTTCTAGTAGGCTTAGCACGGTATCTAGCACACATGCAAACAATGAACAAGATGTCCGGTCACTAGCGATGAGGTACATCGAGGATCCAATCATACTACGATATTTCGTTTGGTCAATCATGATCCCCGAGTGGTCCTCATCTAGTTTGGTTCGATCAATCATGGGGTGTCAACAGGTCACTTGAATCAAACCCAAATTTCTTTAAGATCTCATTGCATATTTAGATTGATTTATGAAAATGCCTCCGGGACTTTGTGAAATTTGTAATCCCAAGAAAAATGACATTTGTCCCATCATTGACATTTGAAATTTTGAACTCATTTCATTAGAAAACGATCACATTCCATTGGGTGCAATCGAGGCAAAAATAATATCATCAACATAAATTTGAACATGAGTTAAATGTTTGCTCGACTTCCTAGTGAACAATGTAGGATCAATGCTCCTTTGCTAAATCCGCAGATAGAAGAAACTTTGACAGTGTATCATACCATGCCCTTGGAGCTTGCTTTAAACCGTAAAGGGCCTTCTTCAAACGATAAACGTGAGTAGGATGCTCTTGATTTACAAATCCTTCAGTTGGTGGACGAGAGCGACTTCTTTAAGGTCTCCGTTCGAAATGCCGTCTTCACATCCATCGATAGACTATCATGTTCTTACTAGCGATTAGCCAAGAAGATTACGATTGCCTCGATTCGAGCAACTGGAGACAAAGATTCTTCAAAGTCAATACCCTCCTCTTGACGGTATCCTTTAGCAACTAATCGAGCCTTGTTCTTCAACACATCACCATGCTCATCAAGTTTCACTTTGAAGATCCATTTAAGAGCAATAATCATAGCACAATCTGGAGCAGGTACTAACTCCCATACATCAAGTCGATCAAACTCATGAATTTCATCTTGCATGGCATTGAACCAGCTATCTTCATTCATGGCGGCTTTAACATCTTTTGGTTCGATCTTAGATAGTACGGAGTTGAAGAAGCACCATAAGGCATCGGTTGCAAGTTGTTTCCGTGTTGATACAGGACGAGAGGATTTCAATGATGTTGTCTAATAGATGATCGTGAGTCCATTTTCGAGGTGTTCATGTGGTAGTCGTTGAGGGACCGAGGTAGTCGAGTCGATGTCTCCAAGAAGATGGTTCGATGATGATTCAGAGCAAATATGTTTTCAAATGGAGCATCTTCGGGAGTAGCAAAGGGATTAACTTCATCATTGATACCGAAACATTTCCATGATGTACATTTGAAGAATGATGATTTGTTGATGAGGCGAAGGATCGCAGCAGCGCTTCTTGACTTAAAGATATTAAGGCCGAGGATTGCCTTCATTCACGGGAATATGAGCGGCTTACATTGTAGGAATCGACACCTCATTAGTACTTGGATCATAAAGTTCATCAAACATAAGATCAAACAATTTCTTTAAATCATCTTCGGATGGAGGTACATATGGAGTTTCTTGAGAAGAGTTTGGAACAAGGATGAACCAATGGGACTGTTTTGAAGTGTGGGTCCAGAATCGAATTGTCCAGAGCCATTTGACGGTCGACTCATCAAACGTAACGTGAATTGTTTCCATGATATTTCGGGTTCTTTTGTTGTAGATTCGGTATCCCTTTTGTTTGAAGCATACCCTACAAATACTCCAATGTCTCCTTTAGCTCTAAGTTTGCCTAAGTCTTGTCCTCATTAGTTGGATAACACAATGCACCAAACACACGAAGGAAAGAGATTAGGTTTTCTATTGTGGACAAGTTCATATGGAGTTTTTCCATGAGCAGTGTGAATCGAGAACGATTTTGTGTAGCATGCGGTGGCAATAGCTTGACCCGAGAAACATTGGAACCTTTGAGTAAATCGGCATTGTTCTACCGGCTTCTACAAGAGTTCGATTTAGTCTTTCAACTACACCGTTCGTTGAGGAGTTCGTGGAACACTTCTTTGATGGTCGATTCCAATGCTTTCATAAAAATCACTAAGTTGTTTGTTAACAAACTCGGTTCCATTGTCTGCTCGAATAATTACATTGTTTTGTTAAGTCGAACTCGCAAATGTTTGATGAGTTTGATGATGATATCGAGTTTCATCCTTTGTCCTTAAGAACTTGACCGTGTGAATCTAGAGTAATCATCAACCACAACCAACACATATTTCTTACCAAAGATGTTCTGCACTCTCATTGGTCCACACAAATCCATATGAAGGGTATGAAGAACTTACGTAATTGAGTTTGTAGGTTTGGGTTTGTGGGCATACTTTTGCTTTTACCCAATTGGCATCTTGAACACGATGATCCTTTTCATACTTTAGTCTAGGTAAACCTATAACTAAGTCCTTTCGGAAAGATCATTGATGGTGCCAAGTTCAAGTGATTGAGACGACGATGCCATAACCATGACTTTGTTTTTGAAGCCTTTGATAACAAGCGATTGGAGAAGACCTCATCATGTCATCGATAGAGATGGTGTAAAGATTTGAGCCACGAGTTCCTTTTAACAGTTCCTTACCATTAAGATCTCTAACAAAGCGGTATGTTTTCGAAGGCTACTTCTAGATCGAATCACGAATTGACCAACGAGAGAATGATTATGACCCGACCTTCCACATAGTATACTCTAGAGATGACACTATCACCAACAACGTAATCTCCATAACCCATGATTGCACCGAAATGATCATTACCGAATCTAACGGTCCGATGAATTTGCTCACGAAGTTCATGAGTCGCGACCGGTATCCAAATATATGCTTGGAGCGGCTGAGTCCGGTACCACGAGCGATTTGAGCGATCCGCGGTTGAACACGCATAAGAATGGATAATCGGATAATTGGGATCCCCATGCAAGAATGGGTTCCATTTGGTTAGTAACAATGGTTGGAACACCCACATCGAAAAAGGAGCATTCATATCGAAATCAAGGCACCGGAATCATTGTGAATAGATGCGAGATTAGTGTTTGTATTAGCCACATTCACGGTGTGCTCACTTCTTAAGGAATAGTTCTACCAAGAGGCAACCATTTTCTAGTGGGCATTGTCGATTATTCTTATGACCAACGGTATCCAATAATAGCCTATCTTACTAAATGTTCTTCCTGGGGTTTCCTTTGTTTTCTAACTTTCTTTCGTTTTGCCTTTTTGCCTTTTAGTATGAACATTAGCAACATTAATCGGACAATTATCATCATTAGGCAAAACATTAACACCACATTCATGATTAGAAATGTAATTCAAGCGATCATCGGTACAAGGTTTGCAAATAGTATCGAATTTGAATTAATTACAAGACGCCTATGGCTAATACTAGAATCAACACGATTCGTTTTATTCGATTCAAGCTTAAAGTTCCTAGATTGTTCTTCTACTCTTTTCCAAAGGCACATTCTTAGCTTGCGAGGTCCTATCATTCCTTGTATTGTCTTGAGACTTTGACCGCTCCCTTTAATGTCACCGATTACTCTGTAGAGGAATGGGAACATTAGTGGGTTTTACAACTCTTTGCATCACTGTTTAGATGTCTTTGATCTCGAACTACATGCGCACACTAAGGTTCACTTTCTTAAAACTAGAAGTCTTGGGATTTGTACTCCTAGAAGGCACACTTGAGTTCTCTTTCATAGCATTGACGGATCCGAAATCGAACTACTTACAGGCACACTAGGTTCATATTCAAGACATTGGGCATCGAATGAATATCATACTTGGCAATAGGCATCGAACATGGAATCAAAGGATTAACTCTCTCACCTAATGACTTTGGGCATATTGTGATCAAGCATTCTAAGATTTCTTGAGATCGTTTGGCATATAAGCATGCATGTCCAATTGCATTATCATGAGGTTTCACTAACTTATCCTCTTCAACAATCTCACGCAGACATTCTAGGCAATCCTTAAGGGATGAGAAGTATGTTTGAACAACAAGTTTGTTGTTCCTGAGATGAGGAGGGACATATTTCACAGACAAAGCATATTTATTACAAGAGTGAACCTTTGATACACCATTCTCCCCATTGGTCATTGGCATTTTCCTTTTACACGACTCTTGATTCTCAATTTCCTTTTGCAATGAAGTTATTTGTTCGTTATTTTTATTACGAGTGACCTTTATTGATTCAAATAACTCATTGAAATGACGTTTAACCTTTTCATTTTCTTCTAGAAAACTTTCGTTTTCCTTTTGTAATGCATTTACTAGGTTTTGAAGATGAAACGTTTGAGAATTCGAGAATCTAAAGGAGGAGGCATTTGGGAACTGTCATATTGTTCGTTTGACCCTTTAATTGAGAGATTTGGGCTTTCAACTTTACGATCGTGTTGCACCGAGCTTGAATTTGTTCATCCCGTTTGTTAATTTGAAAACGCATCAAACTCGGAGCATCCGAGGATGTCTTGATATTTGAAGTTTTGACATTTTCTTTAAGATGTTGATATTTTAGTTGTAAATTAAAATGCTCAACTTCTAGTTTAGAAAAATGTTTAACCAAATTGTCGTGATCATCCAGCTCAATTTTCTCGTTTAGTTTAGAATTAGTTTTTCAAGCTCAATGACACGATCATGGGAGACTTTCGAGAACAGATAGTTCATGAAATTTGGAAGCATTAATAGAGCAATTTGAAGCGATGAAAATATATCTTGAGCAACACATTCAAGAATAAGACTCTCATTTAATGTATGCAAGTTCTTCCTCTCAATCTCATTATATTTTAGTGCACGCTCATAGTCACTAACTTCAACTATCATTGCATCAAATTCCTTTTCCATTCCTTTGATATCGCTTTCTATCCCTTTTAAGACTCTCAAAGTGATCTTTTAGAAGTTTAAAGAAAGGCATGACCTCGATTAAATAACATTCTTTCATTTGCTCAAAACCCCTTTCTCCTTCCGTTATACCGGTGGGTGTGATTCTTTTCTTGCAAATTTTCTCAAAATCAACAAATAGTTGAAATATAACATATTGGCTAATTAAGGTCTTGCTTTTAGTGGCAATTGTTCTAGGAACAAGATGCATTGGTGTATTAGGAGGATACACAATCGCTCTAGGCATTTTCCAAAGGGAGGTTTGTTTCAACAATTTTTTCGACTTTACGCTTATCTAAATCCGCTTTCCGAAAACTTGTTCGGAGTCACAATGTCTCGAGGCTTAAACATGTTCAAGGAACCAGCTTTTCCTTCTTGTAATCATGGGGTGTGATCTTTATTTTCTTCTGATTGATGCAAAACCGTCAAGTTTAATTACACAAGCTAACCACTTGTGAATGGTCAACCGTAACAAACTTAAAACAGATCACACACCAAATGCAATTAAGATCAGAGGAATATAATGGATTCCTGGGTCGTTAAGTCCCACGGAGGATGAATTGGTGTATAAACACTTGATCAGATGATAGAATGATCACTAAGGATAGTGATCAGTAAGGATATTGATGGAAAATTACCTAAAGAAAAGATCTACAAATTACAGCGACTTAAATTCAAATTAAAAGAAATTAAAAAGTTAAAATATATTAAATAAATGCTATCACTATTTTAAAAAAAATCGATTTTATAAAACAAAATAACTTAAATAAACTATCTTAAGTGAAACGTAAACTTAAATTTTCTAAAAACGTGGTTTAAAATGAAAACGAGCGTTATTTCTAAAAATTACGCGAGTGCGCAAGCAAAAACGTAAAATTTATGAAATAAAAGTCCTACAAGTGTAAAAACAATTTTTTTACGTACTATATGACAAAAGAAAATTTTAGAAAAAGATTTATATTTTTAGACTTTTATATTTTTATTATGAATTAAATAAGATTTTACACTAATTAAATGTTTAAAAATACTAAAACTAATGAGAAAAATCTGAAACTTTTTTATAAAATACTTAATACTAATACAATTTTATAAAAAATACAAAAACTGAAAAAGCTAGCTCGAATAAGCTAGAAATAAGCTAAATAAGGCGTATAAGCTAAAATGGACAAAGTGTGGTTATATATTTGATTTTTCAAAATAAAACCAAGACAAGTCCCAAGGGCGCTTGGTATCCAGGTACACACTAACACTCTTCTAAGGGGGAGGTCTCAGGTTCGAGCCTGCCTACCCCCTTTTTGCTAAACATTTTATTTTTGGAATTTTTCTACACAAACTTGTTAAGCACAAGAAAATAAGCAACTTTTATAACTATGACTTTTTCTAAAAACCAATAATAAGCACTGAATAAGCAATGAATTTGTCACAGTTTACTTTTAAATAGAAATAAGCACAAGTTTAACTGAAATGGGTGATAAGCTACTTAATAATCACAAGTATAATGGAAATAAGTTAGCTACTTGTAAATAAGCTAGTTTGAACACTCGAATAAGCACAATAACTAATAATAAGCAATTAAGCAAAAATAAGCAAAGCTAAACATCATTACACAAGATACTATATGGTTTACTAGGCAACTTCTAACTAATTTTTAAGCACTAAAATAAGCTATGAAATGAAAATGAACACTGGAATTATCAAGCTGACCAATTAAGCTATCCAAAAAGCTAAAGTACTCACAGTGGTGTTCACTTAAGAGCTTATAATGAGCTTATGCAAAAACTTGAAAACACTGATTGGTTATGTACTACATGAAATGGACAAAAATAAAAGCCATAAGCAGGCTTATTAAATAAGCTATTAAGATGAAAATAAGGATTGGACTATAGAGAAAGCTAGGTAAGCTACTTAAAAAAGCTAAATATATAGGCTAACACTTATTAATAAGCTCTGTGAGGGCTTTTGAATCTAGATAGCTAACTGGTGCACAGGGAAGGTTTTCAGTAAGGGTATCCAAAATAAGCTAACAAATAAGCACTTTACAAGCTAATTAAAACTGAACCAGTATTTTTATAATTTTGTTGAGCAGCTATATTTTAATATCCTAGAAGCTTGTAAACTAAATCTTAATATTAAACACTCAGTAAAATTCTAAGTTTTATTCAAAAACAGGTATTGAGAAATTTGACTTTTTAAAATACACTAGAACTTTGACTTTTATGAACTTATGATTAATCTTAAGGACTAAATATGATGTAATAAGCTATTATAAGGCTTACTTAAGCTATATAAACGACTTTTATACTAATATGCATGATTATGCATTCTAAATATCTAACAGATAACAAAATAGAGCAAGATTAAATATGATTTTGACTTTTAAACAAATAAAGACTATATTTTAGGCTTTAACTGAGGTATCTAGAGCTAACATGATATAAAGCAACTACAAACAATATCAAGCATACACTGGAAAGCTTCTTAATCAGCAATTCCAAACAACCTTTATAATGACTGTTTTCAAGCTTTTAACACACAAACAAGATTTTAATCCAAGAAAGCCATTAATTTACTTACATTAACTGTTTTTAGACAGATTTAAACCAGAATTAACAAGATTAAATAACTATTTCTAGGAAATACAAATTTCAAAGAAAGTGCTTACAATATGAGTTCATGCACAAAACAGGAAACTGAGGATTGAGATCACACCCTATTGCTTCCCAAGAAGCTCTAAACCAACATTAATCCAAAATTAGCTCTGCTCCATCTTTCTTGTACCATTTCCATGATTTTTTATTTTTTAGCTAAATTTTTGGTATTTTTGGTGATTTTTGAATTTTGAATCTAAACTGAGTTATAAATGTTCTTCAATAGCTTAAACAAGCTACTAAGAGCTTATATAAGCTTAATGAGCCAGAACAACAACCATAAACAACATAAGACAAGTTTAAGATTTTGACCATGAAATTGAAATTTGCACAAACTGAAATTAAACTGGAAACTTGGAATTGTTTATTGATAAAGATTCAAATACACTTAAAAACACTTAAACCAGTACTTAAAAGTTTAAACATACACTAGAAAGCTTGAAAAAATTAAAACGACATAAGTAAAACTAAACTACACTACTTGGTCTTTCTCCACTGCTTCTTCTGCTTTTTATTGTGATCCAAAAGCATCCTCTTTCTCCTCTGATCAATTCCCACCATTGGATAGGTCAAAGTAATCACAACCTTTGATTTTTACTTTTTGGCGCCAAAAGTCATAGAGTGGGTTTCTGCAATTAATGCAGTTTGGGAGGATATGGAGGTGTTAGGGATTAGATATACGATTGGGGATAAGTTTGAAAGGTGGAAAGTGGTGGTGAGGTGTAAAACCACCGGTTTCGGTGTCACGAGGGTGAAGGAGAGGATGTGATGTAGGCGGTTTTCTTTTATTTAAATTATGGGCCGGGTTTGGTATTTGGGCTGGGTGGATAATGGATTGGATTTGGTTTTAATAAAGGATCCGTTTGGTGTAGCTTAATAACCCAAGGACCAAAAATGTAATATTCTGAAAGTTAAAGATTAAACCTGCAAATATTCCAAAGCTAATACAAGGGTTAGACTTGCCAAGTTTCAATTACCAAAGGACCAAATTTGTATAAAGTTCCATTTTTATAAGTCCAGGGACCAAAACTGTCAATTTTGAAACTTTAGGGATCAAACTTGTAATTTCTCCAAAGTTTACCATAAGGACCAATTTTGTCATTTAAAAATAGTACAAGGTTTATTTTTGATTATTTTCACTTTTAAAATTCACCAAGGACTATATTTGACATTTTTCAAAGTTCGAGGACTAAAGTCATCATTTTGTAAATTTTAAACTTTAAAGGTTTATTTTGACAACTTTTGAATCCTATGGACCTTAAATGATATTTTACAAGTTTTGAATTACGGGGACTAGATTTGACAACTTTTGAAACTTGGGGACCGAAACCGCCAATTATGCAAACTTGATACGTTTTCATCGATTTTGGTATTTTGCATTTAAAACACATAAAACACTTGTTTGTGATATTTTTATCATTTTAATGCGTTTCTGAGTGTTTTCAGATGTTTTTGCAGTTTAAAAGGTATAAAAATGATGAGTATTTGCACACTCATCATCTTCTCTCTACATTTAGGATCATCTAATTTCTTGTTCATCTTTTCCCTAGTGACTTCATCTGGTTTCTTATCTTCCTCAGTGCACTCAACGCAACTAGGTTTCTGTCTAGGTTTAAGGATTTCATTGCCATCATAAAGAACCTTATGAGCATTTCTAGCCCTTTTAATGACCTCTGGATTTGGTTCCTTAACAAGGGGAATGCTATGCTTATCGCTAAGACCCTATGCTTAGTGATCATGTGAGCGATCAATGGTGTTCCTTGTATGTACAACTTGTTTTCAAGTTTGTTTTCAAAGTTTTCATTAGAAAAATCTTTCAAGAGTTTTGATTCCTTTGCATTAAATTCTTGCTAAGCATTTTCACATTTTCTTGAAGTTCTTGTTTTTGCTTAGCGCTTTTAGAAAGCTTTTCTTGCAAGGAATTTAACTCTTGTTTTAATACTTTTCTCGAAAATTACTTTTTCTAATGATTGTACGACTTGGTCATCCATTTCCTGCTTCACGAGTGGTCAACTCAAATTTTGCACGTTGTTCATAAATAGCAACACGTTCTTTGTAGGCATTTAGTTCGAAATTACAGACTCATCAAGGCACATGCGGTATTCATCAAAATATAGTCATTGTTGACTGCGGAGATGCATCACTTGGTACAACTTCACTTTCACTTTGTTTCACATATTGATCATATGGGACAACATTGATATTACCCATATTTTCAATATTTGATTCAATAGTTTCGAGTTGATAGTATTTTGTCATGCATCTTTGCACATCAAGATCATCGTATAGTTTTAGTACCTCCGAGATGAGTTTTTCTTTGGATGGGCCACTTGTGGAGAAGAAGAGACCTTGGGAGAAACCATTGGAGAAATGCTAGCCATAAAAATTGTGTGTGCCAGAGGTCCATCATCCACATCAGTCGTATGCATCACAATCACGACTTGAAAGGCATTCGATGATTGTGACCTATCTCCCAAGAGGCCGCTCATCCACATCGCATCATAGGTCTTGGCATTGCCTCGGCTAGAAACAAAGAATTCCTCTTCATCCAAAGCGAAGACCATTGTCCCGAGCTTGTACAAGCAACATCTTATCTCTCAAGTAATCGGCGTGCGTGGGCGCTTTGGAGATGTGCGGTTTCTTGCAATGTGTCCTCACCACCACGCTTATAACATTTGATCGGCTTAGCTTGACCTTGGTTACCATTCCTTCCTCGATTAAGTTACCAACATAACCTCTACCAAGACCACCTCTTCCCCGATCATCTTGTCTTTCCCGAATGGTTGCACCACGATCCTTCCATCTTTAACAAGAGCTTGATTGTGTGGGTTAGATCTTTGTTCTAAGGTTGTTGTTGGTTTGTGGGAGAGAATTCATGTTTGACTAATCGTAAGAGCTAGTTGATTAATGAAGTTACCACGTGTGCATCAACATCGACTTGTTTGAACATAGGATCGGGAATGAGTTTGTGATTACCATTACCCAAGGGTATGACTTGTGAAGCTTTGGTTGTGATTCCAAAGTTTGAGTAGAAAGCGCTTGAGTCATTAGACAAGCTTGTCTCTCCTCGGTTGGTTTTGAACGATTGAGAACCAATTTTCAAACATAGCATGTCTCTCATTCTCAAGGAGGAAGGCATAGAGTTGCTCATAGTTTGTATTCTTCAATCCTTTAGTGAGCTTCACGGAGGTGACAAACTTGTGCCATTCGGGATTCATGTTGTTCACAAATTTTGAGTTCAAATGAATGTTGGGCATAGTCATTCGATGTTCCTCATGTCATTCACCAACTTATGAAATCTCACATAATACTCATAGACACTCTCATCCGGCTTCATCTTGAAGTGTTCAAATTGGTCATAGAGTTGTGATTCTCTGTCTTCCATAGTTAATTACGAACCGAGAGAAGCATCTTGACATTATCCCATCGCCTTTGCATCGGTGTTGTGATTGATCGCCTTGTAGATGTCTTTAGGAAGACCTTGAAGAACAATGTTAGAAGCCACGATATCTCGTGATCGAATCTCTTTTCTCCTTATCATCAAGCTCATCATACATTTTAGGTCCGCCCATTTCGTAAATAGGAGTTCCATCTTCATTAGTGTCAAGTATATCTCTGGTCGTCTCAACTCGATCACGGTCCTTCATCAATGGATTTGAGAATGTTGACACCATTTTCCTTTCAAAGGCAGACAATCGATTCGTTGAGCCCAAGAATCGTAGTCGATTATGTCAAGCATGGGTGGGCAGTATCCGAGCCACCGCTTGAACATCCTCGACAGCGATGGAGATGATAGTAGGAACGTTGGTAGACATGTTAATGATTATACGGGATTTTATAACTCTATGATTAAACCGAAATAGATTCTTTCACGGATTTTACTAAATCAAGAGAGAACCGTAAACAATCACCCAAGTCGCTAGAAGAAAATGCACCAAGTCGCTAACACCTAATTCGCTACACTCCCAGTCGCTAAAGTCCCAAGTCGCTAGACAAATGCAAGTCGCTAAGTAGTAACTCGCTAAGCCTTAAGTCGCTAGCAAAATTTTGGCGACAATTGCTACTCAAGTCGCTAAAGATACAAGTCGCTAAATAGCAACTCTCTGAGACCAAGTCGCTACCTTTGGTGGAAAGTCCACTACTTGTATTGTAAGTCGCTAGTTCTAAGTCGCTAGGTCTAAAACAGAACTCGCTACAAATTTGTAAAGCAAGTCGCTACGAAGAAAGAATTCCGTGTGTTAAGTCGCTAGCAAGAAAAACTCATAAACATCACTTTTAATCCAAAACAACCCAATCAAGATGATTCAAGCTTACCAAATGAAAACCTAAACACTTGTTATGATTCTAAACATAAAAGTACTAACAAAATCCAAGCTTTAGCACAAGAAATCAACCAAATGAAGCACAAACCACTAAACTTTTCAAACTCAAAAACCACCTAAAAATCACTAGAAATCCAAAGATGTGCAAGATATGATCTAACCATGGCTCTTGATACCAATTGTAAGATATTAGTTTTCACATACACATCAAACCATAACAACAAGGTGGCGAATAAGTGGAATTCTAGAGAGAAAGTTAGAGGTTTAGGGAACTTTAGTGAGAAAGAAAATTCTTATTATGAGCTCCAACTCTCTACCTTGGGAGTTAGAGAGTATTTATAGTCTTACATAAACGCCACACAACGGGTCATGGATCGTGCATACAGATGGGTAAAGACCCGTCCTTCCTCCACGGTGTTACTTAACTAAATACTACTTAACTTAAAATAACTACGACTACGAGCTTTCTAACGATTACATATACTTGAGGTGACCGACTCTTTAATACCTGGAATTTCTAATTCCTAACAAACAAAGACTCCTAGCTCACCACCACCGGCTCCTATCCAAACATCAAAATCACCATCACCTCCAAAATCTACAACGTTCATCCCATTAGAGTTATTCTCTACACCACCTACATCTCCAAATCCATTTTTGGAAGACTTGGAGGACTTGCCTCCTAGGCCCAATCATCCACCACCACTACCATCTTTTGGTACTATTGAGCGAATAGCTCATGAGTCTCCACGTCCATCTTTTGACCCAAACGCCTGTTAGGGCCAAGACCTCTTCTTTCCATCCCATCCACAAGGAAATCCATGGTCCTTTGTATGGACATCAACCACTACCTACAACATCAATGCCCTATCATATAGAGGACATTGAGGAATCCATGTGGGATGATCACCCCACCAAAGAAGAGATTAAAGCCGAGCTCAATCATCTCCACCAATTTTCCAATATGGTGGATTCGCATCTTAGTGATGCCATGCAAATGCAAAGTGCTTTGCTAGCCTCCATATTCACCACTTCAAAAAAACAACACCAACAACTCCACCACCACAAAACCATGAACCATACTACCCTCCTAGACATGGTTGCTCCAATTGTGAGCGAACCGCCCAAATCACCGAAAGGACCCGGGTGATGATCCATGGGCTTCAAGACGAAATGAGGTTCATCCTTAATCACATCCTAGAGCGCATTAATGCTCTTGCTCATCCACCACCTCAATAGGAGGGTCCTAGTTTATTCTCTTTAAGCATTTTTATTTCTAGGTTTTCTTTGTATTTTTTATTATTTTCTATGATATTTTTTAGGATTTTATTCTTGTACTAACACTTCATTGTGTTCAATTTTCATGATTTTATATCATGAAAATTTTAACAAATGAATGGTGTTTCTTATATTGTTGTTGATTGGTACATGGTATTTAGAAATGCTTGTGATGATACTTATTACTAACATTTTTTTTGTAGCTTTTTCACAATCCATGTATCTTTCTCTTGGCACCCAATTTAGAGGGAGCATTGGTCAAGGGGGAGATAATGACTCGGGCTCATTACATATTCCACCTCGCATCTTCTTTTTGTTGAGACAAAAAGGGAGAGAAATCTATAGAACTTGCTTAAAACTTGACTTTTATAAAAAGTCAACTGCATACTTTGACTTTCTGAAAAGTCAACATCATACTTCAACTAATGAAGACTTTGACTTTCTAATGAGAAGTCAACTGCACACTTTGACTTTCTGAAAAGTCAACATCATGTCTAAATTGGACATACTTGCATTATCATTTTTATCTTTCAAGTTCTAAAACTAATATTTTTATAACTCTTGTACAATCTTTACATCTTTTATAAAAAAAAAATTATATTTTGTCCTCAACAAAAAGGGGGAGATTGTTAATACAAATATCGTCATTAAACGTTATTTATATTTTATGATCTTTACCTAAGTTTTGTTAACGACAAAAGTAAATTTAATTCTTATAAAGCTTAAAGCTTGTCAAGTTTAATAGATATTAAAACAAGCTTTTCAAATAACATCTTCATCACTCAAGCATTTACATTTTAATTAATCATATTTTGATATGACTCTAAACCATAATGTATGTTAATATTTTTAGATCAAGAATGTTTTGGTTTCTTAAAACAAAACATTACATATGTATTTACATTTTAACATATTTCTAAAAATAGAAAAATAAACACATGACATCATGTAGTGCATCATTGAAATCCTTAGAAGATTTCACTAGATACTTTGTGTAGATTTAGACTCTACATATCTTACACAATCTTGGATAGATATGGTTGACTTTGGTAAGATTTTGGTGATCTTGCTATCAGACCCCGGCGACACCAAAAATTAACACGGACGGAACCCTTTGGAGGGATCCGTGGTGCCTGCTGAGTATTTTGGCTATAAATAGCAAAGCCAAACCAAGTTGTTTTTCATCCCTTTCTATCATATTCACATACATTCCTTCTCTCTAACATCTCTAACTCAGTTTCATATCATATTAGTGATCTCTTTTGTAGCAAAGAAGATCAATGCATATTCAAGCTTCAACAAGTTGTTGGAAGTCTTGTTTGTTTGTTGTTGTATGATCTTGTGTTGATTCATACATCATTGTTGTAACAAACCATCATAATCTTGTGAGTGTGAGTGGTTAGTATTTTAGTACTTAAAATACATTGTGTGTGGGAGTGGTTGTACCCTTGAAAAGAACTCGACATTTAGCTTAGTGTTGGAAATAGTGTGTAAGCGAAGTGTAAAGGTTTCTCCGCCGGTGAAAAGAGCTTGTTGACTAGTGAAGTTAAACTCTCGAGTGTGAGACTCGAGGAGTGGAGTAGGGCAAGGAAAAAGAGTCCTTGTAGACCGAACCACTATAAACAACTTGTCGTGGTTTGATTGTTTCTTTCCTTATCTACTCTTTATATATTGTTTGCATATTGATTATCATTCACTAACATATCTAAGATCAATATCAATTGATCTTTCAATAAGTTTCAAAATAAAATTTTAATCGGTAAACTATTCAACCCCTTCTAGTTTTCCACAAGGACTTTTAAATTCATAGTTTTCATTAAGCACAGGGCTTAAAATATGGATTGTTTCGGGAAACCAAAAGCTTCTTATTGATTTGGGATATATACGTAACTAAGTGGCCTAAAATATCAACCACATAGAATGCCTGCACTTTCATATATATTTGAGCGCGTCTGGTGGCTAACCTAACTCATGTTACTTAATCATCGGTGTTTCCTAGGTGGGGACATTGTGTTACAAAGCACTAGAACTTCTTCTTCGAACCAATCACTATTCTACTCCTGTTAAAGCAAAAATCTGGAAACAAGTGTTCGACTCGACTGGTGCATGTTGCATTTCAAGATTTATTCTAAAAGGATGCAAGTCTACATCATCTAGCGTAGGCGTCAAGAGAATACTTAATTGGTGTATGTGACAGAAAAATCTGCAATCTATCCTCATCTCCAGTAGAACTACAACTATGTCTCCATCTTTATCATGGCAATATAAACCAGCAGAACATAATCAAGAACATGAGCATAGAGCCAAGTGTTGCATCTTCAGTGATTCGGGTTATTAATTTTTGGTGTATCAAGTGACAGTCATCTTTCCTTTTTGGTGGTTTTATAGGAGCAACTTGAATCTCCTTAACCACTTTCTCCAATGTAACCAAAAATCCCTTACAACCGTAAACAATCTCAATCCTACATCTGGGAAAAACAATGGGCTAATGAGCTTTTCAAATAAACCCCAAGCCCCACATTCAATACCAGAACATGCTTCAAAGTCTGAAAGAGCTTCATTTGCGTCAAATTTTAGAACATTAGATGATGATTTCTCTTCCTCATTCAATTCGGCTAATTACTCCGAAACTAAATCCAAACTGTCTTTTTATTTTTAGCCGTTGCACTTAGAAAGAAGGTCGGATGCAATGTACACACCAATCTATGTTTGACTTAAAATCATTCACCAAGGTAGTCATGGTCATGACTTGATGTATTTTCTTTCTTTGGGTTTGTATAATCAATTTATATTGCTCTCCTTAGAATGACATACGTATTGGGTGTTCATATATATAATGCATGGCATCATGATGGAATTAGTTCTTTTGGAAGAGTGTGGTTTGCATACTGATTGGGAACTATACTACCTGTCTCTAGGATCCGAAAGCCACTCTGGCCAGTTACACTTGAACAACTACTGAAGCCTATCTACTTTCTTATACTTTTCTGCTGCGATGAAACCAGATTAGCGCAAGAACGACTGCGTTTATGGTTTCTATAAGAGTTGAACTGGAACTGATAAGAAATTCATAATGTACGAGATTGATAAAGTTGGCATATTCTAAAGCAGAAATCGCAGTTGTTCCTGGTCCTGAAGTAAGTCTATTATAAACATACACATTATTATGTTTTCTATTTAATATAAATTTATCTGATTAAGATGATGGAACCGGTTTTGTTATACAGAAAGTGGGAACTTTTAAACCGGCCATGTTCTACAGAACAATGACACCGTGATGTAAGTCTATAATTAACGTACAAATTATCATGTTTTCTTTAACTATATAAATTTGCACATTTAAGATGACGCCTTTGGTTTTGTAATACATGAATGTAAGAGAGATTCTTCAGTGGCCAAATTCTACGTCAACTATGGCAGCTCGATGTAAGTCTATCAATAGCGTATATACTATCCTTTTTAATATTTATGAATTTACACAGTGAAGATGATGGTACTTGGTTTTGTAATGTAGGAACGTAAGAGATGGAGTCTTCAAGAAGAAATCTCAAAGCCTTTTGAAACCGCACCAAGTGCATTCAAGAAGAAATAAAGCAATTTGAAACGACATCGAACAAGGGTTACCCTAAAGATGACGATAGTTGACTCGACTTAAAACAAGAACATATGATATATACTCGCCATAAAGGGATGCTTGGTGTTTACCAATGGTATATGTTACTTCGATATACGTGTGATTTTACTTTCTTTCTTAGCTATGATATATACATTTAGTTTTCTTTTTGAATGTTGACAAAAAAATGCCTTGTGGATATGGCCTAAGTTAAGTAATGTTGGTGCATATATGTCTTTGCTTATGATTGTGTATGTCAAATATGAACATAAACTATGTAAAGAGTACTCATATTTATATTTTAATGATCTCGAATTAGATGGCTATGCTTAATGTTGGAGCATATGTGTCATTTGACGAGGACGATTCAACCTTAACTTAACAATGATAAAACACAAGTGAGATTCGCAAAAGCATTATCTGTTGTGGCATGTATAATTATTTACAGTAACATACGGGTGACAGGATATGTGTATGGAATTAATCGTACATCAACCCCTTACAACTTACAAAAGTATAATAGATAGTTATGTAACTGTAGTTGTTAATCCCTTTAAACATGAGCTTGGAAAATTCAATGGGCGGGTTGATTATTTCTATAACTTGGCGCAATCATTATGGTATGATATATGTTATATTGTTGTAATCTCTCGACTATTGTGCTCAGATATATTTATTTTAAATGACGAAACATCCTACTCGTCAATAGCACTTATATATATCTAGAACTATATGTGATGTCTTTTACTAAATTTTTAAGCTACAAATTTTATTAAGGGGAGGACATTGAAAGCATCTATAACATTTTTCACAAGATAATGGAACAAATATTCAAGCAATTAGAATGAAGATATTGACCCACCAATAAAGACCACAAATAGCTAAACCCATTAACACAACGACACTCATTATGTATTTCAATGAAATCCATTTCTTTCAACATGTACACTTTCCAACCATTTTTTACCACCCTTCTTTTGTTATAGAAAAATATGCCAACGATATTTATAAGTCATGCCCGCCCATTGGTGGAGCTTTGAAAACTAGTATATATATACTAGTGGTGAAGCTACCAATGGTAGCATGACTTATAATTTTTGTTTGTTGTTTTTGGTAATCTGAAATATATTTTTAAAATTGTCAAACAATAGTATAAAACAATTGTTTCTTTGGTTTTTAGTTGTTGATTTTTTTGTTTTTTTTTTGTTAAGATTATAAATAATTGTATGGTTTGCATGGATGGTTAATAACACATCATATATATTTTTTAAAACATTATGAAATTTATGTATGTTTTTAAAGTTGTAGATAATGAAAATGTATTAAAGTGATATAACAGTTAACTTAAATTTTAAACAAAGCTTCTTTGTAAACAACATGTATTTAAGTGATATAACAGTTAACGTTAAGGGACCATAAAGAATCCTTAAGAGACCACTCTCTTCCACGAAACTCGCTCAAACCATTTGTTTTACCCGCTTTTGTGATAATTTGTTCTTAATGTTTAGGTTAATTATCGATCATCAAATTAGTTGGGGGTCAATAATCTGTTATTTGTAGTGACATTCATAACGTTTGCAACACGGCTTTTAATTAACCTTTTTAACCCTTCTTTTAACCTAACTTGAGAAACTTTTACTCCTAATAACAATTTTCTCAAACCAAGATCTAATAAATATAGGTTCATAAATTACGACATTAGCTGCACAAAGATTATTCGCTAAAGTTATGCTATTTGAAATATACTGAGTAAATATGTAGAGTCGTTATGTTGCACAAAGTTTACGTATAGATTACTTTTAAAATTAATATAGTAGTAATAGCTCGACATGACACAATTAAAAGTAAGTTCATAGTTTTTCGAATGGATAGATAATGTATTTAACTCTATGTTCAAATTAGATTTTTGCCGATCTTTTAATGTACCATGATAGTCATGATGATATGATCGTTGAGAAAGATTTGTAACATCATGCGAATAAATAATATGTTAGATTAGTCAAAATTAATCTAACGTGTATTTAAATGTTTAATGTGCTAACCATTTATGCTACCAACAAAATAGAATAAAGTGTTGAAAGGCCTCAAAGTTGAGCTCGTGGAAAAAAAATCATATACCTCAAGAAAATTATTCTAATGATGGGATTTCTTCAAATCATCCAAATTAGTAACTGATAAAATTAAGAAACCATATATGCGGTTAAGCTTTGCATCCTTACGGTCTTAACCTTTCGCATCTTCCTTGGTAAAGATGAGCTTAAATCGCAAGTGACACTTTGGCGTAACTTCGAGCCAACGCCACTTCATCTACTCAATTCCTTGTTAAATTCGGTAGCAATCGGGACACAAGCATAAATGTCAAATTATTGACCGGTTGTTCGATGATATTACCACGTCAATTTGTGTCCCCAAAGATGACAAATCAATGGATGTAATCTTTTCTTTGACTTGTGCTTCAATGCATGAGTCAAAGTTCTTGCTACTGGTCATGTTGCCTTATTTGTTAATCTTCTGCGAAGTGCTCCTGATCTCGAAGATGATGTGAAACTTGAGATTTCCAAAATGCTAGAATGGCTTTTGAATATTCTGATCGATGAAGAAGTTTATTCATCTATTATTGCTTTGCCATTACCTCTGCTACACGGTTCTGGTCATCATAATATGTTCGCTCCTGTAATACATGCAATGAAGACCTTTATGCTTGTGGCGTCCTCAACTTTAGTTTGGGGAGAAGTTGAGTTGTTTTTGCTTGAAAATTTCTTCCATCCACATCATCTTTGTTGGGAGATTGTTATGGAACTTTGGTGCTTTTTGGTTCGACGTCTTGAGTCGAGACATGGGGAATGCTATCATTGATCAACTGTGCACACTAATGAAAACCACCTTCTTGGGAATCGATTACGGATCCCGTAGTGTTCTTCGTAAACTCGCGAGATCGATCTCCATGATTGTTAGGAATGGTTCACATTCAATGACTGGTGGAGTTTTTAACTTCATCACCAACAGTAATGTATCCACATTATCGTCTGCTATGTATATATCATTGCTCTTGGAAGGATTCCCATTAAATGGTTTTTCAGATAAGGTCCAAAGTGTTGCTAAACAAAGACTACTAACAAAGTATTTTAACTTTGTGGATGTATTCGTTGATGACTCAGCAAGGGAACGTGCAAATGTAATTTTTGGTGCACCAATATTTGCCTTGTCTGCTGCTCTGCAGTCTCTGTAAGTAACAGTCGATTTCTAGTCCATTTTCGTGAAGTGAAGTCTGTTTTGTTTTATTTTTGGCTAATACATATAAAAGTGTTAACCAACTTTAATTTCCTCAAATATGTATTGACCAAAAAGGGCATCAAGTATAACATTGCAACGTCAAGTTGAAATAATCACAAACTCAGTTTTCAAATACACATCCAAACGCCTATGTGATTGAGCTTAAGTTTCAAGCGTACCGTCATTGGCCATCCCTTCAAAGGCATACTATTTGAGACTCCAGCTCTTGCTACTGAAACATAGAAAAAAAGTTAATTAAAAAAGGCTTGTCACATACACATATACAAAGGCTTCTTGGACTGGTTATACCCACTCGTAAAAATCCTACATCATTAGAGATATATTAATATTGAAAATTGAAGGTCGAGGAAAAGGCAACTTGAAGATGTTGTGATGTACCGAGAACCATCACTGCTAAAAGAAATTTTCTTCACCATACATCCCCGCGGGTCACAAGTAAATCTCCGGACAGGATCACTCAATTCCCATGCAAGTTGATCAATGGTCGGTCCTAATACATATAAGATGTCGTGTGTGCATGTGGCGTTTACCTATGTCACATTTTTAACTATCGAATCCATTATTGCATCACCATGTTGAGATTCTTGTGGAGCTCTCAATTCTTCCCGAAACAAATAGTTTATTAGATAAGAGTAAAATGGTAAGCTTAGCTTGATTAGAAACAGTGAAAATGAATATTTATAGGATTTGAAGAATCGTCTGTGTCTTAATCTTATAGACCATTTCATGGCTTGGGCTTCGGTCTATGACGCAACTAACTTGTAAAGGTAATCTTGAATCTCCTTGTCCACATAACCCATCAAAGGCTTCACTTCCAAGATATCTTGCAAAAGAAATTATTCGAAAATAACATTTTAGTACTCAAAGAACTCGCTCAATGCCACTCTCCTTTCCCTCGCCAAGTATCTTTGTTGTTATGAGTCTATTTATCTTATTTTGCGATCATTTAGAAACATAGCTTATGATGTTGATTTGAGAGGTCCATACTTGCAACACAAAAAGACTACTAACCTATCCAGATTTAGGATTTGGAACTTCAAAGCTTACTCACGCTTTTGTATGTGCCATTACTTCATCAAAAGTTAATCTTAGCGACACGCAAAAGAAAAGTCACAATCAGATCTCCTAACAAAACATCTAATTCTATGAGCAAATGGCTTAAAATATGGTATTCTAACACATGAACCAAACCATTAATCAATTCAAATGCACAAAGAATTAGTTTGCCTTTATCCTCAAACGGCTACCTCCATGTAATTACATCTTGTTCAAGAACCCAACAACCTCAAACGTTGAGGATATAACGACTATTACTCATCTCTACTTTACGATTCATAATAATGACATTTACGTCGGGCACAAGTTCAAAAATTTTAATGACATAAAATGTATCACATGCCTTTGCGTCCCAACAAAGCACGTGAGGACCACTGCTCGTGTTTCGTGCGGTAACTTGTTTGTCGAGGCTCCACTGTGGCCCTCTTCTTGCATGTGCAATTGTCCTTGCTGTTTCAAATTAGTATGTGCAAAGAAAATTTCAAATTATTATAGAGTAATTCATTTTCTTCTTTAGTTAAAGTTGATGATTTTAGAGGAGCATTTCTTTACAAAGAAGCGTAAGCATATATACCATGGATAAGAAGTAAATGAACTTGTTACGAAGAACCAATTCGTTTCTTAGCCAAGGGTTCTTGGAGTTAATTTGTAGCAAACCCCAATCCTTCACAAAGTCCCAATACAAGCGACACAATCAAATATTTACGAAATCATGGATGCTCACACGTTATCCATTAGCATTATTTCATCAATATATATGAGGTTCGGGTTGGTAAATATAGAAACAAAGCCATACACCGATCTTGGCTCATTATCCATTACAAATAACATCTTTGTAACATGCTAAGATTGAGTGTGAAAAGTCATACCTTGCGCGTTGAAGGATAACTTTCGATGTTCGTGATAGAGTTGTTAAAAACAACTTCCATCTTCTCTGAGCCCAAAACTTTTGACCTTTTGGGATTCACTATCAGTTTCTATCTACGGCGTAAAGCACCATATGACACTCTTGGTCTGCACTAAATTGCAAAAACCTGCTAAATCAGTTAGATAGCAGAAAAAAGATGCAAAGAGGGCAAAACAATTGTCGGTGCTAATGTGCTCATGTTTAACCATAACCTAGCCTACCAATTATTACCATCTCTACTTGATATCCCCGAAGCTCAAACAAAAAATAACTATTTATATGAAGTCTGAAAAAAGAGACACACAAACCATAGCTTAAAAAAAATTCCAAATCGTACATGAGTTATAAGTTGTTGCCTTTGATATCCTAACTGAAAGAAAATAGGAAATATGGTCATATGCAAACATAATATGAATAACAAATATCAAAACAGGTGCTGACCAAAAAATAAATAAAAGCAATAACTAACCTAACACAAACCATAGCTTAAAAAAAATTCCAAATCGTACATGAGTTATAAGTTGTTGCCTTTGATATCCTAAGCGAAAGAAAATAGGAAAAATAGTCATATGCAAACATAATATGAATAAAAATATCAAAACAACACGACAAAAAAAAAAAAAAAAAAAAAACAAAACAAAACCTAAATATTCTTCATATTAGATGCAATTGTTTCATCAATTTAAGTAAAGATGAAATTAGCGAATACTTGTATCAAAACAGGCATGTCAAGTGTTCATGGTTACAAACCTGTGATGAAGAAAAACACAAACCATAGCTTAAAAAAAAATTCCAAATCAACTACAGAATTAAAAGTCACGTTCATTAGAGAAGATGATTGAGGTAAAGATGAAATTAGGGTTTAGATACATCAAAGCTCCAAGAACGATAAAACACGCACAAAAACACATTAAAAATCGTTAAAACCCTAATGATGGAGTTTTCTTCTTGGAGAGAAATTGATAATTAGGGTTTTTGTTTGTGAAAAAAAAAATATACCGTATGTTTTTTTTTAATAATGGTTTTAGATTATAATTTTTGTAGATAAATACATTCCTTTTCAAACTAATGTGTTGGTCTAGTGGTAATCATGTTTGTTACTCTTAGAAACAACCCAAGTTCAAATCTCACCATTCACATTTTTTTATAAAAACGAATTTTACAAAAAAATATTAAAATTTATATAAATTATACATTAAAACCGAAAATTATAGGTGGATTAATAAATTGCTTAGTTGGACCAATAATGCTTATGTGGCATGAAAAATGATTATGTGGCATTGAGGTGGCGTTGAAGTGGCGTTGAGGTGGCATTAATGCCTCCCTGTTATATATAATATATATATATATATATATATATATATATATATATATATATATATATATATATATATATATATATATATATATATATATATATATATATATATATATATATATATATATATATATATATATATATATATATTAAATGTTTGATTTCATTATCTTGGTATTTTTAAAAATTCACCCTCGAAGTTAGTTAAATAAATACTCCTCCGTCTCAAATTATAAGTCTAATTTGACTTTTGAATCGAACTTTGATCTTAAATGTTTTTTTTGTATTATATAATATTTGATGCAAAATTTATAAATAAATTGTGTTTTAAATATATTTTCATTTGGTATAATTTTCATAAAGTGTTATATCATACAAACAAAAATATTTAAAGTCAAAGTTTAATTCAAAAAGTCAAACTGGACTTATATTTTGAGACGAAGATAATACTAATTTTGATCAAAACAAGGTCTTATTGCCCTCACGTTGCGGTAGGGAATCAAATTGATTTATCGTACATTTTAACTTACTAGTCGGATACCCGCGCACAACGGCGACGATAAGTATAGTTATATGTGTTTGCTTACCCGTTTAGTGAATTCGTTTCACAACACTTCGAATGTATATGTGTTAGTTGTATGTGTTTGTTTGGTTACCCGTAGCTTTCCCGTGACATCATTATTCCCGCATATAGAAATACTCACGCAATCTCTTACACGTCAAACACTCCCTCATAAGTAAATGATTTTGACGAATCAAGATTGTATTGATTAAATAAAGGTTAAAGTTGTAAAATTTTGAATTAAAATAAAATAATCCCAATAAAAATATAAGAAAAACTAAAAACTTATAAAAATATATGAAAATGGATGTTGAATTAAAGAGCATAAAATTTTAGAAAATATGGTGACATTATATTATAAAAAAAATAAATAGATAAAAAGATATTTCAATTTGAAAATAAAGATGAATTTTTAGTTGAGAAGTATACGTATCACTTTATAATTGGAAAGACCTTATCTTACTTTTTAATGGTTAGGAGTTAGACTTGGAGTTTGTTATGTTAAGTGACACATGTAATCTCATGATTGGAGCTCCTTATCTTAATTTTTGTTAGGAGTTAGACTTGGAATGAGTTTGAATTTTACATGCATTATAATATATTAGTTGGATCTTGCATGTGTGCATGATAAATATAGTTATATAATAAATATAGTAAATGAATTGCTAACCCAACTCTCCATGATTCCTTACATTAGTGAATTCATTTCACAACACTCCAAATGTATATGTGTTAGTTGTATGTGTTTGTTTGAGTTTTAGTATCTTTCCGTATCATCATTATTTCGCGTATAAAAAGACCTTCAAACACTTTCCAAAAGTAAATGATTTTGATAAATAAAGTTTGTATTGATTGAAATAAAGGTTAAAGTTATAAAATTTGAATCAAAATAAAATAAACCAAAAAATGTAAAATTAAAAACTTATAAAATATATTAAAATGGATGTTGAATTAAAGAAAGACAAAATTTTAAAAATATGATGAAATTAGATCATAAAAAATTAAATGAATTAAAAGATATTTAAATTTAAAATAAATATGATTAATTAGTTAAGTGACGTACACACTCCATTATTGTAGCCCTTATTTTAGTTTGTTAAATTTCATCACTTTTTGTTTTTTTAGTTAGAGAAGTAATAGCATCGCCATTCAATGATTGGGCTCTTTATCTTAATTTTTTGTGGGCCATTGGCTTAAATGATTTATATCGTAGTATAGATATAGATATAAGTTGAAGGGGTTAAATTGTAAATATAAAATGGATATTTTAACTTATATAGGTTTAATTACACAATAAAGGATTGGACATATTTAAAGGGGCTAGATTATAAATATGAAATGAATAGTTAAATTTTTAATAATTGATATTAAGGTCAGATAACTAGATAAAATCGTAAATGCCAAAAAAGATATTTGACATAAGTCTCTTTCTAGATATACTAGGCATTATATGTTTCTTAACGAATTTGACTCTCTTGTCCCACATTCATACGTTCGAGTGGCTATTAAGACACATGACCCTACATATCCACGCTGAGTCATCTACGTACGAGCAAGATTCGTTTATTATGAGTTGATCACATTGTATATGTCGATCAACCTCTTTAGTCTTTGCATAACAACGATGGATGTTAGACACCGTTGACCCTGTGTTTTCATACTAATAAAATCAATTTTGATAGATGCTAATGTCAAACCTTCCTTTTACGAATTCGAATACAGTACCCTTCTTAGTTTCAATTTGTACACAGACATTTTATGCTTTGTACATGTGTTACATTCTTCTTATTCTCTTTGTATTTTGTGGTGTGTAAATTTGAAGTAAATGTGTGCCAATCCAAAGTATATATGTAATGCAAATCAGCTCACTAAACCAAACAAGTACTATTTTGGAGACCCTCTCCCCTCCCCTCCCCTCTTACGTATATTGCATTTATAATCATATATATTAATCAATCATTCCTATAATAATTGCATCCGTGTTAAAAAGTAGTTTTATAGTAGCCTAACTGGCTGGTCAATCTCAGAAAGAATATAGGCCGGCAAACCATATACGACTTTATTTATGGTCAGTGTTGTGACAAATCATTCAAATGATCTTGTATATGTTAACAACGAGTGTGATAACTATTGCGTTTTGTTGCGGAAATTCATTCGTTATTATTTAGTTTCAAAAAAATACAAAAAGCAAAATAGCCGAGAATATATTATTAACATGAAAGTTGATATCGGGTTATAAAATTTATTTGGTAAAATATTTTGATTTACCTATCTCCTCCACCCAATAATTAATTGTACAAAGACTTGATTATTATGGACTTTTGATTATCATATTTTGTTTATTTTTCCTCAATTTTATTATTTTGTGGCGGGCTCTTGAATTTTCTTTAAAAGAATTACCATATTATGATCATTATCATATGTTATGTTATTCGTACATAGTTTCGAAATTGATCACACGTTCGGATCATTTTGATCAAAGGTTTCACTGAACTGGTGTGAAAACAAAATAGAATTCTTGTTTACAAAGTAATTAACGCTGCGCTGAGGTTAAATTATTCTTCAAAAGGGACATGTATTTCTCACGTAAGACAATCTTCGTGGAAAAATAGTTGTTGTAATTACGACAATAAACCTGAAGTTCGAATGCAAAACGCTAGATGATAGATTTCTATTTGAGTACAAGAGACATTTGAGATACACAAAAGTCAATTAGAATAAGATAGCACACGAAACAATATATCTTATAAACGTTTCCCTTTTATTTCACAAAGTTACCGACACATATACTAACCAAAAAAAAAATCTCTAATACAAAGATTAACACGTATAACATAGTGGTTGTTTAAATGTTTGCTTGAGGTTAATGTGATATTTCAATCATATTTCATTGTACTTAAATATATTTTGGTGTAATATATTTTACCGAATAAACCTTTTATAAAAGATTACACACGTCAATTATAGAGTTAGAATGTCGACGAAAACATTTCTAAGTCTTCCACCGTCCTAAGCATGGTTGTACGCCAAGCAAATTGTTTCATTGTTTCTATTTAACTCCTATGTTTCAATAAACCCCTTCAAGGTTAACTAATATCGCAAGCAAATAGTTCAAGAGAAAAGGGTAGCTCAAGTATAAATTAGCCGGGACATACGAACCTTAACATATATGAATAAAAAAAGCATGCAAAAGCAAATAATGTCTTCTTCAAACTTTTTAATTGCATCTCTAGCTCTATTACTCATTGCAGTCTCATTCATACCAAACTTTGCTTCTACTTCTCTGAAGGAAGAAACTGCTCTTCTAAAATGGAAAGCAAGCCTTCAAATCCCAAACAACTCCCAACTCTTATCTTCTTGGACACCCCGTCCAATGAATTCTAGTGCAATGGTTCCATGTTCTTGGTTTGGAATTTCTTGCAACGCTGATGGGAACATTTACAGGTTGAACCTCACATCGTCTAAGCTAAAAGGTACACTCCACCAGTTCCCGTTCTCTATTCTACACGATCTTACCGATTTTAACCTAAGTGTAAACAACTTCTTTGGTCGCATCCCACCAGAAATCGGATTCTTATCCAAACTTGTTTATCTTAATCTTTCAGATAACCAGTTTTCTGGTGTAATCCCTCCTGAAATTAGCCAACTGGTCACTCTAGTGGAACTGGGTCTATCAAAAAATTTGCTTGAAGGTTCCATTCCACCTACCATTGGTAAATTGAGCAAGTTAACCATCTTGCATGGTTCTAGGAACATTTTAAGTGGTTCAATCCCACAAGAAATAGGGAGCATTGTCTCTCTTGAGAGGCTAAGCCTCTATTCCAACAATCTTTCTGGCTCAATTCCTTCATCGTTTGGTGATTTGACGTCTTTGAATCTCCTTTATTTGTACAAAAATCAACTCTCCGGACCTCTTCCTTTTGAATTAGGTAATATGAAGTCTCTCACTAGATTAACTTTGGGCGAAAATCAACTCAATGGTTCTATTCCTTCATCATTAAGAAACCTGAAAAAGCTTCAGATTCTGTCTCTCCGTGTGAACAAGTTATCTGGTCCTATACCACATGGAATCGGAAGTCTAAATAATTTGTTTGCGCTGAGAATAGACACAAATCAATTGTCTGGCCAATTGCCTGATGATTTGTGCCAAGGGGGCAAGCTTCAACGTTTTTCCATAGGTCAAAATCAACTCACTGGTTCTATTCCAAGAAGCCTAAGGAATTGCCCCAACTTATCAAGAGCAAGGTTTCAATTTAATCAATTTAGTGGAGATATATCGAATAGCTTTGGGGTATATCCGAGTTTAAATTTCTTTGATGTCAGTCATAATAAATTTTTTGGGAAACTATCTCAGAACTGGGGTAAATGCAAAAATTTGACTACCTTAACGATGAGCTATAATAACATCAGCGGTAGAATACCACGAGAGTTTGGAAATTCAATTCAAGAGCTTGATCTTTCTTTTAATCATTTGGTTGGTCAAATTCCAAAAGAGTTTGGGGAGTTGAAAAATATGCTACGTTTGTCCTTGAATGATAACAACCTTTCAGGTGTTATACCTCAAGAGCTTGGATCACTGCATCGTCTCCTTACTCTTGACCTCTCCAAAAATAGGTTGAACGGGTCATTACAAAGATATATTGGTGATTGGGCACAAATTACTAACATAGATCTTAGTAATAACCAGCTCAGCGGAAAGATCCCATCGGAGATTGGTAAACTACGTCAACTCAACGTTCTTGATTTATCTTGGAATTCATTCACAAAACAGATACCATCTGAAATTGGAAGTTTAGAAAGTCTGGTAATGATGAATCTTTCTCACAATAAGCTATCTGGTTCTATTCCTAATGCTTTTAGTAACTTGCCAAAAAAGATCGATATCAACCTGTCTTACAATGAGCTCACAGGTCCGGTTCCCCCTTATGCTGTCTTTCTGAATGTGTCTGGAGAAGCATTACAAGGAAATCGTGGTCTGTGTGGAAATTTTACAGGTTTGAAAGTTTGTGAAAGTCTAACAATGAAACATAATAATTCTTTTCATCATAAGCTCATCCTTGTAATTATGATCCCAATTCTTGCGGCACTTTTATTCGGTTTATTCATGTGTGGCCTCTTTGCTTATCGACGAGAAGTAGAAGTTCTCCACAAGAACCAACAGGGAAGAAATTGTGACATTTTTCTCAACATTTTTGATGGACAAAGATGTATGATGAAATCATCAAGGTAACAAATAATTTTGATGATTCATATTGTATTAGGATAGGAGGACACGGTACTGTGTATAAAGCTGACTTACAACCCAACAATTCCGTAGCTGTCAAGAAACTTCATTTATCGTCTGAGAATGACGATCATAGAGGCTTCCTTAATGAAGTACGAGCATTGACAAACATAAGGCATAGACACATAGTTAAACTCTATGGATATTGCGTTCATGCTCGTCACTCATTTTTGATTTATGAATATCTTGAGAAGGGAAGTCTAAAATCGCTCTTAAGTAGCGATATCACAGCAAAGGAATTAGATTGGCTGAAAAGGGTAAAAATTGTTAGGGCTGTAGCGAATGGTTTGGCTTATATGCACCATGATTGCTCACCACCTATAATTCATAGAGACATTTCTGGAGCTAACATCCTTCTCGATTTTGATTATGAGGCACATATTTCTGATTTTGGAACAGCCAAGCTTCTAAAGTTGGATTCATCAAATTGGACTGCGATTGCTGGCACCTATGGCTATATTGCGCCGGGTAACTATATATTTTAACTATAGTTCTTCCCAATTTTGTGATTTATCTAAATTAATTAGATTCTATCATGAACTGATATAACTATATTTGTTTTTGTATTCTCTTGTTATTTTCAATGCAGAGCTTGCTTATACGATGGTGGCAACAGAGAAATGTGATGTGTATAGTTTTGGAGTTGTTGCACTAGAAGTGATCATGGGAAGGCATCCTGGAGAACTTATTACATCTCTACCAACATTGTCTATTGATGATCTATTGTTAGCTAATGTAAGAGATAGTCGGATACCACCCCCATCACCCCCAACTGAGAAACTACTTCATTCGATTTTGAATGTCATACAGGCATGTTTGAACTACAACCCATTGGAAAGGCCAACAATGCGCCAAGTCTCGGAATCAAGAATGATTGACTATGGATTAGAATCAAAGGGTAACTGAATGCTTGATGCCTTGATATAGTGTATTTCATGATAATTTAGCCTGTCAATATTTGTATGTTGTGTACTCATAAAGTTTAAAAAACTTCATGTTTGTTTCTTTTCTTGTGACGTATATACAATAATACAAATATAATGAAGATTGAGGCATCAACATATCTATGAACTAATGTTATTCCAGTTTTACACTTTTGCCAACGGACACAAGCTTATCAATTACTTTGACCTTCAGTAGACAGAATAAAATTGTAAGTTTTGTTGGTTTAATGGACAAAATATTAATAAATGTGTGTAGGATCGAACTCGAGACCTATGGGATTGCAGACGCGTTGCATGAATGAGATTTAATTATATTAAGTCACAAAATATTTATATGGTCGAACTAAGAAAAGGAAGGGGTTGAGTGTCGAGTTTTGAAACTTGGGAGGCACAGAATGACATTGTTGAAGGTTTAATGCTATATATATAAATACACACCCTTTTGGTCTTTTGTTTTCATTCGTACAGATAAAGAAAAATAAAATAAACGATCGACACAAACCTTTTCTCTTGATATGTTAAATATCGAATGATGATTGAGATATTTTACTAAATATGATATACATGCATGCAGACATGCGCATGTGCATGACTTTAAGGTTTTCTTTACCTATTGCATATATATGTTTGACGGATATATGATAAAGGTTTTGATTATTTATATTTATTATATTAAAGCTAAACCTTGTTTGTTGTATGCTTTAATCGTGACTTGAACTAACATTCTAATTAAATCGCTAACAATACGCCGTACATCGATCGTAGAAATCTTATTTTAGATTTTGGTGATTTACACTATTCGACTTTATTAAGTCGACTAGCACTCAAACTCTTATTAGGGTTCATCTCAATTCTAGTTTTGTGGATTTGATTCTTGTTCGCTAGAATCAAGAAAGGTACGATATTCTTGTTTATGTTAATTAATTATTCGTTAATCTTTCTTATACGCTTCCGCACTTGCTTTGATGTTTTATGTTTTTATATATGATTGTCATAGTATATAATTCCAACAGTGGCATCACGAGCCAGGTTTTAATGAGTAATTAATTACTAAACACGTAAAAAACGGATATTGTATTGTGTTTGATATGATTTATTCTAGGCTTTTGGTTATGATTATATAAACCCTAATTTTAGGGTTATGGCTTTTGCCCTAATTTGGTTTTAAAAATCTGTTATGGATAAAAAAAAAATTTATGGGTGGAAACCCTTAAATTTTTAGTCGATTTCCTTAAATGTTTTTTTTAGAGTTTATATTAATTGTTATGTTATCTACATCGAAACCTAGATTTAATATATTTGTTACGTGATAAATTCATGAATAAAGTGTTATGTGACATGGAATTGTATGCGATCTTGTGACTCATTGAATAATTGTTATGTTATATCCATGATGATACATGCATGTTTGTTATGGATAGTTGCTTGAATATTGTTTAATTGTTAAGATATTTTTATCACATGTTTATTTACGATAAATCTTGAATTGGGGAAGACTCCAATTATATACATTAATGAATCAATTATGTGCAATTTGGTATATCATTAATTATGGGTTTACGCAATTGATTCGTCGATGTATGTGGCTCACTCTCAATTGAGAGAGTGAAAGCCCTAATTAATATATACATTAACTTAACCTAGACATTGATTATTAATAGGGTTTTATCGAATAAGTTGCATGTGGCTACTTGTTTACACGTATAAATTGTTTATTATGTGCGCATTGTTTTAGTTGTTTATTTTATTTATTACCGGTTTGTTTATTATGTTAGACAAGTTTAAGCAAAGGGTAATTTTGAATAGAAAAATAATACGGACTAAACAATGGCGAAATTTGATTTGTTTTGGAAGAGTTAAGTTTCAATAGTTTAATTGATTGGTGACTTTGGTACAAATGGTCCGAACGGCTCACCCACTAGAATGAACTATAAAGAGGTTAATAAAGAAGTGCGCATCACACCGAAAGGATGTCTAAGGTTATGCTTTGCGCCACCGGTTTGTGCCCCTTGTAAGTTCGAATGGAGCTACTAAGTAAGCCATAAATGTACAAACTCATCTTAAGGGTGAATTAGTTTTAATTCCATGCGCCACTTCGGTGGTAATTACCCGAAACACTAAGTGTTTACACTTATGCAAAAGTACGGTATAATGGGCGATAATTAACGCTAAATTCCTTGATTGGTGAACCCAATACCTCAATCAAAACTTTGATAATTTGATCTTTATGAATTGGTAATAAAAAGTTTTTATTAAATTTATGCTACAAGATGAATGCATGACATCTTTGTACATATTTGATTTGACCACATAAAATCAAAACTAGTACCCTTTTAAATTAAGTTATATGCCATCTAATTAAAAGGAACACTTGAAGTTGCAATTTACGTCATGACAAGATTTGGCGAGATTGTAATGGAGAGGTAAATCTCTATGTAAAGTCGACATTACATGGACATATTTACGGTTCTTTAAGTTAGACACTTAAGTTGAGTAGGAAGTGAGACACGGACTCAAGGCATAAGATGGGATGAAACATGTTTATATTTGCAATAGCATTGGAAAATATAAATCCCATAATGATCTAGGAATTGGAAATTGTTTGCCAATTATTGTTCGACAGATTACCCTATTATGTGCTTTCGTTACTAGCGGATCAAGCGATGTAATGGAACTACGATAATTGGATCCTAGTTTTCGAGAAAATTATATGGTTATATGAATATTACCTTGGGTATTTTATTTTCTTGAAAAGTTTAATTATCGAAAATACTAAAATTGAATTTTGCTAATTCTTTAAATGTATTAATGCAACATTAAATCGTAAACATAGGTGATTCCTGCAAATTGATCTATACTTGTAAGGGTTTTTTGGTAGAGTCAACTTTGCTAAATGAATTAACATAGTCATCTTTTCATAATAAAGAGTGAGGTTCAATCCTATTCCTTTTCATGAATGAAGAAAGGTATGATAGGACAATTAGAATTGTCTAAATTCTAAATACATAACTCGTAAGCAAATTTTAATAGTTAAGAAAATTGCATATATTTCTGAGTTATTAAATTAGAAGCTAGACTAATTTACTGCAAAATTGGTAAAAGACAAACTAGCTTATTTTATCTAGTTGTTGTGCTTTGACCATTTGAAAGTACTACTTACAAATTGTTGGAATAGTAGAACTATTAAGAAAGAAATTGCATGCCCAATTTTTCAAGTTAATAGCATTGATAGATAAATTCATCATCTACATAGTAGAATACATTCTTTTAAAGTACATAAGTAATTGTTATGTATGGACTTTCTCAAAGGTGTAGGGAAGTAAATAGAACGCTATTTTCTTTCATTGTTTAATGCAATACTTACAATGTTGTCAAATCCAATGGGAGTATTTTGTTCTTATTACTGAATAAGGAATTAATGTTATGATCTCTAATTCAGTGGGAGTTACCAGATTTGTTATCTTGGTAGTAACCCAGATTATCTCTAGAATGTCTTAAGATAATTACTTTCCACTTGTAGACACTTATGTTATCAAGGATAGTCATGTACGTTTCCTTATTAGACAATGAAGTGGTTCTACATCTACTAGTTATGTTAATATCAATGACACAATCATATTAGTCACATAAACAAATATATGTCGTGTTGTTTATCTGCTACATGATGTTGTTCAATGCACAAGTGGAAGAAATCTATATTGTGTGCAAGGGACAACATATAGGTATATGATTTAATGGATTCTCTTGACTGCAAGGTAAGAGACTAACATTCTAATATAACTTGTACATATCTAATTTAAGAAACACTTGGTGTTGCAATTTACGTCATGTGAGAACTTGGCGAGATTGCAACAACAAAGTAAATCTCTATGTGAAGTCGACCTTGCATGGACATATTTGCGCTTTCTAAATTAGAGAAGTATTTAGAACATGTGTCAAAATGATATATAAGACTACTTAAAATTAGATATTTATGTATTATTAGAATGACATAAATGAAGTAATCTAATACTACTTCAATTTGTTTATTTATGTATTTTGAATGACATAAATGAAAGATAATGTAGTCCTACATTATTGTGAAGTAAACAAATTAACTTGAAATTACTATTGAAACCAAAAGTTGTGTTCATAATTACTTTAGTTTAACATGTTTATGATTCATTGTAAAGACATAAACATAAAGTCTTTTAAGACTTATAATAAAGTAAGACGTTAACTTGTTATGTTTTTTTTTAATTAAGACATATACAAGAAGTCATTGAGTTAATCAATGATTTATAACGTTAAATGGGATTATAACACATTTATGTTTTCTTGATGAGACATGGATATGAAGTGACTTGGTCAAAAAGTACTTGTGTTATAAAGCATGCAATTGGCTTGAAAAGTCTATTATACCATTAAGTTGACTTAGTTGATAAATAGGTAAGCCAAAGGAATATGTTTATCTTATATATTGTTAGATTGTCTTACAATATTAATTCTAATGAATACCACAAGTTGATGGTATATTCAGTTAGGAGAATCAAACTCTATTTGATTTGTTTGATTCAAGATAATCATAACTTCTTTCTTAAAAAGTAACAAGGTTAGAAAATTGAGTATGGATTGAATATACTCAATATGACTCCAATCTAGAAGATTGTTAAAACACCATTTCATTATGGAATGTGATGAATCACATTAAGTTTTAAAATTGAAGATTCGAATTTGTTAAACTACTTTATGAATAGGTTATTAACAAAGTAAAATCAGGAATTATCAATGTGTATTTGTAATGTCCCAAAAAGAGAACAATGTAGTTTTGCTCTAATTGCTAAGTATATATAGATAGACTATATATTACAAAAGGCAAGTGGGAGTTTTTCTATCTTGAAAGATAAAATAACAAGATACATAATCTTCTAAAACACACTAGTAAATATCATGATGAGGTTAGACATGTAAATGATAGACCTCAAGATGATGGAATTTTCATTCATAGATCTGGAAGGATATATCAGATATTTGATTTATATGCTGAGAAAAACATGAGTTATAGGATTATAGTAAACCTGATAATCATTATGATGGATTACCAAATATTGAATTGGGTAAATTACTCATACTATGAATGTTAAAGATGCTGTCTATAAAGATAATCAATTTTGGAAATTTAGTTTATCTTAATAGTTAGACTAGAGAATGGAAATGAGTTTCTTCAAAGAGATGAAAAACCCTAGTGGTTTGAATTTCTATGTAGAAATCATATGGACAAAATTGTACAAATATTTAATGCATATTTTATGACAAGATTATTAATCATACTTAAGCAATTAATTATGATTGAATATTCTTTTCAAGACACATTAAATATATAAAGATGATAATTGTCATACTTGTTTTTCATTAATATGAAATATGACAATGAAATATCAAAACTCTTTCTTGAAAAATTACTTAAGCGAGGACGGTAAGTAATTGAAAGTTTTTTGAATATATATAATCTTTGGAAGTGTACGAAGTGCAATAATTCATGAATGGATAAATGCATGCATCTATGAAATTATTCTTATATTTAATTATTAAATCTTAGTTTTGATTTATAATTGAAATAAGATAAATTTTAAGTATTCACGAAAGCTAGTGGGAGTATTATGTTAAGGCTTTTAAATCTTATATGTTGTATTACATATAGGAAGTAACATTCCTTGTAAGCTAAATGTTAAGTCTTAGTTTGGAATAAAACTTCACTTGTAAGATTTAAGAATTAAAACATACAACCTTGGAATATATGTTTATTATTAATAAACATGTGCGAGAAAATAAATGATTCTAATAAAACATGATATATGGATAAATATCTTTTGACAAGATAGAACATGAATGAATTCTAAGTTTGACATGTAGATTCATCATGTACATCATGTTGTGTATTAAAATTGTTGTATCGTTCTTGAATAAGAAGTGATTTGACAACATTGATATCTAACTAAAAGTTATTAGATAACTTGTGTAATGAATATTCTTAAAGAATTACATCCTCAACCTGGAATTGCTCCTAGATTCTATGGATGAACAATATGTCAAATGTTGTGCAAATTGTCATCAGCTTTAAACTTGAAAGTTAGGAAAGCATCAAACATTACACAATAAGATATTAAAGTTTACGGAGTTTTAATGAGCACATTGTTGTTTGTATACAATGATGCTGGTTTAATTGAGATGACACTCAATAATAGTCATGGTAGGATTTCATCCTTGTTAAATGTGAACTAGTTGTGCTACTAAGAGCACAGTTGCATTATACATTAAAAGAATAAGAATACTTTAAACTTTAAAATGTTTGAAAGTTTAAATTGTCATAAATTGGTGATAGAGGATGTCACACACTTTATGAATTATTATGTGGATTGTTGAATGCACACATACAAGGACTTCATTAATTGAATTCTTGAAATAAGTATTCTCAAAATTATGATAGATCAAGTTGGTTGATTTATGCCTTGTCAACAAGTATGATTGTCATTACTTGAGGCATAATTCATCAACTGGAATTTTCATGCATTGATCTATTTGGTATTTGGATAAGGGATGTTAAACAATTGTTATAATAAATCAAGTACTTGGTATGTTTGATTTTATAATATATTGTATCCTATATTTGCATGTTTAATCCATGAATAAATTTATTTATTCTAAATCGTCCATTGTCAATTAATGATATGGGAGTATCATTAAACTAAGACAAATCTGAGAGATATGGTAGAATATACTTGAAAGTATATTGATGAGAATGCATACCAATTTCAGATGATATTCTGAATATAGGATTTATCCCAACTACATGATTTTACTTTATGGATATTGTTATTAAGTAAATCAGAATAGTTATCCTCATACTTGAGATACTAGATAAGTGTCATGAATGTAGTGCACTTATGTGGAACAACTTAACGCTATACACGAATCGGTAGTCATAAGGGTTGTTTCTGAAGTGTTGCAAAGTTCGTGGGTTATTCTCGTAGTCAAAATATAATTTGTTCCTTCAAATTTATTTTGGAGTTTAATCTTGGGGCCCTCGTAGGGTTGACAAGATGTTTGCATGGCCATGCCCAAGATCTCCCCTGAATATGTTCAGAAGATTTGGTAATCTTGCTCAATTACTTATAACGAGAAACAGAATGGTTGAATAAAGAATGACTTAATTTCATATCTTTATTTAACATAGTATTAGAAACAAAAGGATAATAATAATGAGAAATCATTAAAAGGTTTTTCCAGGAGACCTTACTCGAGTTGTACTAGAGGCATCGAAGTGTTGCTAGACGCTAACCGATGTGATCACACTATTAAGATATGTCAAAGTGGGAGCTGTTGGTTTAATGGACAAAATATTAATAGATGTGTGTTAGGATCGAACTCGAGACCTATGGGATTGCACGCGTTGCGTATGAGATTTAATTATATTAAGTCACAAAATATTTATATGGTCGAACTAAGAAAAAGGAAGGGGTTGAGTGTCGAGTTTTGAAACTTAAGGAGGTGCTTGCAATGACTTGTTAGACAAGGTTTAATGCTATATATATATATATACACACCCTTTTGGTCTTTTGTTTTTCATTCGTACAGATAAAGAAAAATAAAATAAACGATCGACACAAACCTTTTCTCTTGATATGTTAAATATCGAATGATGATTGAGATATTTTACTAAATATGATATACATGCATGCAGACATGCGCATGTGCATGACTTTAAGGTTTTCTTTACCTATTGCATATATATGTTTGACGGATATATGATAAAGGTTTTGATTATTTATATTGATTATATTAAAGCTAAACCTTGTTTGTTGTATGTTTTAATCGTGACTTGAACTAGCATTCTAATTAAATCGCTAACAATACGCGCGTACATGATCGTAGAGAAATCCTATTTTGGATTTTGGTGATTTACACTATTCGACTTTATTAAGTCGACTAGCACTCAAACTCTTATTAGGGTTCATCTCAATTGCTAGTTTTGTGGATTTGATTCTTGTTCGGCTAGAATCAAGAAAGGTACGCATATTCTTGTTTATGTTAATTAATTATTCGTTAATCTTTCCTATACGCTTCCGCACTTGCTTTGATGTTCTATGTTTTTATATATGATTGTCATAGTATATAATTCCAACAAGTTTGTACCAAAAAAAGATTAATACAATGTAGGCAAAGCTAATGGCATCGAAGACACAGTGGAAGAAGATAGTGAAAGAATATAACAAAGAAGATCAATGCATGCAGATAAATCTGTCATGGAGAACATTTTACACCATTCTTCTTTTTAAATGTTCCTTGTGAGTTGTGAATACGGGATGAAGTTCCCTTTAAGGAAGTGTTTGACATGCACTACAAGAAAAAAATCTTTTGTAGTGACAACAAAAAATGCGTCACTCCATATCATAGACGAGTTTAATGAGTGATGTAACTTTGGGTACTTTCGTCACTATAGGTCTGTCGCTAATCATAAATAGGGATAAAGTATACAGAAGTCACTAACTAGTGACGAAACCAAAAATACTAAGAGCATCTAATGCATCAAGTCTTTAATACTTGATGCATTTAATGCATAATGCATTGAATGATTAAAGTTTAGAGGAAAGACTTGAGGTTCACAAAGTCTTTGAAGAAAAGTTTTTCAAAAAGCTTTTGAAGCAATGCAAAGAACCTCTTAAATTGACTTCTTGGAATAGTGAAAAGTTTTTAAGAGCTTACCAATTGTAGATGCTCTAACTCTTTAAAATTATTTATTCTTTTAAAAGCAAATCAATTTGAGAAATCAATACCCAATAATAAAGGTCTATTAAAAAGATTTCCAATTAAATATTCTGTCTGATGGAGCTTTGTGTACTTTATCAAAACAAAGACATTCCATGTCGTTGCGTAAGTAACGACAATCAAAGATAAATATCTTTAAATAACAAAAAAAGAAGGTATTAGGTACCACGTATTTTAAAGGTCGTTTTAATTTTAAAACAAGAGAGCTTTAGTTAAAAGCTAGAAGATGGGTTAAGTTGGGTGTGTTGGTTGGGCTTGACTACGAGCATATGCTTGTATTACATATATAGTTCGGCAAACCTACGTAGATTTTGAATGATGGAGATGATTTTGTTTGATGTTGAAGAGGACGTGCTTTTAAGATTGACTTTGAAAGATGTTCTCCAATGCAAAAGTATTTGTAAGTCATGGTATTCTTTGATTTCAAGTCCTTCTTTTGTTAAACTTCATGTTAAATTTATTTGCAACAAAGAGGACATTAATAATAAACAACTTGGAAATAGAAGAATTGCCATGACTAGCAGATATGTCATTAGGAACGCACATGGTGTATGATCGCCAATTCTCCTTGATTGCGAACTTGACCATCTATTTTCTAGAAAGGTATTTGTATTCACCATTCTGTGATTGACACTTGAATGTTTGTTTGAGATTGTGAGAGTATGCAGACTAGTATGCAAAGTACGCAGAGGACAAAAATATTGGAGGAAATAAGTAAGTATAAATCATTATATTGATGACGTTTCAACCATCATACATACAAACTATATATAGTATACTAAGAGGTATCATTGAAGGGATGTGATGGTTCATACAAACCAACAAACATACCCTTTCAATATAATCAGAATAACTGTCTAATAACTACTTTAACTAATTGTCTTAGGGTCTGCTTTGGCTTAAGGCTCGACCATACGCTTTTGCAAATTTTTAATGGCTTATGTTTATCATGACTTGAACCTATTACAAATACTAACTAATGTATATAATAGTGTGGCTAATGGTCCAAAATAGATTAAGGTTAAGTTTGATCTTATGATTCCAATAGTCTTCCCTTAAGATCAAATAACCTCTAAACTGCTTTTTCTTTTCTTCTTGCTTTTTGATGTAATCAACTAATGATGATAAAATAATCACTAGAATTTCGCTTGTGTCCCTTTCTTCTTTCTTCACTTCCAATCTTGTGCTTCCCTTTTCAAAATGGTCTTTTGTCTCCATTTGGTAATTAGTTTGATATGTGTTGCCCTTTTCTATTTCTTCTAAATCTTCCAATACCAAAGTGTTCAATCTTGTTCTCCTCTTGACTGAATATGTCTTGTCCAATAGGTGTTGTCACTTGATCTTCTTGATCACCATAGTGACTATGAAGGCACGTTAACTCTTTTCCTTTAACCACAGATAATGTGGTCTTCCACTTGTGGCACCCTTGCAGTGCTATAGTAGCACTTAAATACATCTAGGTATTTATTGTAACACTTTCTAGTTTCTTCACCATAATCATGTGATAGGCCAAAATTCTTTTGCAAAGTATACACTTAGGTATCCTCCTAAGCTTTCAACTAATTTATAAAGATCCATTAAATGTATCTCAATGCCATTTATTTTTAGGGTTATAGGACCAGACATTTCCCTTTTCAAGTGTACATCATAAAACCATTTGAAAGCAATGTTAAACTTGTCTCTAAATATGTCCCATTCTTGACCGATTAACTCATCATGGTTTAAAGGTCAAGAAAAGAAGCATACTTTGAATGAACTTACTTTTGTTGGATAGAATACTCCTTTTATGCGCATACGCCTCCATCCTTTGGTAAGTATTCATCTGTTGTTGCTTTGGTAGGACATGCATAGGCATGATGTCCAAGTTCATCACATCTATAACACTTTTGTGTTAAAACAGTTTCTTCTTATGACTTTTCCTCCTCATAGTCAGAGTTTTCCCTAAGTTATTTGTAATAATCACTCAAGTATTTTTCCTGCATCATCTTCATCTTTCTTTTATCATACTTGCCGTCTTCAGGGTCCTTGAACATATACACAAGTTTACACTTGTTGTTCTTGAGGGCTAAATCCAATCCTTGGGCTTCCAATTGGTTTGTTGATAGCAAGTTCAAGGTTACATCTAGTGTGTATTGCACACCATGTATGCAAAAGATCTCCTTCCTATTCTAATGTTGATCTCCCTATTCCATGTATGAATAGAAACTTGCCTTTCCTTGTAATTTCTTTACAAAGAATTTTTCCTTTAATTTTCCAAATGTGTTCTTATTTGAACATATATGCCTTCCAATATTCTTGTTGATGTACCATATTCGTCCCAGCTTCCTTCATCATCCCTTCAATCATGAAATCAGCCTCCATATGTACACTTTCGTGATGCAAGGTCTGAGTATGCACATTTTGAACTGAGTTTTCTTCTTTGACTGATGTATTTGTAGTCTCATAATCCTTTCTTTGTTTGGACAGTTACTAATAATGTGCCCTCTTATTCTGCAACCATAGCCCTTATATCTCTTGTGTTTGTTTAAGGCCTTGTGGGAGTGTTTGAGAAAGTGAAGAGTTGTACACTTTAATTTCTTCTATCTTTTTCCTGAGCATCTCCTTGCAGTCATTGAATATTTGCCTAATACAATTTCCAAGCCTTGTCTCTCTTTCTCTCCTCGGTTGTCTTTGCATGAAATCATTTTGTAGTCTCTTTCTTAAAGGTCTCCCAGGTTTACTCTGATGCCAAATGTTATGATGGCCAATTCTCCTTGATTGCAGATTTGACCATCTATTTTCTAGAAAGGTATTTGTATTCACCATTATGTGATTGACACTTGAATGTTTGTTTGAGATTGTGAGGGTATGCAGACTAGTATGCAAAGTATGCATAGGATAGAAATAATATTCGAGGGAAATAAGTAAGTATAAACTGTTATATTGATGATGTTTGAACTATCATACATACAAACTATATATAGTATACTAAGAGGTATCATTTAAGGGATGTGATGGTTCATACCAACCAACAGACATACCCTTTCAATATAACTGTAAATAACTGTCTAATAACTACTTTAACTAACTGTCTTAGGGTCTGTTTGGCATAAGGCCCAGACCAGGCGTTTTGCAGCCTTAATGGCTTATGTTTTTCATGACTTGAACCTATTACAAATACTAATTATTGTACATAATAGTGTGGTTAATGGTCTAAAACAGACTAAGGTTAAGTTTGATCTTAACAGATTCCAACACATGGGTGCACAATACCTGACGAGTGGGGATACTACTCTACCTTGACTATTGAAGGTTCTTCTAATGGCCTTGTATGCATATCTTCACTTGATAATCGACTTTGTTTAACCAATCCTTCGACGAGAGAGTTTCTAAAACTGCATCAGCCACCAATACTTCCTAAAGATGTATTGTATGCACGATGGTATGGCTTTGGTTATGATTAATCCACAGATGATTACAAACTTGTTATGGCCATCAACCAAGGTTGTGATGGGACACTTGTTCAAATCCTGTCTTTGAAATCAAATGTTTGGAAACTTTTTGGACAGGTCAATTATAGGTTCAATGACACAAAGCCTGGTATCTTATTCAATGGGGCTTTTCACTGCTTTATGTATAATGCTAATGATATTAACAGGGACAAAGTATTCAATGTCTTTTGATTTAGCTAAAGAGGAATTTAGAGAAATTACCCAACTTGATGACACGAGATATGATGTGAGTTAGCGTAACAAACTGGAAATTTTCAAAGACCACCTATGCATATTTGACGAACGCAATGATGGTTGTCCCTATGGCATTTAGGTTATGAAAAACTATAATGTCAAACAGTCTTCAATTTGTTGGGAACTGTTGCCGACTGAATGTGAGTAGAAGGATCGTGTACATTATATGATTAAGGATTGTCTTCAATCAAGGAAGATGCCAAGTTACTTTTGTTGTGAAATTTTTTTTTCTAGGAGTGGAAAACATATTTGGTCTCTTATCTTTGTGCAAACCATTGTATCTCCTTATGTTAATAATCATGGGAGACAAAGTGACGCAAAGAAGAACATGAGGACTGTTAACGATGGCAGCGGTAAGGTAGGTTCTGCTTATTATGTTGTTACAGTATTCCACAGCCTCTTCTCTTAATAAATTTGAATTACTGTATTCCTTAAAGTTAACTGTATTATATGTAGAAACTGAGAACCGCTGCGCTTAGCACGGTTCTGCGTGATATGTTGTTATTTAACAGTCTCCTCTTAATACAATATAGTACATACTTTAGAATTACTCTATTCCTGAAATTACATGCGTTCTTATCAATGGCTCAACATGTATGACAATTGTCCCATATCCCTAAAAGTTACCAGTTTTTTAGTGGCAATTTTTTACACCTCTACCACCTATCTCACAAGTGATTCTAGTGAGAGGCTTGAACCCACAACCTTTAGGTTGTTCTCACATACCTGTATTTTTATCAAACGCTCTTATTAACTTTTTACTCATTAAATAGGTGTTATAGAAGAGTCCTATTATTTCCTACAAACTGCTCTATTTTGTAATTTGAAGAACTGACTAGTTTGTAGTTATTGGAATTGAGAAACTTTTTTGTAAATTAAACCAGACCACAAACTGAACCAAATATTACATGAAGGCATAAGCACTAACCACGTACTCTTCCCACCTTATATGCCAATTCTTATGTAAATTGAACATTGATCTCATCTCAGTTGAGCGAATTCTTTCCCTTTTTTATTATTATAGGTGCCTTACCGAAGTTGCTTAACCGAAAATCCAACACTGACTGCTTTTGAGACAACGAAGGGGAGCCTAATGAACTTTCCTAACACTTACAAATAAGTCTGTTTATTCTTTCTTTTCTACAAGTTGAATTTTCATTTATAATTTTCAAACACAATTCTAGGAATTGAGTGAGATGGAGGAAGTTTATACTCTGAAAGGTGGAGAGAAAAATGCATTTCATTTGGACGAAGATGTTGAGACTGAGAGGAAGAAGAGAAAGAGAATGATGGGCAAGAGCACAAAAAAAGGGTTCAAAGGTACAACTTAAGCTTATTTTACTCTACAAGTTTTACCCAAGCCATTTTAGAATTTATTATCTCCGTCTATGTAAATTTCTATGTAAAATCAGAGATATTGATGTAATCCTTATAAACGAAGAGGTCATGACTCAAGAAATTTGACACATAAAAAAGAGATCGAGGAACAAAAGCAATTCACCATAGGTTAATTTTTGAAAATAATAGTCTTATGTTTGATACTGTAATCAATTTGTGATTGTTTTACGGGATTGATTTGAATAGTATGTTTTAAAAACTATGTGTATATGAATCATTTCAAACTGATTAACTAGTTATTTGAAGTCAAATGAGTATTTTGAACATCAATGTTATATACGTGTGGCAACACTTTTCTATAACATAGAAAGTTCGTTCATAAAATCCATTTCGTGTCGAATTATACATAACGTAGGTTTCTTCCTTTACATATTTATTGAACGTAAGTTTCTTCCTTTACATACTTATTGTTATTTATCCTTATGCATGCAATCTGAAGTTATGATTAACAAATGCTCATAGGTGGCTAGTTGCAACACTAATCGACTTCTGTATCAATATAATGTCGTGGCTTTATGGGTACGTCTCACGATATTCTTTAGTTGTTCCAAATTGGACTGATTTAAGATACTTGTATGGTATATAATATGCTCAGTATCTAAGCTATAGATTTCATTGGTGCTTATTTAGTTCTCTGGTATCACGAGAGCTATGAGATTCCTATTAGTCGTTATATTAGCATAGCCCATGTATAGTCTTTTGTAACGTGGCCTAAGCCCACAATCTAGAACCATCTATGTATCCTATATATTGTATTGATAGACATCAATAATATTCATGCAATCATAATATTCAATATGGTATCACAGCCTCCAAAAATAAACCGATCATCTCCCTAATTCTCTCCAAAAATTTCGGATCTCCTCCCTCCCCTCCTATCCTTGTTCTGCCGTCCCATCCTAATCCCCCACCTTCATTTTTTCAGGAGTCATGACTAATGATAACACCCCTCCACCACCTCCTCCAATAACCACAACCGCCGATAAACTCATTCATTCAGTATCACTAACAAAGTCCCTGTTAAACTCGACCTAGAGAAACATAATTACACCTCATGGAGTTCATTCTTCAAAATACACCTTGGAAGCCTTGGCCTAAAACCTCACATCGAAAAAGAAGACTCATCTAGTGCTCCCGACCCGGAATGGTGTAAACTTGATGATCTCATCAAGATGTGGATACACCGGGTAATGCTAAAGCCATGTGGGATCATCTACAAGCTTTGTTTCATGACAACAAGGATGCGAGGGCAATCAACCTTGATAATGAACTACGGTCCATTAAGATTGGTAACATGTCCATAAATGAGTATTGTACAAAGATAAAATCCATGGCGGATAGGCTCAAAAACCTTGGCTCCCCGGTAAGTGAGACTAATTTGGTTATTTATGTGGTAAATGGACTCGATAGTCGTTTTGGTACCATTGTCAAAATCATTAGGCATCGAGAACCGCTACCAAACTTTGAGACGACGCGTAACATGCTGCTTCTCGAGGAGACCACACTCACGGAGCACACGAGTACTAACTCATCCTTTGATAGTAGCTCTTCATCACCTACTGTTCTCGTAGCCACAAAAGGTAACCCCCCATCCCATTCCAATAAATCACAAAATATCCCTCAAATGTGTAACCACTTCAATAAAGGCATGTGTAAATTTGGAGACCGGTGCAAATTCATTCACGATCATCGCAATCGGTCGGGACTGAATATAACACCAAGTACGAATAATAACAAACCTCCTGCTATACCAAACTTTACCCAGCACCACTCACGTGCCCCTCCTGGGCTCTACTTCACTCGACAGGCCCAACCCCTCAATCCATTCCCCTATACAGCCCTTGCGGCCCAGCACCCCACAGCACTATATCATCAACACCAGGCCCAGCCCAATCCCCTACAACCTGTCCACCAGCAGCCGGCCCAGTACCCATACCCAGCCCAACGCCATACCTCATGTCCACCAACAGCCCATGTATGCACCACCACCGTATACTATCTCCACTGCTCCTCATGCACCGCCAACCAATGGCATTCTCGGACCCGCCCCGGGTGTGTATCCGTCACAACCTACTTCTCTCCCGAGCGCATTCAGTACTATGACATTGCAGGACCCTACCTGGAACATGGACACAGGTGCTTCATCTCACTTAAATTCAAATACAAGTAACTTAACTACCATTTTTAATAAACGTTTATATCCATCTGTACATGTTGGTGACGGTAACTCCATTCCCGTCATCAACACCGGACATGGCATTATATCTTCTCCTCATCGTCCTCTTCACCTTCATAATGTTCTTGTCACACCCAACATCATAAAAAATTTAATTTCTGTTCGTCAGTTTACTAGAGATAATAATTGTACTATCGAATTTGACACTTTTGGTTTTTTGATTCGCTCCCAGACGGTCAAGTTTTATCACGCAAGCTAGCCACTCGTGAATGGCTAACCGTAACAAACTTAAAACAATCGGAAACAAATGCAATGAAGTCCAGAGAGTATAGTGTTTCCCAGTCGTTATGTCCCAACGAGTCGTATGAGAATAGTCAAACGATATAGTGATCGAGAGGATTTGAGCAGAAAAGGATTTTGATTGATTAATACCTAAAGAAAAGTTTATAAATTACAGGGCTTAAATGCAAATTAAAGGAAATTAAAAGATAAACTATATTAAATAAACGCTATCACTATTTTTAAAATCTAATGTTTTGATTTTTCTTTATAAAACTTAAATTAAAAACTACGTGACGCATAAAAGAAAATGTGAAACTGAAGCAATATTAATCCTAAAAATATGAAATTGACATTTTACAAACCTAATGATAAGAGAAAATTATTAGAAAAATAAAATTATTTTATAACTATTTATCTAATTATTATTAATTAAAACTAATTTTACTTATTAAATAATAGCCTAAAATACAAGAAAATATGAAATAAAGCTAGAAAATGAAATTATGACTTAGAAAAATCTAAAATAACTAAATAGAATTTCCAAAACTAATTTTGTATTTTTCTCGATTATTTTTCTATTTTCTATGAATTAAAACTATTTTTAACTAATTAAATTGCTAAAATTACAAATTAAACTATGAAAATCTGAAAAATAATTTTTGACTTTTATATTTATCTTAACCTAGGAAAAATGAAAACTTATTTTTTGAAACTTTTCAATTAATTGTATTAAAAGCTAATTAAAATGGCTTAAAACTGCTTTTAAATTAAGAAAAATAGCAAACCTGACCTAGAAAAATATGAAAAATTCAGGAAAATTCTAATTTAATATACTGAATCTAAGAAAAATAGAAAACAAAGGGCTTATGTGGTAGAATATGAAATCTATAGTTGCAAGTGCTTATAAATAAGCACTTTGAATAAGCCAAATGGTCCAACTGAGCACCAAACATTCTGTAAGCTAAGTTATGCTAAAATTACTCAAATGCAACTAGTTACAACAAGCTTAAACCTCTGGAATACAAGTTACTCGATTTGATTATTTGAGATAAGTGCAAAATCGGTTTTGGGTATCACTTTGCCCCTAAGAATAAGTTGCTCAAATAAGCCAAACTCAAATCCAGATGTTGGGGCCTAAATTAGACCTGGTTAGGTACTTGTAAACCAAAATTGAGACCAAGATAATCTCTTATGAGCTTTTACAAGCTCGCAAGATATCGATAAAACTCAAGATTCATCGAAGTTGTGAACAGGCAAATGAGCCTGTTTGATAAGCTATTTTGGGGCTTAAAAGCTTTTGACAAATTTTGCAAAACCGCTATTGAAACTAGACCAGTTGAACTTCTCAAATCCACAAGATCAAGGGCATGTGACCAAGGAGTAACAAGTGAGACCTCAACTAAGATTTGGAAAAACTGGTTTTAACCACTTTTGACTTTTAACAGTTTTGCCAATTTTGACTTTTATGAACTTTAATCCTAATTTGTGGACTGATTATGTTGTTATATGGTATAATGAAACTGATGCAACCAATATCTATGATATCTAAGCACAAACCAAACTTTTGCTTTTCAAGAATCCCAACAGATATGCATTTAAGACAGATTACATAAGATTTTGACTTGGAGTGTTCTAGTGATCAAATAACTGACTCAAATGATTCAAGAGACCTATATTGAGACTAAGTAAACAGGTTTCAAGCACAAACAACAACTCAAGCTCATGCAAATCTACTGATCCAAACACTCTATTTAAACACTGATTTGAACTTTAAACTGAGCAAACTACTGAACTAGTACAAACCAATGATTAATATGACTTTAGTTACACTAATTACCACTATTTAAACAGGATTAAACTATTAATGACCACAGGTTCGAACACAAGCACAATATGTAAACTGAGTTAAAAATGGAATTGAGACAAAACTCACAAATGCCCAAATTTGGTAGTGCAAATTTTAAACCAGAGCCCAAACTATCCTATTCCATATCAAACCAACCTAATCCAAGCAATCGTGATCAACCCCATTCCATTTCCAAACCGCTTGAACCAATTATGTTTGCCTGATTGACTTTTGTTGACCCAATATCAAACTTTCTCGAACTTGACCAACAAGCTACTAAAAGCTATCGAAGCTTAGATAAGCTTATTCCAATTATAAATGAGCTAATTTAAGCTTAACTTCAAAAACATGTGAACTGATTTTTATAACAGGAAACTTAAAATCATGAAACTTGGATCAACTTTGAATTAACACTGAAAATGAATTACAATAGACTCAATAACTTTAGTTTAGTACATAAAAGCTTAGTATTACAATTAAGAGAACTAATTAAGACAATGAAATTAAAAACGACATACATAAATTTAAAAAAACTAACTACTCCCTTCTTCTCTTGCCTCTCTTCTCTTTTTTATACACCATATGTCTTCTCTCACCTCTCTGAATGAATCCCACTAACTTCCAGAACCATTGGATCACTTGGGAGCATTTTGGCCATTGGATTGGTTTTGGCGGGAAAAGTGGTTTTTGACCTTGGGCTCTGAACTAGCAGCTAGGGGGGGTGGCATTAATTGTAGTGTGTTGTGATGATGAGGGGGGAGGTTTGAGGAGATAAAGTGATGGGAATATGCCTGAGTTGTGCAGGGCAAGTGGTGAAGAGGATAAACAGTGGTGGGAGGGAAAAGGGATATCGTTTGACTGATGTTGACCAAGGGTCCAAAAAGGAAAGGGGTCACAGGTTTTGGCAGGGGGTCAATTTGGTAATGGCAGGGGACCAAAATGGTATGAAGGGTCATGGTTAGCTTATTTTGACAAGGACCAAACTACAATTATCCAATTCTTGAAGGACCATCTCTGCCATTTTCCAAAGTTGACACAAGGGTCACTTTTGACAAGTTTCAATAGTGCAAGGACTATTTTTGACATTTTCAAATTTTTAAAGGACCATTTGTGACAATTTCAAAACTTGAGGGACTAAAGTTGTAATTTTGCAATTATTGATCTCAAGGACCAATTTTGAAAACTTAAGAATCCCTAGGGACTTAAAATGATATTTTTCTTTATTTTGATTTACCAGGACTGCTTTTGACAACTTTTGAAACTGGGGACTAAAGCGCCAATTATGTAAACTTGATATCGCTTTTTCACCAGATTTTGATATTTTTGCATTTAAAACACATAAAACACTTATTTGTGATATTTTATCATTTTGATGCATTTCGAGTGTTTTCGATGTTTTTGCGCTTTAATTGGTAAAAAATGATGAGTATTTAGACACTCATCAATCCCCACACTAAGATATTGCTAGTCCCTAGCAATGTTTTGAGAAAATTTAATGGATTTCATCTCTTTACCAAAAGCCATTACTTCGAGTAGCCAAATGTTTTAGTTCAAGTAAGAACCTTGGTACACCGATAACCAAATGATTTTGAGCAAATCACCGCCTTTTCAACGGATTTGATTTGTTTTACCGTGCCGGTTGCTTCGGACTAGCCAACTCTTAGATAAATTATCAATATTATCTTTGGTGAGTGATTACCAATTATGGTTTTCCATCGCCTTTACCACAAGCCATAAACTTGCGGGCTAGCCAACTCTTCACTTTTAAGGATATGGTGAATCAATACCATACAATTTTGGGCAAATTGTGTCGCCAACGGATTTGAGATATCTTTACCAAGAGCCGCTTTGCTCTCGGATTAGCCAATCCTTTTGTTTATTAGACATGGTGGATCGATAATCATGAAGTCGAGTAAGTGCAAAACACTTACTCCAAAAAAAATTTTGGCCAAAATGGGGAATTGGGTGGTATAATTACATGATAAAATTCGTGAGAATTCCCCCACACTAGAAATGAATATTGCCTCAATATTCAAAGTACCGCGGTTATGCCGAAACATAGAACGAAAAGGGAAATACTACGCCATTATTTAGCAACATTTTTTTAAACTCTTATATACAACAATGGGGCAACTCCCCACACTAGGTGGTACACACGGTGAAAACCCATGTTTAGATATCGTTTTTGATTACCGAGTCGCTAGCTTGACTCGACCCAATTCATTTGTTCATGGGGAAAGTAACGGAAAACCAATCTCAATCGGACTTTCGCTCACGTGTTAACAAACATATGAACATCGAAAGTTCCACACCGACGAGATACAACCGCTGTATTGTTAATAGTAGAAACTATAAGTGGATGATACTGGGTCAAAGATGGTGTCCTCATTCCGAAAGAGAAAGGGAAAGAGCAACCACACCATCTCGTGAAGAATGAAATAAAGATGTGCATGAGAATGCAAGTCCATTCCTCATCGTAAAGAAGCAAATCACCATTTTTGACATTTTTAAGCTTAAACTTGAAGCTTATATGGTGATTGTCAATAAGATGTCCGGGGAGGAGGGGGGAAACGGTTCTTCAATCAATGATTTTCTAGAAAAGGATGTCCCTCCGAATCAAAGTAGTATTATCAATTCTCTTGGAATTGACTCATCACTAAGAAAGGCATCGACTTCATTCCAAAAGTTGTCATCTTCCCAATCGTGAGCCGAGAAGGGGATGGAAGAGTCTGAATAATAAGACTAGAGATGATGGAACATTTTGAGCAATTCTTCAATGGGAAGAATGTCTCCCATTGGATTACAAACATCATCATCCAATTCAGATGAAACTGAGGAGAATTTGGTTTCATCCGCAGAGTTAACAAACTCGACACGATAAACTAATTCCAGAAAGGGATCGATTCGCCCCAAACAACAAGTTTTATCACTCAAGCCGCCACTTGTGAATGGCTAACCGTAACAAACTTAAAACAGTCCGGAAACGAATGCAATGAAGATCGAGAGTATAGTGTTTCCCGGTCGTTATGTCCCAAATGAGCTATGCAAAGAATCACCAAACGAATAATGATCGAGATTCGAATCGGAAAGAGTTTTGAATTATTATAACTACGTAAAAAGCCTATAAATTACGAGGGCTTAAATGCAAATTAAAGAAAATTAAAAGATAAAAAATATTAAATAAACGCTATCACTATTTGCAAGATGATGTTTTTGATTTTATGTTTTTATAAAACTTAATTTAAAACTACGAAACGCACAAATGAAAATATGAAATCAAGCAAGATTAACCCTAAAATATGAAAATGATATTTTTACAAACCTAATGATAAAAGAAAGTTTTAGAAAAGAAAATTATTTTTAAAACTATTTATCTAATTATTATTAATTAAAACTATTTTTAACTAATTAATAATAGCCTAAAATACAAGAAAATATAAAATAAAGCTTGAAAATGAAATTATGACTTGGAAAAATCTAAAATAACAAAAGAGAATTTTCAAAACTATTTTTGTATTTTTCGATTATTTTCTATTTTCTATGAATTAAAATCTATTTAAAACTACTTAAATTTCTTAAAAATACAAATTTAACTAAGAAAATCTGAAAAATATTTTTTGACTTTTATATTTATCTTAATTTAGGAAAAATGAAAAATTATTTTTTTGAAACTTTTCTGAATTATTTGTATTAAATGCTAATTAAAAAGGCTTAAAAACTGTTTTAAATTAAGAAAAATAGCAAACTAACCTAGAAAAATCTGAAAAATTCAAGATAAGTCTAAAATAATATATGAAATCTAGGAAAAATAGAAAAACAGGTGGTTGTGTGCAAGAATAGGAAACTGCTATTGTAAGTGCTTATAAATAAGCACTTTGAATAAGCAAGTGAGAACCAAAGACCACCACAGCAACACAAAAGCTATATTATGCTAAAATTACCAAAATGCAACAAGTTACAACTGCTATTAACTTCTATAGAGCTGATTGAACAGATTTGATTGATTTGAGTTACATGTGCTAAAACAGTTTCCAGGTACCAAGTTTGAGCTTAAGTACAAGCTTCCCAATAAGCTAAAATTGAAAACAAAGAGTTGGAACTTAAACTAGACCTGGCCAAGATCCTGTAAACCAAATATGAGCCTTGGACAAGCTCAACTGAGCTTGTTGCAAGACCCCAAAATACTGTGCACACCCGCCATTCACCGAGTGTGTATAGGAATTTGGACCATTTTGACAAGCGCTTTTGATGTTATAAAAATTCACAAAATCTATAAAATGGTAATAAGCAAGTAGGCCAACCAAGTTTTAAAACCCCAAGTTTCACTTGATAAGACCCAGAAATGAAGCAATGAAAAATTCTCTCAGTTGGGCTCAAAACAGGTTTTTCACTTTTTGACTTTTAAAACAGTTTTGAAGAGTTGACTTTTTTGAACTTTGAATCCAATTTGAGGACTGATTATGAAGTATTATGATGAAATGGAACTACTGCAATCTATTTCTAAGTTTTCTAAACACAAAACAAGACTTTGGTTTTATAAAAATCCAACAGATATGAAGTTGAGACAGATTTAAGGTGGATTTGACTTTTGTGATTAGCAGATGCAATGTAAAGACAAATATGAGTCAAATGAAGCTACTCAAGCTTAAAACAACAAGGCTCACCCACTGAGCAACCTTAAAGACAGATTAAACAGTCAATCCAAACACCCTTTAAAATACTGATCGTGCAATTAAAATTTAAACCAACTGCTAAACTAGCATAAGCAGATACTAACACTGATTCTAGATAACCCAATAACACTTAAGCAACAAATACAAACCAAAATAAACCACAAGCACAGATTATGCAATAGTTATTGAAAATGACTTACAATTTGTCCTTAGCCACAATGGCTTGAAACAGAACACAATGAACCTCTATCCTATTTCTATCAACCCAATAGACTATAAATCAACCCAAATCCAGCACTGCAACACCATTTTCCATTTCCATTTCAAATTGATGACTCAATTGACTTTTGTTGACCGTAATCCAAAATGGCTTGAAACTTAAATGTAAGCTTATAAAAGCTATAATAAGCTTATATAAACTTATTTGACCTAACAATAAGCTAGTTGAAGCTTTAATGTAAGAAATTGAAACCAAAATTTTCAACAAGAATACACAAATATGAAACTAGATAAAACTTTGGAATTGATGATTAAAACTTGATTATACTGATAATGTAACTTAAGTTTAATACATTGAAACAAAAGATAACAGCTTTGAACTTGAATTAACAAATTTAAACTAAAAACGACATGAAAGAAATTTTACAAACTCACTACTACTCCAACTCTCATTCTCCTGCTTCTTTTTATACTCCAAATGCTTTCTCTCACTACTCCGAGCATATCCCACCATTTTCATGACCATTGATCTTTGAAATATCCCGCCGCTTGATCAAGTTTTGGCGCCAAAATGCTAAGCCATTCAAGGGTTGAGTGTGTTGGAGAGGGTGCATTAAATGCAATTTGAGGTTTGTTGAGGTGGGGGATAAGGGAGTGGAAGGTGAGGAGGGAATGGGTGATGGAGTGTTTCAGACGCTTGTCGGTGAAGATAAAGGTTTTGGCGCGTAGGGTGGTTTGACTTATTTGTTGACCGAGGCTTAATATAAAAGGGGTCCAAAGTGTTATCCAAATGGGGGTCACTTGGTTTTGACAGTCCAAAGGTTTAAAGGGTTTAAGGGTTAAATAATAAACAAGGACTTGTTTTGTAAATTCAAAACAAGGACCACTCGCCATTCTATCAAAGTTGCTCCAAGGGACTAAAAGTGACAAGCTCCAATAGTATAAGGACCAAACTTGACATTTTCAAAATTCCAAGGGCCATTTTTGCCTATTTTTAAACTTCGAGGACCAAACTTGTAATTTCTCAAAACTTTTGATATTTTTCACCAAAGGACTAATTTTGACAACTTATGATTTTAAAAGGACCTTTGGTGATTTTTCTTTTGAAATTAAGGGCTCGTGGACTATTTCTCGACAACTTTTGAAACTTGGGGACCTAAACCGCCAATTATGCAAACTTAGCTCAATTTTCATCCGATTTTAAACATTTTGCATCCGAAACATATAAAATGCAATTTTGGAATATTTTCAAGATTTTGATGCATTTCAGCATTTTAAACGCTTTTGCGCTCAGATTGACCCAAAATGATGAGTATTTACACACTCATCAATCCCCACACTAAACTACCGCTAGTCCCTAGCAATCTTTTGAGAAAAACTTAATGGGTTTGAATCTCTTTACCAAAAGCCATTACTCGAGTAGCCAAATGTTTCAGCTCAAGTAAGAACCATGGTACACCGATAACCATGTGATTTTGAGCAAACCACCGCCTTCCAACGGATTTGATTTGTCTTTACCAAGCCATTTGCTCGACTAGCCAACTCTTAGATAAATTATCAATATTATCTTTGGTGAGCCGATTACCAATTATGGTTTTTCCATCGCTTTACCACAAGCCATAAACTTATGGCTAGCCAACTCTTCACTTTTAAGGATATGGTGATAATACCATACAATTTTGGGCAAATTGCAAGTCGTCAACGGATTTGAGATATCTTTACCAAGAGCCGCTTGCTCTCGGATTAGCCAATCCTTTTGTTTATTAGACAAGGCGATCGATAATCAAATGAGTAAGTAAGCAAAACACTTACTCCAAAAACAATTTGGCCAAAAACGGGAATCAGCGGTATAATTACATGATAAAATTCGTGAGAATTTCCCCACACTTAGAAATGAATATTGCCCTCAATATTCAAAGTACCGCGTTATGCCGAAACAAAGAACGAAAAGGAAAATACTACGCCATTATTTTGAAAGTTTTTTTTTTTTTTTTTTTTTTAAACATGCATATATACACAACATGGGCAACCCCCACACTAGGGTGGTAGAAAGATAGAAAGAAGTCGAAATATTGGTGAAACCCATATGGAATGCTATCTTTTTGATTCCCGAGTCGCTAGCTTGACTCGACCCCGTATTCATTTGTTCATGGGAAGCAATGTGGAAAACCAATCTCGATCGGACTTTCGCTCACAATGTTAATAAACATATGAACATCGAAAGTTCCACACCGACGAGATACAACCGCGTATTGTTAATAGTAGAAACTATAAGGATGATACCGGGTCAAAGATGGTGTCCTCATTCCCGAAAGAGAAAAGGAAAGAGCAACCACACCATCCGTGAAGAATGGAATAAAGACGACATGAGAATGCGAGTCCATTCCTCATCGAAAGAAGCAAATCACCATTTTTGACATTTTTAAGCTTAAACTTGAAGCTTAGATGGTGATTGTCAACAAGATGTCCGGGAGGAGGGTGGAAACGGTTCTTCAATCAATGATTTTCCGTAAAAGGATGTCTCCTCCTGATCAAAGTAGTATTATCAATTCCGCTGGAATTGACTCATCACTAAGAAAGGCATCGACTTCATTCCAAAGTTGTCATCTTCCTCATCGAGAGTGAGAAGGGATGGAAGAGTCGGAATAATACTAGAAGATGATGGATCATTTTTGAGCAATTCATCAATGGGTAGAAAGTCTCCCATTGATCACAAATATCATCATCCAATTCAGATGAAACCAAGAGAGTTTGGTTTCATCCACGTAGTTAACAAAATCGATGCGACAAACCGATTCCTGAGGTGGGACAAGTGGTGTGCTCTTAGAGCTAGCAATTTCCACCACTCCGATGAAGTCTCCGATTCAAGATCATCATCATCATCAAGAACACTCTTGACTTCCCGGTACAACTTTCAAACCATTTGTTTGAACCAGGGTAATTTTCAAAGCTTTTAACTCAAAGATGTTTTTGGTGACTCTCTTAACCGTGAAATTTGAGAGTGTTGCATTGAATCTTCGATTTTTGATCAATTGTGGCAACACTGCTTGGACAGAGGCTTGGAGTTTTGCTGATATTCAATGCGAGCTCTTCGTTGTCAACCCGTATGGTCAACTCTTCAAGAAACATATCAATCGAGCACCACTGCTCAAGAAAGCTCTCCCAAGATGAGGGGAACTCTAGGATCCGTGATCAAAGTCTACTACAACAAAGTCAAGAGGAAAGTGAAACTTTCCCACTTTCATCACGACATCCCTGGCCATCCCAAGTGGACGGGTTATGGTACGTCCGCTAGCTCGAGTGTCATACAAGTGGGTGAAAGTTTAGAAGAGACAATTTCTTCCATACCGAGAGTGGCATGAGGTTAATGCTAGCGCCAAGATCGCCAAGGCGGAGCATTGAACCATCCCCAAGAAATCACACGGATTAGAAATCGCTGTGGTCTTCAAGCTTTTGGGAAGCTTCGAGAAGGACCACGAGCATTGCTCATTGAGAGGAGTTTTAGCCATCTCGTATAGCTTATCTTTGTTGGTCAAGAAGCCTTTAAGTGTGGATGCAAATTTAGGCATTAGAACGAGAGCATCAACGGCTTATATCAAAGTGTAGCTCATTGAAGATTTGGAAAAAATTTCCATTTGCTCTTTGTTTTGTCTTCGAGCTTCTCATCATTCATTCTTGATGGGTAAGGAAGTCGACTAGACTTTTGAGCCGGGATGGAAGTTATTTCGCTCAGATTTTTCTTCGAACTTCGGGTTCCGGACTTAAAGCTTGACCACCGGGGTGGACGTGCGGTACTTCGGGGCTTGAGAATTGCACCTTGTCCGTTGTATCCTTGGTAATTTGACTCATTGCCACAGAGGAGGGGCATTGGAGTCGAAGGTCCATTGTGCGCCTTACCACTACGAGTGGTGACGGCTTTCAACTCGGCATTGGGATTGGGAATTGTATTGTTTGGGAGTCCTCCGTAAGATGATGAAGCCTTGTTCATATTCATGTTCATGAAACCGCTCATCATATTCTTTAACTCATTTGTCTCACGAGACATTGTGGTATCAATTTCCTTTTTAGCTCAACTCTCATGTTATTGATCCGAGTTTGCATTGAACGATGCTTGACTCAAGAATTTTCATGAAGTCATTTGGCATGGGAGCTCGAGAAGGTTGTTGATAACTTTGATGATTCGAGCTTGATAAGGTTGGTTGAAATTGTTCCGTTTTGATTGAAATTTTGAGAGTTATTGAAATTTTGTCCTTGATTCGAACAAAGCGATTTTGATTGCCATGGTTTTGCACAGAGGAAAACCAGTGGTGTCATACCGCTAGTGCACGGTAGTGAGGATCACCTTGTGGTCGGTATCGATTATGGTTTACCAAGCTACGGAGCTTGGTAAAAGGAAGCATCGGTTGCTTGACAATCATAATACGATGTGGACCACTACAAGTTTCACACACCTTGTTTACGGCTTTGATTGGTTCCGACTTATGAATTTCGCTTTTGATTTCCTTTACATCTTTAATCATACAACGGATGGCGTCCGTTAGAGCGGCTATCGAGCGGCTAACTCGTAAGAATTACTGGATGAAGAAGGTGGAGTGTTAGGAGTATTGACTTTGTTACAGAAATAGGAACTTTTGATTTTGCTCGCAAATCTCAATCACATCTTTAGGTCTACGATTCAAGATATTGCTTACCGCGGTCGCTGCTCAAAGAATCTTGATCGCTACTGCTCAACCCATTGTAAAAATATTGACTTGTCAAGCTCCGTGAATTCATGATGGGGCATTTCCGAGGAGATCTTTGAATCTCTCCCATGTCTCTCCAAAGTTTTCATCGAAATTTTGACGAAATCCGTAAATTTCATTTTTAAGATTAGTCGCCTTTGATGGAGGAAAGAAATAATTGACAAACTTTTGAACAAGATCCTCCCAAGTTTCGATGTATCGAGGGGTTCTTTTTCCACCAAACCGGTCAGTCCCTCAAGTGAGAATGGAAATAGCATCAACTTGATGACTTTTGAGGCACATCCTTGAAATTGATAGTTGAAGTCAACTTGTTAAACCAACGGATGTGTGCATACGGGTCTTCTCGATCAAACCCGTGGAATTGATTCAGACACAAGTGTGATCAAATGTGTCTTCAATTCAAGTGATCGAATTGATTACCGTAGAAACGATAGCATCTCTATAACCCCGGTGGGTGCCCGGAGCATTTCCACCATAGTTCGCTCGTCTCGCCATATTGTTGCTTGCAATAGTACGAATCTCGGTTCGACTATTCGGGCAAAGACGCTCACGAGAACGCCTTCTAGGAATTTCGCTAGATCACGCAGGACTCAATGATCTAGAAGAACGAAAAGCATGCACTAGAGTTAACTCTAAGGACTCTCGTAGTTAAGGAAAGGAATTATGAAAATGGGGAAAGAAGATTCTTTTTGAGTTTTATGATTATACATATATAGAAACAAAAGAAAATATTTTTGTGTTTAATAGGCTTTTGGATGTTTTTGGATTTTGATTTTTATAAGAAAATATATATATATAGATGGATGGTATGAACAAAGAGTGAATATTCAAATCACTAACTGCTAGACGGAAGATAATCAAGACAGCCCCGCAATGGCCTGCAAAAATTTGATTCGCCCCGCATACCAAGTTTTATCACTGCCACCACTCATGAATGGCTAACCGCCTATCGTAACAAACTTAAAACAGTCCGAAACGAATGCAATGAAGATCGAGAGTATAGTGTTTCCCGGTCGTTATGTCCCAAATGAGCTATGCGAAGAATCACCAAACGATAAAGTGATCGAGATTCGAACGGAAAAGAGTTTTGAATTATTATAACTACAGAAAAAGCCTATAAATTACAGGGGCTTAAATGCAAATTAAAGAAAATTAAAAAGATAAAAAATATTAAATAAACGCTATCACTATTTGCAAGATGATGTTTTTGATTTTATGTTTTTATAAAACTTAATTTAAAACTACGTAACGGACAAATGAAAATATGAAACTGAAGCAGTATTAACCCTAAAAATATGAAAATGATATTTTTACAAACCTAATGATAAAATAAAGTTTTTAGAAAAAGAAAATTATTTTTAAAACTATTTATCCTATTATTATTAATTAAAAACTATTTTTAACTAATTAATAATAGCCTAAAATACAAGAAAATATAAAATAAAGCTTGAAAAATGAAATTATGACTTGGAAAAATCTAAAATAACAAAAGAGAATTTTCAAAACTATTTTTGTATTTTTCTGATTATTTTTCTATTTTCTATGAATTAAAATCTATTTAAAACTACTTAGATTTCTTAAAAATACAAATTTAACTAAGAAAAATCTGAAAAATATTTTTTGACTTTTATATTTATCTTAATTTAGAAAAATGAAAATTATTTTTTGAAACTTTTCTCAATTATTTGTATTAAATGCTAATTAAAAAGGCTTAAAACTGCTTTAAATTAAGAAAATAGCAAACCAACCTAGAAAAATCAAAAATTCAAGATAAGTCTAAAATAATATATGGAATCTAGGAAAAATAGAAAAACAGGTGATTGTGTGCAAGAATAGGAAACGGCTATTGTAAGTGCTTATAAATAAGCACTTTGAATAAGCAAGTGAGAACCAAAGACCACCACAGCAACACAAAAGCTATATTATGCTAAAATTACCAAAATGCAACAAGTTACAACTGCTATTAACTTCTATAGAGCTGGATTGAAAGATTTGATTGATTTGAGTTACATGTGCTAAAACAGCCTGTGTACCAAGTTCGAGCTAAGTACAAGCTTCCCAATAAGCTAAAATTGAAAACAAAGAGTTGGAACTTAAACTAGACCTGGCCAAGATCCTCAGAACCAAATATGAGTTTGGACAAGCTCAATGAGCTTGTTGTAAGACCTCAAAAACTACTGCACACTCGCTAATACCGAGTGTGTATGCAGGGAATTAAGACCATTTTGACAAGCGCTTTGATGTTATAAAAATTCACAAAATCTATAAAAATGGTAATAAGCAAGTAGGCCAACTGAAGTTTTAAAACCCCAAGTTTCACTTGATAAGACCCAGAAATGAAGCAATGAAAAATCCTCTCAGTTGGGCTCAAAACAGGTTTTTCACTTTTTGACTTTTAAAACAGTTTTGAAGAGTTGACTTTTTTGAACTTTGAATCCAATTTGAGGACTGATTATGAAGTATTATGATGAAATGGAACTACTGCAATCTATTTCTAAGTTTTCTAAACACAAAACAAGACTTTGGTTTTATAAAAATCCAACAGATATGAAGTTGAGACAGATTCAAGGATTTGACTTTTGATTAGCAGATGCAATGTAAAGACAGATATGAGTCAAATGAAGCTACTCAAGCTTAAAACAACAAGGCTCACCCATCGAAAGCAACCTTAAAGACGTATTAAACAATGTATCCAAACACCCTTTAAAATACCGATCATGCAATTAAAATTTAAACCAATCGCTAAACTAGCATAAGCAGATACTAACACCGATTCTAGATAACCCAATAACACTTAAGCAACAAATACAAACCAAAATAAACCACAAGCACATATTATGCAATAGTTATTGAAAATGACTTACAATTTGTCCTTAGCCACAATGGCTTGAAACAGAACACAATGAACCTCTATCCTATTTCTATCAACCCAATAGACTATAAATCAACCCAACCAAAGATCGCAACACCATTTTCCATTTCCATTTCAAATTGATGACTCAGTTGACTTTTGTTGACCAGAATCCAAAACTGCTTGAAACTTAAATGTGAGCTTATAAAAAGCTATAATAAGCTTATGTAAACCTGTTTGACCTTAACAATAAGCTAGTTGAAGCTTTAATGTAAGAAACTGAAACTGAAATTTTCAACAGTAATACACAAATATGAAACTAGATAAAACTTTGGAATTGATGATTAAAACTTGATTATACTGATAATGTAACTTAAGTTTAATACATTGAAACAAAAGATAACAACTTTGAACTTGAATTAACACATTTAAACTAAAAACGACATGAAAGAAATTTTACAAACTCACTACTACTCCAACTCTCATTCTCCTGCTTCTTTTTATACTCCAAATGCTTTCTCACTACTCTCAAAGATATCCCACCATTTTCATGACCATTGATCTTTGAGCTATCCTCGTTGCTTGATCAAGTTTTGGCGCCAAAACTTGATAAGCCACTGGGGTTGAGTGTGTTGGAGTAGGGTGCATTAAATGCAATTTGAGGTTTGTTGAGGGGGGATAAGGTAGCGAAGATGAGAGAGGGACGGGAGATGGAGTGTTTGCAGACAGCTTGTCGGAGAAGATGTGGTTTTGGCGTAGGTGGTTTGACTTATTTGTTGACTGAGGCTTAATATAAAAAGGGGGTCCAAAGTGTTATTGACAGGGGGGTCACTTGGTTTTGACAGGTCCAAAGGTTTAAAGGGTTTAAAGGGTTAAATAATAAACAAGGACTTGTTTTGTAAATTCTGAAAATGCAAGGACCACTTCTGCCAATTCTGCAAAGTTGCTCCAAGGGACTAAAAGTGACAAGCTCCAATAGTATAAGGACCAAACTTGACATTTTCAAAATTCCAAGGGCCATTTTTGCCTATTTTTAAACTTGGAGGACCAAACTTGTAATTTCTCAAAACTTTTGATATTTTTCACCAAAGGACTAATTTTGACAACTTATGATTTTAAAAGGACCTTTGGTGATTTTTCTTTGAAATTAAGGGCCTGTGGACTATTTCGACAACTTTTGAAACTGGGGACCGAAACCGCCAATTATGCAAACTTAGCTCATTTTCATCCGATTTTAAACATTTTGCATCCGAAACATATAAAATGCAATTTTGGAATATTTTCAGATTTTGATGCATTTCGAGCATTTTTAAACGCTTTAGCTCATATTTATTCAAAATGATGAGTATTTACACACTCATCGTGACAAGTGGTGTGCCTTAGAGCTAGCAATTTCCACCACTCCGATAAAGTCTCCGATTCAAGATCATCATCATCAAGTACACTCTTGACTTTCCGGTACAACTTTCAAACCATTTGTTTGAACCGTGGTTGATTTTCAAAGCTTTTAGCCTCAGACGCTTTTGGCGACTCTCTTAACCGTGAAATTTGAGAGTGTTGCATTGAATCTTCGTATTTTTGATCAATTGTGGCAACACTGCTTGATAGAGGTTTGAGTTTTGCTGATATTCAACGCAGTTCTTCGTTATCAACCCGTATGGTCAACTCTTCAAAGAATACATCAATCGAGCACCACTCGCTCTCAAGAAAGCTCTCCCTAAGATGAGGGAACTCTAGGATCCGTGATCAAAGTCTACTACAACAAAGTCAGAGGAAAGTGAAACTTTCCTACTTTCATCACGACATCCCTGTTATCCTGTGGACGCGCATGGAACGGTCCGCTAGCTCGAGTGTCATATAAGGATGAAAGTTTAGAAGAGATGCTTTCCATACCGAGAGTGGCATGAGGTTAATGCTAGTGCCAAGATCGCCAAGGCGGAGCATTGAACCATCCCCAAGAAATCACACGGATTAAAAATCTACCGGGTCTTCGAGCTTTTTCGAAGCTTCTTGAGAAGGACCACGAGCATTGCTCATCGAGAGGGTTTTAGCCATCTCGTATAGCTTATCTTTGTTGTTTAGTAAGCCTTTAAGCGTGGATGCAAATTTAGGCATTAGAACCAGAGCATCAACGGCTTATGTCAAAGTGCGCTCATTGAAGATTTGGAAAATTTTCCATTTGCTCTTTGTTTTTGTCTTTGAGCTTCTCATCATTCATTCTCGATGGGTAAGTGAAGTCGACTAGACTTCGAGCCGGACTAAGTCATTTCGCTCTGAATTTGTCTTCTAACTCGGGTTCCGGACTTAAAGCTTGACCACCGGGTGGACGTAGCGGTACTCGGGCTTGAGAAATGCACCTTGTCCGTTGTATCCTTGGTAACTTGACTCACCGCTCCCGTGGAGGAGGCATTGAATCAAGGTCCATTAAGGCCTTACCACCACGAGTGGTAACGGCTTTCAACTCGCATCGGGATTAGGAATTGTATTGTTTAGAGTCCTCCGTAAGATGATGAAGCTTGGTTCATATTCATGTTCATGAAACCGCTCATCATATTCTTCAACTCATTTGTCTCGCCGAGACATTGTGGTATCAATTTTTTTTAGCTCAACCCTCATAGTTATTGATCCGAGTCCGCATTGAACGATGCTTGACTCCGAGAATTTTCATGAAGTCATTTGGGGAAAGCTTGAGAAGGTTGTTGATAACTTTGTCGATTTGGAGCTTGATATGGTTGGTTGAAATTGTTCCGCTTTGATTGAAATTTTGAGAGTTATTGAAGTTTTGTCCTTGATTCGAACAAAGCGATTTTGATTGCCATGGTTTTGCACAGAGGAAAACTGTGTGGTGTCATACCGCTAGGTGCACGTAGTGAGGATCACCTTGTGGTCGGTATTGATTGTGGTTTACGTAAGCTACGGAGCTTGGTAAAAGGAGCATCGTTGCTTGACAATCATAATACGCATGTGACCACTACAAGTTTCACACACCTTGTTTACGGCTTTGATTGGTTCCGCTTATGAATTTCGCTTTTGATTTCCTTTACATCTTTCATCATACAACTGATGACGTCCGCTAGAGCGGCTATCGGAGTCGCTAACTCGTAAGAGTTACCGGATGAAGAAGCAGGAGTGTTTCGAGTATTGACTTTGTTACAGAAATAGGAACTTTTGATTTTTGCTCGCAAATCTCAATCACATCTTTAGGCTTACGATTCAAGATATTGCCACCGCGGTCGATTCAAAGAATCTTGATCGCTACTGCTCAACCCATTATAAAAGATATTAACTTGTTGAAGCTCCGTGAATTCATGATGGGGCATTTCGAGGAGATCTTTGAATCTCTCCCATGCCTCTCCAAATTTTTCATCGAAATTTTGACGAAATCCGTAAATTTCATTTTTAAGATTAGTCGCCTTTGATGGAGGAAAGAAAGAATTGACAAACTTTGAACAAGATCCTCCCAAGTTTCGATGGATCGAGGGGTTCTTTTTCCACCAAACCGGCCGTCCCTCAAGTGAGAATGGAAATAGCATCAACTTGATTACTTTTTGTGGCACATCTTTGAAATTGATAGTTGAAGTCAACTTGTTAAACCAACGGATGTGCGATACGGGTCTTCTCGGTCAAACCCGTGGAATTGATTTGTAGACAAAGTCGATCAAATGTGTCTTCAATTCAAGTGATCGAATTGATTACCGGTAAAACGATGGCATCCCCATAACCCTCGGTGGGTGCTTGAGCATTTCCGCCATAGTTCGCTCGTCTCGCATATTGTTGCTAGGAATAGTACGAATCTCGGGTTCGACTATTCGGGCAAAGACGCCCACGAGAACGTCGCTCAGGAATTTCGCTAGATCACGAAAAGGACTCAACGATCTAGAAGAACGAGTGTGCATGCACTAGAGTTAACTCTACTGACTCTCGTGAGTTAAGGAAGGGAATTATAAAAAATGGTGAAAATGGGGTAAGAAGAATCTTTTGAGTTTTCCGGTTCGACAAGTAGATATAACAACAAATCCAATTAAAACAAAATCGAGGCAAAACAACAAAGAACTTAAACCAATAATCACAAGATGAATGGCTTCTTTGAAAAGGTACACCACCTCAAGGACACAAAGGCAAGTTTTAAATCTTTGGTTCTGGAACTTATTATGGTCGCATTCAGCTAGTAGTACACCGCCTTGGTTTGCGGTGGTAATCTTTTATGTTGTTATTATTAAACCGTAAAACGACAAATCTTTTGTATTTTTATCTTTGATACATATATAGAAACAAAAGGAAAATATTTTTGTGTTTTATACGCTTTAAGTCGCTTATGGGTTTTTGGATTTTATAAGAAAATATAGATATAGATAGATGGTATGAACAAGGAGTGAATATTCAAATCACTAATGCTAAGCGTAAGATAATTAGCACAGCCCCAAGAAGGCGCTAAAATTTGATTCGCTCCCGCACGGTCAAGTTTTATCACGCAAGCTAGCCACTTGTGAATGGCTAACCAGAACAAACTTAAAACAACTGAAACAAATGCAATGAAGTCCAGAGAGTATAGTGTTTCCTGTGTCGTTATGTCCCAACGAGTCAGTGCGAGAATAGTCAAACGATAAGCGATCGAAAGGATTTGAATGTAAAAGGATTTTGATTGATTAATACCTAAAGAAAAGTTTATAAATTACAGGGCTTAAATGCAAATTAAAGAAAATTAAAAAGATAAATCAGATAAATAAACGCTATCACTATTTTTAAAATCTAATGTTTTTGATTTTTCTTTATAAAACTTAAATTAAAACTACGCGACGCATAAAAGAAAATGTGAAACCAAGCAATATTAATCCTAAAAATATGAAATTGACATTTTTACAAACCTAATGATAAGAGAAAATTATTAGAAAAAGAAAATTATTTTTATAACTATTTATCTCATTATTATTAATTAAAAACTAATTTTACTTATTAAATAATAGCCTAAAATACAAGAAAATATGAAATAAAGCTAGAAAAATGAAATTATGACTTAGAAAAAATCTAAAATAACTAAATAGAGTTTCCAAAACTAATTTTGTATTTTTCTGATTATTTTTCTATTTTCTATGAATTAAAAACTATTTTTAACTAATTAAATTGCTAAAAATTGCAAATTAAACTATGAAAATCTGAAAAATAATTTTTGACTTTTATATTTATCTTAACCTAGGAAAAATGAAAACTTATTTTTTTGAAACTTTTCAATTAATTGTATTAAAGGCTAATTAAAATGGCCTAAAAACCGCTTTTAAATTAAGAAAATAGCAAACCGACCTAGAAAAATATGAAAATTCAGGAAAATTTAATTTAATATATCGAATCTAAGAAAATAGAAAACAAGGGCTTATGTGGTAGAATATGAAATCTGCAAGTGCTTATAAATAAGCACTTTGAATAAGCCAAAGGGTCCAACCGAAAGCACCAAACTCACATGTAAGCTAAGTTATGCTAAAATTACTCAAATGCAACTAGTTACAACAAGCTTAAACCCTGAATACAAGTTACTCGATTTGATTATTTGAGATAAGTGCCAAAATCGTGTTTGGTATCACTTTGCACCCAAGAATAAGTCGCTCAAATAAGCCAAACTCAAACCAGATGTTGGGGCCTAAATTAGACCTGTTAGGTACTTGTAAACCAAAATTGAGACCAAGATAATCTCTTATGAGCTTTTACAAGCTCGCAAGATATCGATAAAACTCAAGATTCATCGAAGCGCAATGTGGCAAATGAGCCCTGCTTGATAAGCTATTTTGGGCTTAAAAGCTTTTGACAAATTTTGCAAAACCGCTATTGAAACTAGACCGCTTGAACTTCTCAATTCCACAAGATCAGGGCATGCACCAAGGAGTAACAAGTGAGACCTCAACTAAGATTTGGAAAACCGTTTTAACCACTTTCGACTTTTAATGCTTTGCCAATTTTGACTTTTATGAACTTTAATCCTAATTTGTGGACCGATTATGTTGTTATATGGTATAATGAAACCGATGCAACCAATATCTATGATATCTAAGCACAAACCAAACTTTTGCTTTTCAAGAATCCCAACAGATATGCATTTAAGACAGACATAAGATTTTGACTGAGTGTTCTAGCGATCAAATAACCGACTCAAATGATTCAAGAGACTTATATTGAGACTAAGTAAATGTGTTTCAAGCACAAACAACAACTCAAGCTCATGCAAATCTATCGATCCAAACACTCTATTTAAACACCGATTTGAACTTTAAACCGAGCAAACCATCGAACTAGTACAAACCAATGATTAATATGACTTTAGTTACACTAATTACCACTATTTAAACAGATTAAACTATTAATGACCACAGTGTTCGAACACAAGCACAATATGTAAACCGAAAGTTAAAATGGAATCGAGACAAACTCACAAATGCCCAAATTTGGTAGTGCAATTAAACCAGAGCCCAAACTATCCTATTCCATATCAAACCAACCTAATCCAAGCATCGTGATCAACCCCATTCCATTTCCAAACCGCTTGAACCAATTATGCCGCACATTGACTTTTGTTGACCCAATATCAAACTTTCGAACTTGACCAACAAGCTTACCAAAAGCTATCGAAGCTTAGATAAGCTTATTCTAATTATAAATGAGCTAATTTAAGCTTAACTTCAAAACATGTGAACCGATTTTATAACAGAAACTTAAAATCATGAAACTTGGATCAACTTTGAATTAACACCGAAAATGAATTACAATAGACTCAATAACTTTAGTTTAGTACATAAAAGCTAGATTACAATTAAGAGAACTAATTAAGACAAGAAATTAAAACCACATACATAAATTTAAAAACTAACTACCCCTTCTTCTCTTGCCTCTCTCTTTTTATACACCATATGTCTTCTCACCTCTCGAATGAATCCCACTAACTTCCGTAACCATTGATCACTGGGAGCATTTCGGCCATTGATTGGTTTTGGCTGAAAAGTGGTTTTGACCTGGGCCTCGAACTAGCAAATGGGGGGTGGCATTAATTGTAGTGTGTTGTGATGACGAGGGGAGGTTCGAGGAGATAAAGTGACGGAATATGCCCGAGTCAGGCAGGCAAGTGCAAGAGGATAAACAGTAAGTGGAGGGAAAAGGGATATCGCTTGACCGATGTTGACCAAGGGTCCAAAAGGAAAGGGTCATGTGTTTTGGCAGGGGTCAATTTGGTAATGGCAGGGACCAAATGGTACGGGCGGTCATGGTTAGCTTATTTTGACAAGGACCAAACCGCAATTATCCAATTTTGAAGGACCATCTTCGCCATTTTCCAAAGTTGACACAAGGGTCACTTTTGACAAGTTTCAATAGTGCAAGGACTATTTTGACATTTTCAAATTTTTAAAGGACCATTTGTGACAATTTCAAAACTCGAGGGACTAAAGTTGTAATTTTGCAATTATTGATCTCAAGGACCAATTTTGACAACTTAAGAACCTTAGGGACTTAAAATGATATTTTTCTTTATTTTGATTTACCAGGACTGCTTTTGACAACTTTTGAAACTGGGGACTAAACCCGCCAATTATGCAAACTTGATACGCTTTTTCACCGATTTTGATATTTTTGCATTTAAAACACATAAAACACTTATTTGTGATATTTTTATCATTTTGATGCATTTCGAGTGTTTTCGATGTTTTTGCAGCTTAATTAGTATAAAAATGACGAGTATTTAGACACTCATCATTTTTCTCGTGAAGGATTTCTGACTCGCCATATCCTCCTTCGATGTGACAAATGGGTGACCTCTATCCAAATACCAAGTCACAACCATTCCCACCGCTTCTTATCCACCAGCCTCCATGTGGCATCAACGCCCTCGTCATCCCATGACGGCGCTTCGATCTCTAGTTTCGTAATTTCATTTCATGTAATAAGGAACGGACTCACATGTTTGTCATGCATGCCAACTTGGCAAACATGTGAAGCTTCCTTCCATAGTTCGGCCATCGTTAAACAATGTTTTGATATTATTCACTCGATTTATGGACTTCTCCTATCGAGAGCTCTAGTGGTTTTAAATATTACGCCTTGTTTCTTGATCATTTCTCTCACTATTTATGGATTTATCCTTTATGCTCTAAATCGACATGTTCGATAAATTCTTGCACTTTCGCAAATATGTTCACATTCGCTTAATCACGAAATCAAGAGTTTCCAATGCGACCATGGCGCGAGTTCGACAACAACCGCCTCCACACCCTTTTCGCCAACCACGGATACAATTTAGATTCTCCCGCCCTAAAACCTCTCAACAAATGGCAAAGTCGAACGAATGATATGAACAATTAATAATCTCATTCTGCATTCTCCTTTTCAAGCCCATCTACCTCCTCCTTTGGGTCGAGGCCCTTCACATGGCCGCCATCTCCTTAACCTTTACCCTCCACCGCCATAAACAACGAAATCCCTTTACTAGACTCTTTCAAAAGAACCCGACTACTCCCGACTACTCATCGTCGGATGCCTGTGTTACCCCACCTTCACTCACCCCATAAACTTGCCCCACGCAACCCTGCATTTTCCTCGCTACCCAAATTTATCACCGAGGTTTCCGCTGCCTAAACCTTGAAACAAATAAAATCCTCGTCTCTAGACACGCCACCTTTGACGAAACACACCTTCTACCGCCCATGACACCGTCATCACCACCCTCATACACATTTTGGATCCTGCACTTCGCTACTCCTTCACCATATCTTACATAACCCCGATACACCTTCAACCTCCCAATCCCACACCCCACTCCCTCACACCCCGCTACACCGCCACCCTCCTCCCCAACAACAACCCCAAACGCCACCACCCAATCTACCTCTCTCAACATCGCCTTCTCCCGATACAACTATACATCTCCCTCCACCCTCCCAACACAACACCACTACCACCATACCAAATTCCTCCACCACAACTGAACCAATTCACGTTGAACCCCACCGCTCTCACCGTATGGTCACACGCTCTCAATCGGGCATTGTCAAACCTATTGATCGTTTGTCCCTTCATACTTCTCCTCTCCCTATTCCTAAATCTCCGATTCTTGCTCTCAAAGACCCTCACCGGTGTAATGCTATGTATGATGAATATAACGCGTTAGTTAAGAATGGTACTGGTTCTTGTACCACGCCCTATGGTGTTAATCGTCCGATCTATGTGGTTATTTAAACAAAAGTTTCATGTCGACGGACTTTGAGCAGATATAAGGCTCGCTTGGTTGCCAATGGAGTAGCCAACAACTGACATTGATTGTGATGAGACATTTAGCCCGTTGTCAAACCAAAGAACCATTCGTGACTGCTTTCGCCTTATGGTATCTCGCAAGTGGCCTATTCATCGCTTAGACGTTAAGAATGCATTTTTAATGGTGACTTATCCGAGACAAGATATATGTATCACCGGCTTTGTGGATCCACGGCACCCCAACCATGTATGCCTTTGCAGAGATCTTTATATGGTTTGAAACAGGCACCTCGTGCTTGGTTTCAGCGATTTGCAGGATATGCTACACGGGTTGGTTTCTATCATAGTCGCTGTGACTCCTCACTTTTCATTTTACGACAGGGATCTGAGGTTGCTTATTTACTTCTTTATGTGGATGATATTATTCTTACAACATCTTCTTTAGTATTACTTCAGCAGATCATCACATCTCTACACAGTGAGTTTGACATGACTGATGTTGGTGCACTTAACTATTTTCTTGGTATATCGCCCACCGACACCCATGTGCCCGTTTATCACGTAAGAAGTACGTCTGCTCACCTCGAAGCGTGCTCATATGTCCAACTGCAACCCCTCTCGTACTCCAGTTGACACGGATTCCAAACTGGGTCCTGAAGGGGTTCCAATGCAGGATCCCACTTTGTATCGTAGCCTTGCAGGTGGTCTTCAGTATCTCACATTCACACGCCCGGATTTATCTTATGCAGTTCAGCAGATTTTCCTATACATGCATGATCCTCGTGAGCCACATTTAGCAGCTCTCAAACGTATTCTTCGTTATGTTCAGGGGACTTTAGATTTTGGCCTTCACTTATACTCATCCTCTACCACCTCTCTAGTTGGTTATACAGATGCAGATTGGGCAAGGTGGTGCCTCTACTCGACGATCCACATCAGTTATCGTGTCTCTTCTCGAGACAACCTTCTTCCCGGTCCTCCAAGCGCCATCATACTCTCTCCCACTCTAGTGCCGAGGTCGAATACCGGGCGCTGCCAATGTTGTAGCCGAGACCGCCACACGAATCGCTTCGTGAGTTGCACTCCCCTTTGTCTTCTGCTACTCTTGTGTATTGTGACAACGTCAGTGCCATTTACATGTCTGCCAACCCTGATCAACATCAGCGGACCAAGCACATAGAGATTGATATCCATTTTGTTCGTGACATGGTTACAGCTGCTCAGGTTCGTGTTCTACATGTGCCCTCACGATTTCAGTACGCCGATATCTTCACCAAAGGACTTCCTTCCGCACTGTTTGAAGAGTTTAGATCCAGTTTGAGCGTTCGGCCGCCTCCCGCTTGAACTGCGGGGGAGTATTAGTCGTTATATTAGCATAGCCCATGTATAGTATTTTGTAATGTGGCCTAAGCCCACAATCTAGAACCATGTATATATCCTATATATTGTATTGATAGACATCAATAATATTCATGCAATCATAATATTCAATAATTCCTTGTTTAAATAAAACCATCGCGCTGAAAGAGACATGATGGTTCCATCCTCGCTTAGTTCAAGGCTATGGGCTTGAATTCTAACATATGTATAGTTGGCATGTTTATTCCATTTTTCCTAAATGTAATTTCATTCACCAAACAAAATATACGCTATGGCGTCAGTTCGAGTCAAACAGTTTCTTATTAATCTACGACACTTATCTTTTGATGTAAGAAAGTGGGCAAAGTGGGTTGAGTTGGGCACAATACCTATTAAACGACCGCCTAATGTGTACGGGTTAGGCTTGAACAATCAACATAGGCTTGTATACATACTTTGGTAACCCTTGGTTGAAACTATCTTAGGATTTACATGTTAGAGATGGTTATGTTTGATGTTGCGAGGAGATGCTCAAGATTGCTCAGTGAAAGATCTTCTTCGATACCAAAACGCTTGTGGAAGGCTTAATGTGAAGGCTTGACTATCATCAATTAAGTGTTATGAGTTTTAAGTTCAATTCTTACTAGATGCAAACAACCCTTAAGTGATCACCTTAATCTCCTAAAAAAAGGAGAGCTTTAAACGATTTTAATCCATGTGACGATGGTTTCAAAACATGTAGATTGGTCGGCCAAGGAGTCCGAGGCTATAATTAATCAAGAAAAATAAATATTGTGATTGATAAGTTAGATCATGTGGAGTTGAAACCTCAATGTAATAGTCATAGCATGTCGAGTTTAATCATTGTTTTCTCTTCAAATGCATACTAACACCATAAAAGATTACATAGTTTCTAACATTTTCTTGGAACACTATATGATAAAATATTCTAGATAAATAGTGCGAAAATTATTGCAACTATTATATATATATAATCTTAGACCATCCATTTAGGAGGTAATTGCACATATAAAATGTGAGACTTTCTTTGAAGAAATTATGTAAAGTTTTTGCAAAAGCATAGGGTGCCATGGCTCAAGCCATGACCCCTTTTGGGTGTTACGTTATGTCACAACATCAAAACACTCATTTTCATTTACACGCCCACAAACAACCTCCCTCACTCAAGCTGAAACATTCTTTTGTAACCCACCATTTTATTTTCCATTCTATTTATCAATGCAACTAAATTTTCATTCGTTAAAATAAAAATAAAAATTACATTAGGAAAAACATACGAAAAAAGAATACGAAAAAAATTCAAAAAGATTACAAGAACTAAAAAGGTTGTACTACAATAAAAAATATATATATATTAAATGATTAATCTTCATATTATTGCTTTCATGTACCTACAAAAGAAAAGCCAAAACATCTCACTTGTAGCAACCGACATTTTAGAGGCAATACTTGTTATTAAAAATACGATAATATTTGTGAGAGACGATGATTTTCTAAACTTATTTTAATAATAAATTTCATTTATTATTACCTATTATACATTTTTGAGCTTTTATTTGGACCTCATTTGATTTGAAAATGAGAGGTTATCTCGTAAAAAAATGACACACAACGCGTACCGGCACAACCGTAACCTACTAGACGTTTTAATGTGATTTCTATATCATTTATAAATTACTAGTCGTGTAAATACTCATTTTTCATGGAAAAATTATTTTAAACGCAATGCCATAAATTTCATGTCCAAAAATAGATCTTTATCGAGACTAAACGAGTCACGAAATTTAATTTTGCAAAAGATTATAAAAATTACAAGATTGGTCCCTGTGGTGATATTTCCAAAGCCCCCTTCATCTTTTATCAAGTTTTCATTTGCATTTATAACTTTTTTATATATGAGATAAAATAAACTATGGTTTGCTCATTTGTATCTTATCCAACCCTAGCAGCACTTTGCTCTCTCCTCCCTAGCTCAGTCGTCACCCACCCACTGCCGCTTCTTTTTCCGGCCATCTCCTCTGTAGTCGTCGCCAGTGTGCCACCATCTCCACACCGTCAAAAACAACAAGAGTTCGTGTTTTGGTTTGGGTTTTGTGTGAAGGTCACGATAGGGTTTATATCAAGAGTTTGCTCGTGATTGTGTCTTTGCTACATCGTCTCCTTTACTGCCTCATCTTTTTTCCTACCGTGAGTATGTCTAACACCCTCCATATTAATAGTTCTTATATTCAAACGTACAAATCATTTAAATACAATTTTCATGGATAAAATTGATTAAAAATTTTAAAACGATATCCGCTTGGTAAGATGGTTTAGTTTTGTCTCGATTTGATTGTGATAATTACAAAGATAAGTTTTGAATGAAAATGGTGTTGTTACGAGTCTCGTGGAAAACCGCTTATATAAACGTTTTGAAATAGTTCTCGTGTGGTACTTTAGTGTTTGGCTTGATGTGGTTTAGTTTTGGGTCGAGTGAGACCCAATGGACACGCTTGGTTCGGTCCACGATCCGGAATTTCTTTAACACATAAGCTTACTTGGTCCGTTGTATTCTCTGCTCATAGTCTCCCTAAAGGTGCGCTTTGTTATGGACTCGCCCACGAGAACCACCCAAGCGGTGTGTCGATATTGTCGCTTTGGTCATGGGACACGACTACAACCCAAGAGGTGATGGTTTTGTTTCGGTCATGACCAGATAGGTCACGCTTATACAAGAGGTTTGATTGTCGTGGTTTGATTTTGATTTGAGTTAATTAAGAAAGTGATTCGGTTTGTTTGGTTTTGTGTGGTGTTCGAATGACTAAGGGTCGGATTCACAGATAATTTATGTGCGAACCCAGGTAAACCATGTTATGGTCAATGTTAATTTTGTGCCCGCTGTGTTTGGTTCGGTCTGCATCTCGACACCACTAGGTATCGAGTGTTGAATGTGGTCATTGTAAAATTTGCATCAAAAGGGTGTAACGATTTTGTTTCTCAAGAAATTAAAACTCTAATTAACATATATTAGTTATTTCACAAAATATGAATAACTTGTATTTGGTATGAAACATTTTACTAACGTGTTTGTATTGTTTTGAATTGGCGATCTTTGGTACGCTTCATATACGATTTGGGATTTGATACTTGGTTTGTATATCGGATTATAATGTAGGATTGTGACTTGATACTATTTGGACAATTGGATCGTTATTGGATTTACGAATTAGACATTTTACATATTGTACATTTTGGGACTTGAGACGGTATAATATATTAGACTCGGAATGATTTCAATATATTAGACACGGAACGGATACAAAATATTCAATAAACCCAAAACTAATAATTACGCGAATGATAACGAAACATAAAAGCTTGTAGAATATTGTAATTAAAATTTGGTTTATTCAAAAGTAATAAATGATTTGGTAGCATTGTATAAAATGGCGCATCATGCCCAAGTTTTATGAAAACATTTTAAGTTTATACTTTATTTCAAAATTGTTTTATAAAACCCGACAAAGACGAAACATATAGTTTTAATAAATATTAAAACCTTTATTATTTAATTTGAAGTTTTCTTATAAAACTTAAGTGACTTTTTCATATCTATTAAAATAACTTTTCTAAACTATTGGTGATTATTGGGTAAATACCAAAACATATCATTGACCATTTCTTTTCTTATTTGATTCTTTTATTCCTTTCTTGTTGTCTTGTCGTTTCTTCTCTGAATCTTATCATTTTGGCGTGAGTTATACTTTGAGTCTATATTTTCTAACCATCACACGAAACATAATACTAGACTTTTTACAATTTATGATACGAGTATTCCACGAAGACTAAGATACTTTACCTTTTGAAAACTCATTTACTTTTTGAGACATATTCTAAGATAAACAATATAATTAATAGGTTGTGCCGATCCTTTACCGTTGTGCCTATACCCGTGTTATCGTGGTGTTTTATTACTCGATGCCAGTTGTGGTATTTTGTGTTGCATCCTGCTAAGGTTAGTTATCATAGCCCCACTTTTTAATATGTTTTACTTGGGGTGGAAATGGTACTCAATGCTTTTCAAACGTCTTATGCTGTGATTTACTGTTTTACATGATTTTTTGACATATATGTGTGGTGATGCGATTATATGTTGTGACATGTTTGTTTTTTGAGTACATGATTGCGCCTAATCGTTAACTCTTTGTCGAGAGCCCACATGTTGATAGATCTATCGTAGCTCCCACGTAATATTGGTTATGCGATAAGGAACACTACATGTTCGCTTATGAACACTATCACTATTGGATAACGTGCTTTTAATTGGCATTCATTTTCACTATTGTCCCACACTATATTATTCACACTTCGTGGTTTAACTTTCAAACCTATGAGCTCACCAACATTATGTTGACGCTTAGTACCATTTTCGTGTGATCATCATTAAGATATTTAAAGGCACGTTTATTGGAGTCAGACCATTTGATATTTTGCTACAAAGTTTTCAAGATGATAAGATTTCAAACGAGACATGTTTCACTTTCAAGTTTTAGTCGAGGAATGTTTTATAAACTATTGTTGTAACAAGTCAAGGTATGAATCTATGATGTTATGCAATGTGCCTTTACTAGTTACATCTCGTGTTTCCGCCATTGATGGAGTGTGACAGATTGGTATCAGAGCCTAAGGTTATAGAGAATACAGGTTTTTCAAAAATAAAAACTACAACTATAACCAAACTAAAGTTTTATAAAACCCCAAACATGGTACGAGTCGATTAGCCTGAGCATTCCATCGTTTTCCTGAATTACGCATAGCCTGATCAACTAAGCTTAATTCATGAGCGATCATGGGATAATGGGGGTAGTTATCTTATATCGTGTTTGGGTTGGAGTCAGGGTCTAGATCACCTGAAAATGCATGGGTCTATGTGTGTGGGTCTGCCTTATGTGTTATGTGTATTTGTGGTTATGCTTCTTTGCCTTCTGTGTGCTGAAGCTATTAGCTTCTAGGACAATATTTGAGCTTGCAATTGCGTACTTAAGTACCTTGATTGATTTGGTATAATGTGATTCGATTCAAGTTGATATGATATGGTTGATTTGATTGAGTCAGAGTATTTCCTGTACCATTTCCTCATACTTGTGCATCGATATTATTTATGTCGATACGCAAAAAAAACCTCATACTATGTATTTTTCTAAATATATATTGATACGTTATTTTGAAAACGTTATTTCGGTAGACTATTTTGGATACGTTACTCTGGAAGGTCAACATTGGTTTCGCCATTTTGAAAATGCATTATATTGACATGCTATCTTGAGAACTATTTTAGGTCATATTAATTTGGAAACACTATTTTGAGAATTTGTTTATCATCAAAGACGTTAAGCCTTTTAATTAACTTAATTTCATGATAGTTCTTGTTTGATGAGTTGTGAAATTAAGTTAGGTTCAAGTCGTTACTCGGTTTAACGTTATAGATGATTGATAATTTGGTACTATTTGAAAACTAATTTGGATACATGATTTTTCTGGTATTGCCCTATGCCATCATGTCACATGCCTTTTCTCCCCAACCCTCATACTGTGGGAAAGCCTGACTACACCGCACTATAAGCCGATGAGTCATATGACATCACTAGTTGCCTTATAAAGCAACCCACCAATCAAAATGGACATGTTTATGGTTTAGTCGTATGATTAGGACCTTGGGGACTACAAGGGAAATAATAGGAATCATGAGAAGCAGTGACCTTCAGCTTGTTAATTGAGTTGTTTGCGTTGACCATGATAGCGATGTTCGCCCCAGTGTCCATGTTCCAGAGATGGTACTGATTTAGATAACTCGAATTCTGATTGGTCAAAAATTTTGTACAAATGAAAGATTTTCTTGTGAAATTTATAAATTATGATGAACTGGTAATCCTCATTAATCGGACCGTTTTATAATGTTTCTTTAAAACAAAAATTTCGTTGATGGTCAAGTCGTTATAAAATGTTTTAAAATAAATTTGTGATTCTAAATGGTTGGATTGTTTTAGTATAAAACCGCTCTTAGATGTTTGTCCAAACGTCAATTTTCTTGAAAATCATATATATATATATATATATATATATATATATATATATATATATATATATATATATATATATATATATATATATATATTGAAACTTTATTTTCGTAACCTACTTTAAGTGTGAGAACCATGAGAACAACTTTTTAACCATTAGATCATTTCATCAATGGATGAGATGACTTGTGCCATTGATGTAAATATTGTAATTAGAGGGAGTGCTAGGTAAAAAAAAATTAAATTGGTCAAGGGTAATAAGGGAATTACAAATTTAATAAATTCCCAAAACCGTTCCACTTTTTTTTTAGTAACCTCCCTAATTATTAGGTCAAAGTATTAAGCCACTTCTCTCCATCTTTTTCTCTATCGCCTCCATTTTTCTCCCATCTAAACATTCAATTTATTCTTGTGCTTCACTGTGTAATGTTTATATGTATTGGGTATATAAAATAAGGCATAATCTATTTTATATTTTGATACATGTGATTTGAAGGCTCAAGTGATTTCGATATCAACTCTTTTAGTCGACTTTCATTTTCAGTTTGAGTAATGGTATTGGATTTCTTATAATCGGGTTTTTTATTTTTGGACAAGAAAAAAATGGTTCTTGATATTAAGTAAGTTTTTATATATGGTCTCGGTTTCGATTGGTGATTTTACTTTTATAATTGTTTTCGGCATCGGTTTTGAGTAATGGTATTGTTGATGTTGATGTTGCAGTATACTGCAACAAAAAAGGAGATGATAGAGTGAGTTTTCTGATTCATTATATTTGTCAATCACTTCTAGGCACCTCTAAGGAATCATCCACTACTGCTTTTGAGTGGAGTTGGAACAAATGCAATTGGATATGATCTCAGATCTGGGGTGAGTTCAAAATTATGTTTTGTTTGTTTATCATACTTACATAGTGTTGGGAAGTGAATACTTTTCAATGAAATTATGCAAAGGCCTGTCATCCCGATTAGTCCTTTTAGGTTAGATTCTGCCAAGATGCTCCAAAGAAACTAAAAAGTAGGGCACAAAACAAAGATAAAATCTTTGTAAATACCTTTATAAATACTTTTCTTTTATAAAATCTTTGAGTAATCTTGCACTTTTGATTAGGGTTTTGATGGAAAAACCTTAAAAGTGTGTTGCATAAGCATTGGGAATTAGTATTACATTTCAGATTTATTAATGCCTAGGGGTTGTTTGGCATTGCTTTGTGAAAGTGATTATCTCATTGTTGTAATTTCTCAAGTAGCATATAACCCATTTCTAGTTTAGGGGTCATCTTACATGTTAATCTTTAGATAATTCGGAATTTTCTATACATTCAAGCAACTGATGTTCGCAACTTCGCAACTTCAAATAACAAGAACACGTATAAACATTATCTACTCATTATGACCAATCTTAAAAGGTAATGACAAAAGCCCCTATGACACGCTTTATTTATTTATTTAGTAATCTTTTGTTTGATTATTAGTTTCTGATTTATATTAGTGCATATTTGTTCTTTTTTTGAATGTTTTTTTTCTGGAATGGTACATACGTCTTAATGGTTTTTTTGGAATGGTGCATAAGTGTTTATGAAATGGTGCATACGTGTTTTTAGGAACGATGCATACGTGTTTTAAGGAACTGCATATGAGTTTATTAAATGAGAAAAATAGTTTTAAGGTATGGTATAAGTGTTTTAAGGAATGGTGCATATGTGTTATTGGTTTTTTGGGGATGGTGCATACATGTTTATGGAATGGTGCATACGTGTTTTAAGGAACGGCACCTATGTTCGAAAGAACTGTGTGAAACTTCAAATGCATACATGTTTTATGGTTAATATAAAATGAATGAAATGGTACATATTTGTTTTTATGGTTGGTATTAAATTTCTGAAAAAGTGCATATGTGTTTTATGATTGATATAAAGTTAAGGAAAAAATTATGCATATATATTTTAAAATGTGCCTATGCATCTTATATTGTGCATATGTGTTATCATACTTATTGTGATTAATTTTTGTTTCCTATTTATTTGTTGTTTAATTGTTTTTGTGCATACTTTTTTCAGATTGATGAAGATGATGACCATTGAAGACCTAGAAGATGATGAACACATAGGAAGATAATTTGCGATTTTTGAAGATGCGATTATTGCATACGTGTTTTTTGTATTGTAATTAACGAAATGTTAAATACAAGTATATGCCACTTGTTTTTTTTATAAAGGTTCATAGTTTTTATTTGTATTTTTAGAAATTTGTATTTTAATTGTATTTCAATAAATATTGAATTTTGTGTATATCAGTTATGTTTTTTGTTTGTTATAAATTTACATTATATAAAAAAGACCATATACACCGTACTATTTGAAAAACATACATGTTAAAAAAATTATTTCAAAAATTAAAGTAACAAAATTTATTCCAAAAAACACATATGCATTAATTTATTCAAAAACATGAATGCGGGAAAAAAAAAAGAAAAAAAAAGGATTTATTCAAAAACCGGGATTTATTTAAAAAAAAAACAAAAATAGTAGAAAATGTATTTTACTATTATACACTTTTAAATTAAATAAAAGTAACAAAATGCTATGGAGCATTTAAATGATGTATATATATGAAAAATTGCTATTTCAAACTTCAAATTTTTGTAGATATATCTTTTCACACGACTATAACCATCAAAAAAATTCAAACAAAGTTGCACCAAAATGCATTCATGGCAAAATTAATCGTCATAGATTAGTTACCAAATTTCAAACAAACTTGTAGGACAAGTCACACAAATTACCAAATCAATCTTAAAATTTAAGTTACTTTTCTAACAATCTCCACCGTGACTTAAACTCCTCCCCTTGCTTCAAATCAAATTTAAAGTTCCAAACGCTAGTGATACTAGCCAAATTCAAATCAAACGATCGATTCCCAAAAGCAATCCAAAACAAAGTCGATCCAAAGCAAATGCCGATAACTTCAAAACGAACAATCAAATGTTAACCGAGAAATTCAAAACGGTTAACCAAACAAACAAATCAGCTCAAACGATCTTCAAAAAAGATAATCAAATTCGGGCAACCAACTTCAAAAGCCCGACAAATGAAGATCCCAAATTTTCCAAACTACCTAACAAATTCTAAACAATCGAACAAAATTCAAACGACATGATAATAATCAAGTCTTCAAACAGCAAATCGATCTTCAAATTCCAAATATCAAATTCAAAGTCTAATGACTCACTTATTTTATAAGTATTACGGTCCAACATCAAACTAATGATCCAACTATCAAACAAATTCAAGTTAATAAATAACTTGACAAACGGGCTCTAATAATTCAAACACCCCAAATATTATCCGGATAATAATTCTAATGACCCACTTATATAATAAGGATTACGGTCCTAATTACAAATTCAAATTCATATGCCGAATCCCCAACAACATGATTGATTCTTGATAAGAACACAAGTTCTTCAAACCAATATTATTGGCATTAATACGAACAAAAGAGCAGCTACCACAATTTCTTTTTATATTCAAAAACCCAAAGTGTTCACAAAACAAATTAAATAACAAAGCCCAATAACGAAAAACGTATATTAATCAAACCAGATCGACGTTTTTCGAATGTTCTTCAAAACAAAACCAAATTCCAAAAATAAATAATCTTTAATTCCAAAACAAATGAACTTCGATCCAAATGAAACCAAAACAGATTTTTTCTTTTTCTTTTTCTTCATGGCTAAACAAACCTAGCTCTTGATACCACTTGTTAGTAATTCAAAGTACGAAACAAATAAAAAAAGTCGACAAAAGAAACAGGAGCTTTATTAAAATTAACAAACCAAATACAAAATCAAATTCTAATTCAAAAGGTAAAAACACAAATTCAAAAAGTACAAATAATTCTAATGCCAATGATCCCTATTTATAAGCAAAATTAACGGTCATAGATTAGTTACCAAATTTCAAACAAACTTGTAGAACAAGTCGCACAAATTACCAAATAACCCCTAAAGTTTAAGTCACTTTCTAACAAAAATGAAAATGAAATGAAAAATGCTATTTAAATTTTGTTGACTTGGTCAACGCTAGTCAGAGCTCAACAACTTTTCTCGCCTCTTTTGAATGATGGGTAGAACTTCAAGCACGTGCCTTGCATGTGTATTCCAGACTTAACTTATATCACTTATTTGGATAATTTAATTAATGCTAAGTAGTTTCTTGACTTGCAGTCTGAATATTGTTTCTTTGTGCATGAATTATTTATGTTTCCCCAATGTAGTTGTTTCTCTTCTTCAAAAAGTAAGCATAATTTACCTAGAAATGCAATTTCTACTCAATCCATTAAGTTGGAATTGGTGCTCTTAGTTATGTTATTATAAACATTCGAAGTTTTAAAAAATAGTAAAAATATTGACAATGGCTAAATATAAAGTTAATTGTGTAACATCCACTTTTTGTTTAATTTTATAATAAAAGTACATTCAAAACAATCCGAATGTGTTTGCGTGAGTACCCAATAGATTCGAACATCATGCTTATAGTTGTAGGTCTCATAGAGCTCTAATATTGTTTACATGTGTAGCTCTTTATGATGATAGAGTACATTCTACATATTTAAATAACATTTCTTTAGAAAATCGATGTGATGCTATGATTTTTGTTTATGGTCCATACCGTAAGTGTGGTAAACTGTATTGCATTTTGTGAAACCGATACATAATATAAAAATACATAGATTAGTGTAGAACTGGCTTGAGCCCAAATAGAATATAATATAAGTCCATAACAACTAACACTCTACCGCAGCTTTATGCGGAGGACATCGGACACTTAAGCCGGAGCGAAACTCTTCAAACAACGAAGAAGGCAACCCTCACCAAACATGGTCACAAGAACCAAATCACGAACAAATGAATATCTATCTCAATATGCTTCGTACATTGATACTGAACATGATTGGAAGACAAATAAATGAAACTAACATAATCACAATAAACAAGCGTAGCGGAATACAAAGGAGTATGCAACTCACATAGAAGATTCCTCAACCAATAAGTCTCAACAATAGCATTGGGCCATTGGCAACACCACGATACTTTGCCTCAGCACTTGAACGAGAAAGCGTCGATTGACGCTTAGAGGACCAAGAGAGTAAGTTGTTGCCAAGAAAAACACAATAACCAGAAGTCGATCTTCGAATAGTACGACAACCCGCCCAATCCGCATATGAATAAGCAACTAAAGATGTAGTAGAAGATGAAAATAACTATAATACATGATCTAAAGTACCATGAAATAAGAGCCGAAAAATGAGGCTCCTGAGGATCATGCATATGTAAACAAACCTGCTACACAACATAAGAAATATTCGGACAAGTGATCTAGGATACTGAAAAGCAACCCCAAGACTCTGATATAAAGTCAGATCGTAGACCGATCACCATCATCACCCGCTTTAGACTCAAGTCCATAGAAGTCCGATTGGGATTGCGTTCTACATATGTGCCCGCTCAAGAATCTCAAGAAAGATACTTACGCCGAGACAAGAACATCCTGAAGAATCCTGTAACATAAATACCCGTAAAATAATTAAGGTAACCATGATCTATCATAGAAAATTCCTTATGCGTGGAAGAAATGATCTCGTCAGAACAAAAGCTTAGAAGAAGTAGTGAGAACAATATCATCAACATACAGTACTAAATAAGCAGTGTTAGTCCTCTGTCTGTAAATAAACAATGATGAGTCGCAACGACTATGAGTAAACCTAACACGAGTAATATAAGCTGAAAATCACTGAAACCAAGGCTGAGGGGCCTGGTTAAGACCATAAAGAGACCATTGTAATAAACAAACACAATCAGGGTGCGCAAAATCCAGAAACCCAGGAGGCTGATGCATGTAAACTATCTCAGATAGATCACTGATGAGTGTCTAAATACTCATCATTTTTGTACCATTTAAACTGCAAAAACATCCGAAAACACTCGTAAATGCATCAAAATGATAAAAATATCACAAATAAGTGTTTTATGTGTTTTAAATGCAAAACATCAAAATCGTGAAAACGATAAAGTTTGCATAATTGGCGCTTTAGTCCCCAAGTTTCAAAAGTTGTCAAAAAAGTCCCTGTAAATCTAAATAAAGAGAAATGTTATTCAAGGTCCCTGAAATATTCTAATTTGTCAAAATGGTCCTTGAATCAATCTTTTGTAAATGGCGTAAAGGTCCCCGAACTTTCAAAATTGTCAAGTTTGGTCCTCGAAAATTTGAAATTGTCGAACTAGTCCTTGTACTATTGAAGTTTGTCAGCTTTTAGTCCTTGTGACAACTTTGGAAAATTACAGGATTGGTCCTCAAGTTTGGAAGAATTACACTAATAGTCCTTGTATTTATTTAATTCCAAGCCTTGTCAAAATAAGAATCGACCGCCTTTAACCTGCTTTTGAACCCTTGTCATATCCTTTTTTGACCCCTTGGTCAAAACCAAGTCAAACAAACAGAAATCCCTTTCCCTCCCACACAGGTTTCTTCTTCCCCACTGGACCAAATGTCTGCAACCATCTCACCCATCACCTCCCATCACCTTATCTCTTCCACACCTCAACCCCCTCATCATTACACCTCTCCCCCCCCCCTAGTTGCAGTCAGAAGTCAACAGAGTCAAAATTAGGCTTTCCCGCCAAAACCATAAAATGGCTAGAATACTCAAAACTCTACCATTGGCTACAAAAGAGGTGGATTTGATCTAAAGGACACGCGAAGTCGCTTGAAGTATAAAAAGGAAGAGAAGAAGAAACAGAGTAGCTAGTTTTATTTTTTTTTCTTTAATGTCGCTTTTTAATAAAATGTTTTAGTTTAATAAAAATGTTGTAGTTTTCAAGTTTAATTATCTTAAAGTAAGTTGTTATAGTGTATTAAGATCAGCTTCAGTGTTAATTCCAAGAATGTTAAAACTCATGTTTTAAAGTTTCATCGTTGTGAATTTCAAATCAATGTTCTCATACTTAAGTCGCTAAGAGCTTCTTTTATCATTCAATTCACCATTTAAGTTCTATATAGCTTGTGATAAGCTTGAATTGCGCTTCAAGCAATTTAGCAAAAGTCAACCAAAGTCAACTGCTTAAGCTCATTTGGATTTGAGCATGGTTCGGGAGATTGCAGATCTTTGAATTGGGTTGAATTAGTATCATTTAGTGTAGGATTGGCTCGATTTGGCCCAAGCAAGATTGGACACCGTGAGTGATCATATCAATTACATTTTCAATCCATTTTGCTAATCATGCTTCTATATGTTCTTATAGTCTAAACTAGTTTTAACCTCGCTTAAAAAGTTGCATTTAGGTCCCTGTAATCTCACTTTGATCAATGGTGCTATCTCGTTAAGTGATTGTTTAAATTTCGCTTGCATACAAGTTATAAAGTGGTGTTTGGATCAAGACTTTAACCGAGCTTGAGACTTTGTTTGTGCTTGAAAATTGTATACTCGCCTTGGTATAGGTTCTTAGAACCATTCCACCATAACTTGCATCCGCAAAAGCTAATTAGTCAACATTTCATTTGATCTTTTCGTACCTTCACCGTTAGGATTTTTAGATATCAAAAGGTTATTTTGTGTTCAAATCTAATAGATATAGCTTGCATTGGTTTAATTTCATCATAATACTTCAATTTCAAGACATTAATCTAGGTCCAAAGTTGGAAAAGTCAATTTCATTTCTTTCAAAAGTCAAATATTGCAAAACCGCTTTGAGCTCAACAAGAAGGATTTTTCATTTACTCATCTCGAGCCAATTTCATTGAGATTTGGCATTTTAGAAACCTCTCCCGGTCTAGTTTCTTATGAGCATTTTTTCCTAATTTTGTCAAATTTCTAAAAGCCCCTAATGAGCTTGTTAAATTGGACAAATCCTCTCATAGGCATCGTGTCCGCACAGGGTTACATAGATTTTGCAGATCTTGTATCCGCTCATTAGAGCTCCTCAAGCTCTGTCCTTGGTGTTTTACATAGCCACCTGTGTCCTCTTCATGCCCCAATTTTTAGTTTTCCTTATCACTTATTTTGAAGCTTATGCATAAGCTCAAAGTACCCCTCACAACCGAATTTAGCCATAAGCTCATTTATGTAAATCTGTTGAGCTTGTCGCTTCAGAGGTTAGGACTTGTTGAAACTTGTTCCATTTTAGTTCTTCTAGCTTATAGTAGCTTCTGCTTTGAGTTGGTGCCTTTGATTCCATTTGCTTATTCAAAGGCTTATTTCAATAAGCCTTTGCACTTCAGTTTCAAAATCCTCCAAACAAGCTCCTGTTTTTCCATTTTTCATAGCTTCCTAATATTATTTTAAGCATTTCCTGAATTTTTCAGATTTTTCCTAGCTTGTTTGGTATTTTTCTGCATTTTATCTAGTTTTTAAGCATTTTTAAATAGCATTTAATACAAAAAATTAAGAAAAGGTTCAAAAAATAATTTTAAATTTTCTTAAGTTAAGATAAATATAAAAGAGAAAAAGTATTTTTCTAGATTTTTCTTAGTTAAATTTGTATTTTTAAATAATTTAATTAGTTTTAAATAGTTTAAAATTCATAGAAAATAGAAAATAATCGAAAATTACAAAATAGTTTTGAAAAGTCTATTTTGATATTTTAGACTTTTCTAAGTCTTAATTTTATTTTTCTAGCTTTATTTCCTAATTTCTTGTATTTTAGGTAATTATTAAATAGTTAAAATAGTTTTAATTAATAATAATTAATCAAATAGTTATAAAAATAATTTTCCTTTTCTATAAATTTTCTTATATCATTAGGATTGTAAAATGTATTTTTCATATTTTTAGGATTTATATTGTATAAGTTTCACGCTTTTATTTGACGCTTACGTAATTTTATTTAAACGTAAGTTTTAGTTTTAAACGCTCATCATTTTAAATATAGTGATAGCGCTTATTTAATAGATTTTATCTTTTAACTTTCCTTAATTTGCATTTAAGCCCTCGTAGTTTATGGGCTTTCTTTAGATATAGATCAACCACAATCTCCTTTTCCGCTCAAATCTCCCGATCACTACACGCTTGACTATTCTCGCACGCACTGCTGGGACTTAACGACTGGGAAACACTATACTCTCCTCGATCTTCATTGCATTCGTGTGTGAGCGCTTTTAAGTCGATTACGGTCCGCCATTCACAAGTAAAGCAGCTTGAGTGATTTAGCTGACTGCTTTACATGGATCAAATTTTACGCCACGGGGAGCAAGTATAATAGTCTTACGCTTAGCGATTAGTGATTTGAATAATCACTCCTTGTTCATACCATCTTTTAAAAATCAAAACCCAAAAAGATTTTCATTCTTAGTTTTACATCATGTTTTTCAAAAATACCAAAATATTCCTCTTTACCTCCTACCCTTTTTGATTCTTTATCCCTTTACCCTCTATACATTTGATTCTAAACTTCTATTCTCATGGAATCTCTCGAGGACGACTCGGGACGGTCGAAAAGCTTCGACTTTATCACAAATGTCAAGAATTGTGTTGTTCGTGATGATCCATTGATTCTCGCGTAGGAAATAGAAAGAGAAACCGGGACAAGGACCGTGTACTTCCTTTGATAATGGAAGTACTAACACGTCCAACCTACGGTTATCCAAAGATCTAATCCTCAATTGCTCCTAAGCCGCCTAGAATTGATTCTAAACTTTCACGGCTTACGGTTAAAAGCAAACATGCGTAATCGTGACCGGTGACCAAAGAAGAATGACTTGCCTAATCTTCACGCTTCTCAAGAACCGTAACCGAGACCATAACGGAGTGGTGGAAATTGCTAGCTCTCGAGCACACCACTTGTCCCACCTCCGGATTTTTCAAAATGTTCTTCGAGACTTGATAGTCATTCGATCACCATGTTGGTTTTGTTGATCCTTTGAATAAACAGATTCCTCTCATAACTCTCAAATAGAATCGCTTATTCCTTGTGTCGGTTGTGGTGAGCCTCTTTATGGTTCACCCCGTCGTTGGTGTACGTGTGTACAATGTGGTAATGATATCCGAAACGGAGTTGTTTGTTTTGTGGTTCGAGGAATTCATTTGATTATGATCCTAATCGTAACTCATTTAACGACCCTCAAACTTTTCCAGCTACCCACCACACCGACTCATCTTCATATAACCAACATTATCGTCTGTGAATATTGTGGAGGTCCTCACCAAGGATTTGAGTGTCAATCCGAAACACGCTTTGACTACGAACAGTTTTCGGTAACACTCAGACTTTGAAATGACCAAATTCCATATTATTCACATGACCACCCACAACAATCATTTTGTTGTGAGAACTGTGGAGGTCCCCATTTCACTCGATTGTCAAACAGGAATTCATATCCTTGTAACAATTACGACTATCCATATCACGACCAACCTCCACAAGGCTAAATGACTCAAACTCCTCAACAAACCCAACAAGACACTTATCTAGAGCTTCGAGTTAGTGAAAAGAGGTGAGGAGTTCAATAAAACTATACTCATAATATTCCCAAGATTTCTTGTGTATATTGTGGGGTCCTCATGATGATTATCAATGTCAACCTTCCGGTTTTGACAAATCTCCACTCCCACAATGTCCCGCTATTCAAAATTCACATGAGAAATCCATGGAAGAATTATAGTCAAGATCAGTCGCTAAAATAAATTCCCAAATTGCCTTTGAAAAACTGCATAGGGAATCAATTGCAAAAGAAAAGCAACGATCTAGCTCTCAATTTCGCTTTATTCCCGATGACGTTGATGATGATGATACACTTGATTCATCAAGTTCATCGATGATATCCCAAAGCTGAGATTCCATCTCAAACAACTCGCTATCACACCAAGCTCCCACTCACTCTCTAAACATGGGGACGAGTATCTTGACACTGCTCCCGAAAAGGAATCGGACGAATTCATAAAGTCTAGTGTTGAGAACCTTGTCCCAATCCCAAGAGAGTCACAGGAATTCTTGATCATGTGTGATATCCTCCTCCTCTTATCTTCCAAAATGATCATATTGAGATGTTCTCCGATTCTAATGATAATGATTCGTTATCTTGTGGAGACATCGCTTATGTGGAAGATTTACCTTCCGAGCTTGTTAGCTTAGAAGAAGAGAATGATGAAGTTACCGACACCGAAATCAAAGATGAAGCACTTCGTGCAACATTACCGAATGTCGGCCTTCTCATTTCTAAAATCGAGGCTTTCAAGAAAACCTATTTCATCTCCTATCCCCATTAAGGATAGTGACATTCTTTCCGATGATTCTATTCCGAAATGAAAGCCTTCGCTTTGATAATACGGGAGAGAATATTAGTGGCGCATCACTTTTCATTCTCATAATTCTCTCCCGATTATGAATCATTTACATTGATGAGTTCACCAAGGAACCCACCGATACCAATTCTCAATATGATTCATTTACCTTCGAGGAGTTCTCCGTGAACTCACTCATATCATATCTCCACGAGTATGATAATTTCTACTTTGATCTAGACACACCCATAATATGTCTTGATCAAGTGAGTTTAACCGAGGAGATTCATGAAACTATGAATTCTCCTATCGAGGATGAAGAGTTAGTCATGATTTGTATCATGATTTTCTTTCTTTTCTTCATATATCCCGTGGCTTCTCCTCGCTCTTCACTCCTTCGGAATGAAGACATTATATTTGACCTGCATTTCCATATACCATTTGTGAGCCGGGTCTGTCTGTATCTCATCGGTGTGGAACTTTCACGCACTTCAATATTTATCCAAACATCTTGAATGAAAGTCCGATGGAGATTGTCTCTTCCACTTACTTCCCATGAACAAATTATCTGGGTCGAGTCAAGCTAGCGACTCGGTAATCAAAAACAAGAGCTTAACATGGGTTTTCACCCAGTACCACCCTAGTGCGGGGGATGCCCCACATGTTGTATATAGATCTAAAAATGAATGAAAATTGTAAATACTAAAAAGAGAATAATTGTTGTGTTTCCACACTTAGCTAGTAATGTTATCTTTTACGTTCTAAGTTTCTGCATTACAATGGTACTTTGAATATTGAGGACAATATTCATTTCTATGTGTGGGGAAATTCGCTAATTTTGATCATAAATGTACCCTTTAGTCCCTTTTTCCCCAAATTGGCCAAATTAATTTTTTTTTAGTGGAAGTACTATGTACTAAACACAACAAATGGTAATCATCCACCATGTCTAACCCACATAAGGATTGGCTAATCCAGAGCAAACGGCTCTTGGTAAAGATATCTCAAATCCGTTGACGGCCACAATTTGCCTAAAATTGTATGGTATTCAACTCACCATATCCTTAAAAGTGAAGAGTTGGCTAGCCCGCAAGTTTATGGCTTGTGGTAAAGGCAAGGGAAAACCATAATTGGTAATCACCACCAAAGATAATATTGATAATTTATCTAAGAGTTGGCTAGTCCGTAAGGGTACGGCTCGTAAAGACAAATCAAACCGTTGAAAGTCGGTGGTTTGCTCAAAATCACATGGTTATCGATGTACCATGGTTCTTACTTGAACCAAACATTTGGCTACTCCGTAGTAATGGCTTTTGGTAAAGAGATAAAATCCATTAATTTTTCTCAAAACATTGCTAGGGACTAGCAATATCTTAGTGTGGGGATTGATGAAGGTCTAAATACTCATCATTTTTGTACCATTTAAACTCGCAAAAACATCCGAAAACACTCGTAAATGCATCAAAATGATAAAAATATCACAAATAAGTGTTTTATGTGTTTTAAATGCAAAACATCAAAACTGTGAAAACGATAAACTTTGCATAATTGGCGCTTTAGTCCCCAAGTTTCAAAAGTTGTCAAAACAATCCCTCGTAAATCTAAATAAAGAGAAATGTTATTCAAGGTCCCTGAAATATTCTAATTTGTCAAAATGGTCCTTGAATAAATCTTTTGTAAATGGCGTAAAAGGTCCTCGAACTTTCAAAATTGTCAAGTTTGGTCCTGAAAATTTGAAATTGTCGAACTAGTCCTTGTACTATTGAAGTTTGTCATTTAGTCCTTGTGACAACTTTGGAAAATTACGTGATTGGTCCCTCAAGTTTGGAAGAATTACACTAATAGTCCTTGTATTTATTTAATTCCAAGCCTTGTCAAAATAAGAATCGACCGCCTTTAACCTGCTTTTGAACCCTTGTCATATCCTTTTTGACCCTTGGTCAAAACCAAGTCAAACAAACAAATCCTTTCCTCCCACATGTGTTTCTTCTTCCCATCGGACCAAATGTCTCGCAACCATCTCACCCATCACCTCCCATCACCTTATCTCTTCCACACCTCAACCCCTCATCATTACACCTCCCCCCTAGTTGCGCCAAGTCAATGAGTCAAAATTAGGCTTTCCCGCCAAAACCATAAAATGGCTAGAATACTCAAAACTCTACCATTGGCTACAAAAAGAGGTGGGATTTGATCTAAAGGACACGTGGAAGCTGCTTGAAGTATAAAAAGGAAGAGAGAAGAAGAAAACAGAGTAGCTAGTTTTATTTTTTTTCTCTTTAATGTCGTTTTTTAATAAAATGTTTTAGTTTAATAAAAATGTTGTAGTTTTCAAGTTTAATTATCTTAAAGTAAGTTGTTATAGTGTATTAAGATCAGTCTCAAGTGTTAATTCCAGTAATGTTAAAAACTCATGTTTTAAAGTTTACTATTGTGAATTTCAAATCAATGTTCTCATACTTAAGCTGCTAAGAGCTTCTTTTATCATTCAATTCAGTTCATTTAAGTTCTATATAGCTTGTGATAAGCTTGAATTGCAGTTTCAAGCAATTTAGCAAAAGTCAACCAAAGTCAACTGCTTAAGCTCTTTGGATTTGAGCATGGTTTGGGAGATTGCGATCTTTGAATTGGGTTGAATTAGTATCATTTAGTGTAGGATTGGGTTCGATTTGGCCCGCAAGCAAGATTGACACCGTGAGTGATCATATCAATTACATTTTCAATCCATTTTGCTAATCATGCTTCTATATGTTCTTATAGTCTAAACTAGTTTTAACCTGCTTAAAAGTTGCATTTAGGTCCCGTAATCTCACTTTGATCAATGGTGCTATCTCGTTAAGTGATTGTTTAAATTTCAGCTTGCATACAAGTTATAAAGCGGTGTTTGGATCAAGACTTTAACCGAGCTTGAGACTTTGTTTGTGCTTGAAAATTGTATACTCGGCCTTGGTATAGGTTCTTAGAACCATTCCACCATAACTTGCATCTCGCAAAGCTAATTAGTCAACATTTCATTTGATCTTTTCTTGTACCTTCACTGTTAGGATTTTTAGATATCAAAAGGTTATTTTGTGTTCAAATCTAATAGATATAGCTTGCATTGGTTTAATTTCATCATAATACTTCAATTTCAGTACATTAATCTAGGTCCAAAGTTGGAAAAAGTCAATTTCCATTTCTTTCAAAAAGTCAAATATTGCAAAAACCAGTTTTGAGCTCAACAAGAAGGATTTTTCATTTACTCATCTCTGAGCCAATTTCATTGAGATTTGGCATTTTAGAAACCTCTCCTGGTCTAGTTTCTTATGAGCATTTTTTCCTAATTTTGTCAAATTTCTAAAAGCCCCTAATGAGCTTGTTAAATTGGTACCAAATCCCCTGTGCAGGGCATCAGGTCTGCACAGGGGTTACATAGATTTTGCAGATCTTGTATCTGGCTCATTAGAGCTCCTCAAGCTCTGTCCTTGGTGTTTTACATAGCCACCCAGGTCCTCTTCATGCCCCAATTTTTAGTTTTCCTTATCAGCTTATTTTGAAGCTTATGCATAAGCTCAAAGTACCCCTCACAACCGACTTAGCCATAAGCTCATTTATGCAAATCTGAGCTTGTTGTTTCAGAGGTTAGGACTTGTTGAAACTTGTTCCATTTTAGTTCTTCTAGCTTATAGTAGCTTCTGTTTTGAGTTGGTGCCTTTTGGATTCCATTTGCTTATTCAAAGGCTTATTTCAATAAGCCTTTGCACTTCAGTTTCAAAATCCTCCAAACAAGCTCCTGTTTTTCCATTTTTCATAGCTTCCTAATATTATTTTAAGCATTTCCTGAATTTTTCAGATTTTTCCTAGCTTGTTTGGTATTTTTCTGCATTTTATCTAGTTTTTAAGCATTTTTAAATAGCATTTAATACAAAAAATTAAGAAAAGGTTCAAAAAAATAATTTTTCAATTTTTTAAGTTAAGATAAATATAAAAGAGAAAAAGTATTTTTCTAGATTTTCTTAGTTAAATTTGTATTTTTAAATAATTTAATTAGTTTTAAATAGTTTAAAATTCATAGAAAATAGAAAATAATCGAAAATTACAAAATAGTTTTGAAAAGTCTATTTTGATATTTTAGACTTTTCTAAGTCTTAATTTTATTTTTCTAGCTTTATTTCCTAATTTCTTGTATTTTAGGTAATTATTAAATAGTTAAAAATAGTTTTAATTAATAATAATTAATCAAATAGTTATAAAATAATTTTCCTTTTCTATAAATTTTCTTATATCATTAGGATTGTAAAATGTATTTTCATATTTTTAGGATTTATATTGTATAAGTTTCACGCTTTTATTTGTACGCTACGTAATTTTTATTTAAACGTAAGTTTTAGTTTTAAACGCTCATCATTTTAAATATAGTGATAGCGTTTATTTAATAGATTTTATCTTTTAACTTTCCTTAATTTGCATTTAAGCCCCGTAGTTTATGGGCTTTCTTTAGATATAGATCAACCACAACTCCTTTCCGCTCAAATCTCCCGATCACTACATCGCTTGACTATTCTCGCACACTGCTGGGACTTAACGACTGGGAAACACTATACTCTCCCGATCTTCATTGCATTCGTGTGTGAGCGCTTTGTCGATTACGGTCCGCCATTCACAAGTAGCGTGCTCGAGTGATTTAGCTTGACTGCTTTCTACGCGATCAATCACCATGTAAGAAGGCATTCTTGACATCAAGCTGATGAACAGGCCAATGTCGAGAAGTAGCCAAACTAAGAGCCGTCTGAATGGTTCCCGGTTTGACAACCGGACTAAAGATCTCATCCACATCAATACCCTCTAACTTTGTACTACCATTCGCTACAAGACGAGCCTTGTAGCGACTAAGAGTGCCATCTCCTAAATAATTATGGCGAAACAACCACATACAACGAACAATATTTAAATTCTTGTGTCGAGGCACTAAAATCCAGGTTTTATTTTTAATAAGTGTAGTATATTCATCATCCATAACATTTTGCCAATTTAGATTGTTAAAAGCATCATTATACGACTTTGGTAAAGGATAAATAGTGGTCACAGGAAAACTAAGATGTTCAGTAGGATGGTTAGTCCCGACACAAAAACGTGTGACCATGGGATGAACATAAATTGGATTCAGGGTTGGTGGTAATTGGGGATCAGTATTTGAAGTGGATGAAGTTGGTTATGTTGGAGGTGTAGTGGGATATGGCGTATTAGGATTCATTTGGTTATTGGGCTCTAGTTGCTATTGGGCCGAATCAGGGGAAACCGCTAGTTGGGTTCAAAGAATGGAGGAGCCGAAGGTGAGTATTGGTTGTGATAGGGAAAAGTGTATTATTTGAGAAATAATGGAGTCGGCTCATCCAAAAGGTATAATTGGGAGGCAAGGGTGCCATAGAACCAAAATAAAAACCGCCTCATTAAATGTAACGTGACGGAAATAATAATTTTTGGTATTGAGGTTAAGACAATAATATCCATGGTGATTGGACGCATGCCCTAAAAATATGGATGGTGTAACACGACGTTAAAGTTTGTGAGTTGTATTGAGATGAGGGTAACAAAGACACCCAAAAGTACGTAAGAGGCTATAGTCGGGTGTGGTACCAAATAGGCGGGTATAAGGTATTTCATTGTTAGATGCACTTGAGGGTAAAATATTTAACAGGAAGACGACCATATTAAGTGCTTCAACCTAAAAAATAGGAGTTAAGTAGGCTTGAAAAAGTAAGGTGCGAATACGATTGTTGATGGTGCGTATCATCCGTTCAGACTTACCGTTTTGTTGGGAGGTTTTTGGACAAGCTTATAATAGGCGTGGTTGTCAAATTCACCACCGTGATCACACTGAAACGAACTTATTTCACACTTAAATTGAGTGTTAACAAAGTTACGAAATAACAAATATTTAGACAAGACATCAGATTTAGTAACTAATGGATAAACCCAAACAAATTGCGAATAATGATCCAAGAATAAAACATAGTATTTAAAATCCGAAGACTCGGAATGAAAGAAGTCCATAAATACGAGTGAACTAAATCAAACAAGCCTTAACCAAAGTGCTAGAGCTAACAAATGGAAGTTTCGCGTGTTTGCCAAGTCGAAAAGCATGACAAAGATTGGGAGGTTTCTCTTTATTACACGAAGTTGAAGTACTAGAAAGAACACGACGTAACACTTCACTTCCTGGATGTCCAAGATGCTGGTGCTACATATACTAACTTGTGAGAAAATCATGAGGAATGGTGGAAGGTTTCTAACCGGGTAAATAGAACGCGACGAGTCAGGAAATCCTTAAAAGAAAAACCAAAAGCGTCAAAATCAACAGTAAAACTATTATCACGAACAAACTAACGAACATAAATAAGATTATTAAAAATATTAGGAGTAATAAGAACATTATTTAAATGAAGAGGTCGATGACATGTAGGAAAAATACTATGTCCTGAGTTAATAACGAGTATTGTATAACCGTCACCAACCGAGCCAGACGGATAAATGCACATATTAAAAACGCCACTAAAACTAGTAACATAATCATTAAGATGAGAGCTCGCACCTGTGTCCATATTCTAATTGCCCAAACTAGGATCCTGAAGTGTCATGGCATTAAAAGCATGTGGTAGTGTTGTTTCATGTCCCGATAGTTGACTCAAAGGTTGACTCACCTGTCCCAAATTCACCAGCTGGCCCGGTTGACCAAAATTGAACCGGATGCCCATGCGAACCTGACTGACCCGGTTGACCGGGCTGACCCGAGTTCTTGTGCTGAGTAATACGGCCCATGTTAGTGGTCTGTGAAACAAAAGGTAATGGCCCAAAGCCTGGTTGGCTATGTAAATTAGCAATCGTGGGAACATGCCCATCAATCATAGTATTCAAAGCCACTGGATGGCATTGTTGAGAATTCCCAATGTGTGAATTGACCAGTGCCATACCAACAGTAGTACCACAACCAAGCTTAGCCAAAAGAGCTTGTTGAGTGTTAATCAAATCCATCATTTGTTGGGGTGCCATACTAGGAGTGGTCGAGGTAGAGCGAGTATGATTATTAGTGGACCAAAGCGAAGGATTACCATGTACCCCATCATGTATAAACTTACAATGCTCACCAAAATGACATAAGCCTTTATTAAAATTAAAGCAAGGTTTATTTACCTTTTCCGAAGCAACATTAGAACAACGATTATTATTAACGGAATTAGCCAATAAAACGATAGGAGAGGCAGAAGTAGATTCAATAGCGTAGCTTAAGCCCTAGAATTTAACCTCATCTCTTCTGTAGTAAGCATGGAATGAAGCGTTTTAAGGCTCGGGAAGGGTTCCCGGTGAGAAATAATAGTAGAGATATTGTCATAATTATCGGGTAAGCCCTCGAGAGCAAAGGTAACCACGTTATCATTATTCATAGGTGACCGAAGACTAGTCAAAATAATGTCAATTGATTTAATCTTACAGAAATATGCATCAATATTCGAATCACCAAGCTTAAAAGAATGTAGTTCCGCTTTCAATGCAACATAGCGAGTACACTTGTTATCATGAAAAATTTCGGCAATAAGATCCCAAGCTTTCTTAGCCGATTGAGGACCCTCAACAACGAGTCATTGTTTAAGAGTTGTGGACATAGTGATGAAGATCCATGAAAGAACTATGGCATCGAACTTTAACCATTCCGCATCTAGGGGAGGCGAAGTAGTTATTGGTGCTTCACCGATGCCCAAAATATTGTCTAAAATACTATATCCTTTACAAAGGTTTTTGAAGAAGTAAACCCAAGACGATTAGTTCATCTCGTCAACATCCAACTTAACGGGAACAAGATTGAGGTTGTGGATTGTCATGAGTTTATCGAAGCAAAATCACTTGTGGAGAAGAGGAGGTCCAATCATGGTGTCGTTAACAGTGAATGAATACCGCAAAAAGGAGGGTTATTACGGTTTGTAGTAAACAATGGCGTTGTTTTATTAGGGTTTATAACTCAGGAAACTGGTGAGTAATCCCACACCAACGATTGACTAAAAACAAGGTAAATAAGCGATTGGTTATCAACGTGAACCAACGGTCGCTATAACCAACCAAATTGTGTCGACTGGTTAACAAGCAAAACAACGATCGACTTGAACTAAAACGATAAAAAACGATACATAGAAAGGGTAGGGTTTAGAGGAATCGGTGTTTTAGTGTTTAGGGTTTATGGATCGGTTTAGGCAACTAATACCATGTAAGTGTGGTAAATGTATTGCATTATTGTGAAACCGATACATAATATACAAATAAATATAATAGATTAGAACCGGGCTTGAGCCCAAATAGAATCTAACAAAATTCCATAACAACTAACACATAAAAACCATAGAAACTATTGACAAAACCAAATAACTAGATGAATTTTTATACACGCGTGTTTTATTTTCAAACTTTTAAACAACGCATGTATTACACGGGTCTTAAACTAGTACACTAAAGTAAAGTGCAAGAAATTGACCTCATAGTAATGATACTTGCCAAGAGTTTATGACAAAAATGATTAATATCAAATGTGATAAACTACGGTTATTGCAATTTAATTTAAAAACTGATACATATGATAGTTAAGTTCTTTGTGTTAGTAGTTAGGTTAATTCACGAGGAGGAGAAAAATAAGAAAGAGATCACTACTACACAAACATGCTGATGCAATAGAAAACTTTCGTTGCAAATCTGCTACTTTGTTTGCAACGGAATACCAACCGATTAGCAACGACGTAAAAAAAGGGTTTGAAATCCGTTGCAAAAAGAAATTAGTTCCTTTTATATTTATTTATTTTTGTTAAAATTCCCATTGTAATTCCGTTAAAAATTTACAAGATTTGTAACATAATTTGCAACAACACATTAAAATTCTCTGATGCAAACATTTAATAATTACACCACATATGTAATGGAATATTAAATTTATATATAAAACAAATAATTTTTAATTTCCATCATAAATCCGTTGTAAATATTTGATAATTTTCAACAGGCTTGTAACAACACATCAAAATTAAATAAAAAAGAAGCTAATCATATCTTTTTTGGAAATTCCATTGCACAATTAAATTTATCAAAAATTGACTGGAAAAGGTTTACCGTTGCAAAACATGTGGTAAACATTTAGCTATGCAAACTTTTATTAAATTTTTTCATATTTTATCATTGTAAATACGTTGCCAATCCATTACAAAAAGTTACAATTGTAAAATCCGTTGCAAATCATATTTTTACAAAATTTTACATTTGAAATGTCTTCGGGTAGTCCTATTTTCCAACAAATTATTTCCGTTGCAAAAACCGTTACATTTTTTTCTTTGGCATGTTGCAATTCATTGCAAAGAAAATTTACATGGAGCCTTTTGTGATAGTTTGAATCCATTGCGTGCCAATCCGTTCCACTTGGTTAGACGCAACATATTTGCAATGGATTTCGATCGTGACGCACCCAAGATTTTTAAGAGGTGTCAGACAAAAGAAATGTTTCGCTAACAAAATTACACCGTAAAAACGAAAGTAGCAAAAGGAATTTTGGGGTTGACATACCACAAAACTAGCTTTTAATTTTTTTGACTTACGACCCAAGATCGCAGAATTTAACAAGAACACCCTAAGATACATGGGTCCTCCATGATTTCGATCATCACAGTAGCCTAGGTTTGTAGAGAATGATTCATCAACACCCTTCTATTTTTATTTTTTTAATATTTGTTTCCCATCTTTTAAACCATCGTTCACGTTCAAGGAATGCGCGCACCATCTTCATTCAGTTTTTGAATTCTAATGAAGGACCTGCAACTTGGAAAATGTAAATTGACGGTATAATTTATTGTAGAGTCAAGAATACCCCAATTATACTCATTTGGTAACAGACATTGACTTCTAAACTAAAACACACTCTTCATTACAATGTTTGACGTTCCAATCGTCCAGACATTGACTTTAATTACTTTCTTGTGATTTTAGTGCTAGCAGTTATTCTTATCACTAGTTGGATACCGCATATATAGCTTATATGCGACGGTAATAAATATAGTTAGATTATAAATATAGTGAATGAATCAGAAACCCACTCTCTCCGTAATACTCTACCGCTTTTAGCAAATTGCTTTACGATATCTCGAATGTATATGTACTGCTCATTGTATGTGTTTGTTTGGTTTTCCATAGCTTTCTTGCAACATCATATTGACATGCATCATCATTCCGCATGTACAAAGACTCTCACACTCTCTTATCCGCAAACACTCCTCAAAACTTTACAATTTTGACGAATCAAGTTTGTATTTATTCAAATTAAAGTTATAAGTTGTAAAAATTTTGAATCAAAATACAATAAACCCGCCCACTAAATATGTAAAAATAAAAAATTCATAAAAATATATTAAAATAGATATTGAATAATTAAAGAGCACAATTTTTTTATAAAATATGGTGAAATTAGATATTATAAAAATAAATAGATTAAAAGAAATTTCGATTTAAAAATAAAGGTTATTTTTTAATTGATAAGTGACTCGTGTCACTTTATGATGTGGCTCCCTATCATTTGCGAAAATGAGATAGATAGTTAATATCACACCTCTTTATCTTAATTTTTAGTAGAACTTACATTGTAAATGCATTATATTATAAAACAGTACAAGACTATAGATTAAAATCTTAAAATATATTAGATCAAGCTTTTTTTGAAAATTAATATGGTTTAATTCTTAAAAAATACTCCGTAATAACTAAACAAGTTGGATTCTGGGACATACTGGTACAAGTGCATACTTTCACTGTTCATCACTTTTACAAATAATAGGTGGTCTTAATATTAGGTTTTAACGAGTGTGGAAACCCGCGCGATGCAGCGGGATTGGCTTCAAAGGACTTACTTTGTAGCGACACTTAAACCTTAGGGACTAATTTTGCCAAGTTGCTAAATTCTACAGGACTTACTTTGCAACGACACTTAAACCTTAGGGACTTTTTTTGCCAAATTGCTAAAGATAGCAATTAATGCTAAAGGACTTATTTCGCAACGACACTTGGACCTCGAAATTTTTTTTACAATTCTGCCAAAGTTGGCATTAAATGCGGTTGGGTTATCGTTTTCCTCCCCGCCTAATAGTATATATATAACATATATAGCTTATATGCGACGGTAATAAATATAGTTAGATTATAAATATAGTGAATGAATTGCAAACCCAGCTCTCTCCGTAATACTCTACCAGTTTAGCAAATTCGTTTCACGATACTCCGAATGTATATGTACATGTTCATTGTATGTGTTTGTTTGGTTTTCCATAGCTTTCTTGCAACATCATATTGACATGCATCATCATTCCCGCATGTACAAAGACTCTCACACTCTCTTATTCACAAACACTCTCAAAACTTTACAATTTTGATTTAATCAAGTTTGTATTGATTCAAATTAAAGTTATAAGTTGTAAAATTTTGAATCAAAATACAATAAACCCGCCCACTAAATATGTAAAAATAAAAATTCATAAAATATATTAAAATAGATATTGAATAATTAAAGAGCACAATTTTTTATAAAATATGGTGAAATTAGATATTAGAAAATAAATAGATTAAAAGAAATTTCGATTTAAAAATAAAGGTTATTTTTAATTGATAAGTGACTCGTGTCACTTTATGATGCTAACTCCCTATCATTTGCGAAAATGAGATAGATAGTTAATATCACACCTCTTTATCTTAATTTTTAGTAGAACTTACATTGTAAATGCATTATATTATAAAACAGTACAAGAGTATAGATTAAAATCTTAAAATATATTAGATCAAGCTTTTTTTGAAAATTAATATGGTTTAATTCTTAAAAAATACTCAGTAATAACTAAACAAGTTGGATTCTGGGACATACTGGTACAAGTGCATACTTTCACTGTTCATCACTTTTACAAATAATAGGTGGTCTTAATATTAGGTTTTAACGAGTGTGGAAACCCGCGCGATGCAGCGGGATTGGCTTCAAAGGACTTACTTTGTAGCGACACTTAAACTTTAGGGACTAATTTTGCCAAGTTGCTAAATTCTACAGGACTTACTTTGCAACGACACTTAAACCTTAGGGACTTTTTTTGCCAAATTGCTAAAGATAGCAATTAATGCTAAAGGACTTATTTCGCAACGACACTTGGACCTCAGGGGCTGTTTTTGCCAATTTGCCAAAGTTGGCATTAAATGCGGGCTGGGTTACTGTTTTCCTCCCCGCCTAATAGTATATATATGAGTGTAGAAACTCACACGCAATGGATTGGCTTCAGGACTTATTTTGTAGCGACACTTAAACTTCAGGGCTATTTTGCCAAGTTGTGAAACTTTGCATTTAATTTTCGGACTTACTTTGCAACGATACTTTAAACCTCGGGGACTGCTTTTGCCAAGTTGTGAAACTTTGCATTTAATGTTTGACTTAGTAGCGACACCTAAACCCGAGGCGATTCTTGCCAAGTCGCAAAACTTTGCAATAAATGCGGGGGACACGTGTCGTGTCCACATCGAATCCCCGCCTTTTAGTTATATGTATAGAATCCCCGCATTTTAGTTATATGTATAATATAATATAATAAGTTGTTCCCCTAAAACGTTTATTTCTCAAGTAAAACACACTCCTTGTGGAAAATAATGACACTGCCTTAGCATTTTCTATAAGATGCGAGTATAAATCAGGACACACAATCCCTTTTCTTCAAAACATCATGCAAAAGCAAATAATGTCTTCTTCAAACTTTTTAATTGCATCTCTAGCTCTACTACTCATTGCACTCTCATTCTTACCAAACTTTGCTTCTGCTTCTCTGAAGGAAGAAACTGCTCTTCTAAAATGGAAGCAAGCCTTCAAATCCCAAACAACTCCCAGATTGTATCTTCTTGGACACCCCGTCCAATGAATTCTAGTCCAACTGCTCTGTGCCCTTCTTGGTTCAGCATTGTTTGCAACGCTGATGGGAGCATTTACAGGTTAAACCTCACGACGTCTGAGTTAAATGGTACGCTTCACGAGTTCCCATTCTCTATTCTACACAATCTTACCCATTTTGAGCTTAGTGTAAACAACTTCTTTGGTCCCATCCCACCAGAAATTGGACTATTGTCCAAACTTGTCTATCTCGATTTTTCAGCGAATCAGTTTTCTGGTCCAATCCCACCAGAAATAGGAATGTTAACTAATCTTGAGACCCTCCACTTGAACGAAAATTATTTCAATGGTTCTATACCACGAGAGATTGGTCAACTAACCTCTCTCTTAGAGCTTGCCTTGTATAACAATTCTCTTCAAGGAGAATTGCCTACCACATTAGGAAACTTGAGAAAGTTGGCTTATCTTATTCTTGACGATAATAAACTCTCTGGTCAAATTCCACCTGAGTTTGGACAACTAGTCAATCTTTCAGAAGTGTATATTACCAATAATTTTCTTGAAGGTCCAATTCCACCTACCATTGGTAAACTGAGCAAGTTAGAGGTCTTGTATCTTTTCAATAACACATTAACTGGTTCAATCCCGCACGAAATGGGAAGCATGGTCTCGCTTAAGAACTTAAGCCTCTCTTCAAACAATCTTTCTGGCTTAATTCCTTCAACGTTGGGTGATTTAACGTCTTTAAATCTCCTTCATTTGTACGATAATCAACTCTCTGGGCCCATTCCTATTGAGTTAGGGAATTTAGAGTCTCTCACCGATTTGGATTTAAGCGAAAATAAGCTCAATGGTTCTATTCCTTCATCGCTAAAAAACCTTAGACATCTTCAGTATCTGTATCTCCACGTGAACAAGTTATCTGGTCCTATACCAGAAGGATTGGGGAGTCCAGACTTGTTAGAACTAGCAATGGACACCAATCAATTGTCTGGCCAATTGCCTGAAGATTTGTGCCAGGGTGGAAAGCTTCAATATTTATCTCTAAGCCTTAATCAATTCGGTGGCTCTATTCCAATAGGCTTGAAGAACTGTCAAAGCTTGATTAGAGCTAGATTTGATAGGAATCTATTCAATGGAAATATATCAAATAGCTTTGGGGTTTATCCAAGCTTGGTTTACCTTGATGTCAGTCATAACAATTTTCATGGGCAGCTGTCTAAAAACTGGAGTAAATGCAAGAACCTGACAGATTTAGGGATGGGATATAACAACATCAGTGGTAGCATACCGCCAGAGTTCGGGAAAAGTCAACTACAGAGGCTTGATCTAACTTCAAATCACTTGGTTGGTGAGATTCCAAAGGAGTTTGGAAAGATGAAAGGTATGTTGTATTTGTTCTTGAGTGATAACAAACTTTCAGGTGTTATACCTCAAGAGCTTAGATCATTGCACAGCCTCCTTGAACTCGATCTATCCAAAAATACACTAACTGGTCCAATACCTAGATACATCAGTGACTGGGCACAAATCAGTTACCTAAATCTTAGTCATAACAAGCTCACTGAAAAAATCCCATCGGAGATTGGTAGATTAATTCATCTTACCAAACTTGACTTATCTTGGAATTTACTCACAAATGAGATACCATCTGCATTTCAAAGTTTAGTGAGTTTGGCTAGTATGGATCTTTCTCACAATAGTCTATCTGGTTCTATTCCTAAAGATTTTACATATCTGCCTAAGGGGATCGATATCAACCTATCCTACAATGAGCTTGTAGGTCTGGTTCCCCCTTATCCTATCTTTTCGAACGCGTCCACAGTAATGTTGCAAGGCAATCCAGGTTTGTGTGGAAATTTTACAGGATTGAAACTCTGTGAAAGTGAAAGTTGGATTAAAGAAAATAATCCCAATCATCACAGGGTCATCCTTGTAATTATGCTCCCTCTTTTCATCACACTTTTACTTGGTTTATTCGTGTGCTGCTTCATGGCTTATCAAGGCCAAAGAAAAATTCTCCAGAGGAACCATTGGTCGAAGCAGGTGATGATTTTTTCACAATATCAAGTTTTGATGGACGCGCAGTGCATGATGAAATCGTGAAGGCGACAAATGATTTTGATGATGCATATTGTATTGGTACTGGAGGGTACGGTGTTGTGTATAAAGCCAAGCTACAACCCAACAATATTGTAGCTGTCAAAAAGCTTCATTCAGCGTCCGAGAAAGTTGATCATGCAGGATTCCTTAATGAGGTGAGAGCATTAACAAACATAAGGCATCGGAACATTGTGAAACTCTATGGATATTGCTTCCATGCTCGTCACTCGTTTTTGATCTACGAATACCTTGAAAAGGGAAGTCTCAGATCAATCTTAAGTGCGGACATCATAGCAAAGGAATTAGATTGGTTGAAAAGGATTAATATTGTAAGGGCTATAGCGAATGGGTTGGCTTATATGCACCACGATTGCTCACCACCTATAATTCATAGAGATATTTCAGGAGCCAACATCCTTCTTGATGCTGAGTATGAGGCACATATCTCTGATTTTGGCACAGCAAAGCTTTTAAAGCTTGACTCGTCCAATTGGACAGCGATTGCAGGCACATATGGTTATATTGCACCAGGTAAAATTATTTCATATAAGTAAATATGTGATGTCTGTTGTACATATTCTCCTATTTGAGTTTTGTTATGCATTTTTACGAATTTGTTATAACACATTAATTTTATGTTTTCTATCTCATGTTTATTTCGTTGTAGAGCTTGCTTATACAATGGTTGCACTAGAAGTGATCATGGGAAAGCATCCTGGAGAACTCATAACATCTCTACCAACATTGTCTGTAGATTATCTGTTGCCAGCCAATGTAGGAGATAGTCGGATACAGGCACCATCATGCCAACTTGAGGAACTAGTTAAGTCGGTTTTGATTATTTCAAGGGCATGTTTGAACTCCAACCCGCAAGAAAGACCAACGATGCGTCATGTTTCAAACATATTGTCAATGGAGGATCGACTTTGGATTGATGTCTCTAAATATTTGGCTGCTTGATATAAGTTGTTATTTAATAATGTGTGCTTTCAATTTAACGTTATTACTCTTCTTTATATGCCATCGGTTTAAGAAACTTTGTTATGTTTGTGTAATTTCGTTATTCAGTTGATATATTAATACATCAATAAAAGTTTTCACCCTGATTGTAAACTAATTAATGCATTATGTTTTTTGCATCGAGTTGTTAGATCCTTATTAGACGACTATTTGAATGGGGATAGTCTAAATACACCAAAATGATTATGCTAATCATTAACATATTTTTCATTTACTTGATTTTTAAAGGGCAAATGGCACAAAAAGGCATCAAAGTTAGGGTCCATTTTCAATCAAGATTCTACTTTTTTTCTGCATAAAAGGTTTCCAACAAAAATTTCAATGGATTTGGGTATTTTCATTAACTTCCGTCAACTATTTTTACATTTAAACATTTATAAATTTAGAAGGGCCGCTTTGAAACTTTTTTTAGGTGAAACGATTTTGAAACATTTATAAACCGTTATCCCCAAGAATATTTCTTCCCCAATATCATTTCTTCCCCAGAATCAAATTAGGTCAAAGACATTTTTCCCAAAAATTAAATTAGGGCAAACGGTGTGTTCCCAAATACTAAATTAGGGCAAAGTCATGACAAACTCATCTAATTCATCAAACTCATCAAATTGGGTATACTGGAATCGAAGAAATGCAGGTTGGGAAAAAGATAATTTGATGAATCGTGTTTGTGTGTTGTGCGAATGTGGTGATGTTAGTGGTAAGTGGACTTCTTGGACTGAACAAAATCCAGGCAGGAGGTTTCTTGGATGTCCTAACTATAAGGCAAGAAAGAAGTGTAATTTCTTTCACTGGTGGGATCCAGATTTTGCAACTGAGCATTACAAAGGTAGATTGGCAGATGTGGAAAAACAAATGAAGAAGGAAGCTGTGGAAATTGAGTGAAAAAAAAAGAGATGGGAAGAAGAAGTTGAAGTGTTGAAGTGTACAGTTAGCATGCAATCTAGAGTTATCTTTGTATCCGTTAGGAATGCTTTTCTTGATGATTATAAAAGCTTTTAGTTTGATGAATGTATGTATTGAAAAGCTTTACTTTTGAATATAATGAAAAGCTTTACTTTGATGAATCTATGTATTGAAAAGCTTTACTTTTGATTATGGAATGTATTGAAAAGTCGGATGTAAATGTCCTTGTTGAAAAGCTTGATCAATGTATTGAAAAATTAGTGATAAAGGACACCGATAAAAGACAAAGATAAGAATGTCAACATTTGCAATTGCATCTAATGCGAAGGAGAATCCACAGTTGGGAGGAAGGAGAAATGGCTTTCAAGAGAATCCACAATTGGGAGGAAGGAGAAATGGCTTTCAAGAGAATCCACAAATGGGAGGAAGGAGAAATGGCTTTCGATGGAATCCATCAAGAGAATCCAAATTGGCTTATATCACATTTGCAAAATGATCAAATGCTAGCATCATTATGGTTTGACCTGCTTTTACACTATATAAAGGCATAAGCAACAACTCATTTTCATCTCACACCTTTAAGAAAACCTACAACTAAAAAAATGAGCAAAACAAGAAACCAGTTGTGTATTTAACTATATAATTTGCATTCTCATATCTTTTAACTCATAATAATTATATTTTTATAATTTTTTGTGCGTAAATCATTTGCATTTCCAATGGTATCATGCTTATGTTTTAAGTAAAAAAAGCAACCGATATGGACCATAAGAGTTTGATATTAATTTTTACAAGTTGTTACAAAAGAGACTAATAAGTTCTTACAAGTTCTTATACACCATATATTAAGTTCTTACAAACAATAAAATACTTAGTCTACTTCAAATGCTTCATCCGGTGTGAGTCCTTGACCTTCATAGTCCCGGTTTATCTTCCTATTATAATTCTTCATTAATAATCTTTGAGAAGTCCTTCTAGGGGTTGATATCCCAATTATATTGACCTTTCCAAAATTCATCATACCTCCTCTTAAGCTTTGTTGCTTCATCCGATTGGCATCCATATCTCAAGAAGGATTGGCATCAACTTTGCAAATGATCACAGTGGTTGGCATCAACTTTGCAACCATCAACAGGTTGGCATCAACTTTTGCGTAAGAAGATCAACAACATCAACATTAGGTTGATCAATATTGACTTCCATATCTTCTCAGATTTGCTTGATCAAGTTGTACATCAACCGTAGTATCATCATCAAAAGCATGTACATCATTAGACCGATTATTTGACCTTGTATGAATTGCTTCCTCAAGTTGTACATCAACCAAATGATCATCATCAAAGAGTCTCATTGGGCATTCAGATAATGGTTCTCTTAGTTAGAATATAAATCAATTAAATGACAAGAATAAAAAAATAAACATCTAAAAGAAACTTACCCTGCTTGACACACTATCATTTCTCCTTCCCTTCCTCTTCCCTTCCCCGCTTGATCCACTACCACTTCCTCTGCCCCTCGCACTATTTGATCCACTAGAACTACCCCTTCCACTGCTACCACCTGCACTTGTTCCTCCCATCCATATACCACCTCTAGCAGTCACAAATTTATTCTTTCTACTACAACTTGGGGTTCTAGCATTGACTGGGTCTTGAACCATAGGTCTGCCCTTCTTTTTTGGTGGATTAGCTTGTTGATTAGGTGTTTGTTTTGATGATTCACCTGCTTCCTTAGTACACCCTTTTTTGTTATGACCAAGTTCACCACAATTTTGACATGTCATTGTTCTTGGAGGCCTTGCTACATGTTTATTTTTTTCAATTCGCACCTATCCTTTGTCCTAATCAATGCGGGCCTACCGCATCCTTCTTCTAATGGAGGTTTCATTGGCACATGTTTCCTTTTTCCCACATATCTATACCACCCATCGCAAAATATTGAACTCATAAATACTTTTGTATGTACTTACCTTGAATGAATTGCTCACATAATCTTCTCGCCGCTTGCTAATGAAGTAAATGGTCGTGATTGCATGAGGGCATGGTATGCCGCTTAACCGCCATTGCCTACAACCGCATTCCTCTTTGTAAGTCCACACCAAATGCTTCAAAATTCCCTTGCCTTACTTCAAACTGATGCCATCCACTTGGATTCAAACTCCACTTCCTGTTAGTATACTACAAGTTAGCAGAGTTTCTACAGCTAGTATTATTTGATCAACATAAGTATATACCTTTGAATCTTCTTATGCAAATCCAAAACCTTGATGATGTTAGGGCAAATATCACTTTTCCAATCTTGACATTCCTTCATTAGGGTGTAATTCCTTGTCATCACATAAGATCTGATGTCTTCAAGCATTCCAATTATTGGTTTTCTCCTTGCATTCTTTATGTGAGAATTGAAAGATTCACAAAGACCATTTTCAACAGCATCACAATCCATTCCTGTCAACATAATACAAGTGTAGAATAATTAGTGTTGCTAGCCTTATGTGAGAATTATTTATGTAGAATAAGACCTATACCTTCTTTGAAGTATGATCTTGACCATGTCCATGGATCTTTATCCATTAAATACTGATAAGCTTCTTGACTTGCATTTTTTATTTCTTCCATGGTATTTAACCATTTCTGCCTTTGATGCTTGCCAAAACAGGTGTCTAAATAGAACACCAGGGTAGAGCTTGAAAAAATTGGCATAAATATGCCTAGCACATAACCTATGTTCTACCAATGGGACCACTCTCCTAACAGCTTGGTAAAGTCCTTTGTGGCCATCAGATATAAATGTGACCCCTTTCCCATCTCCTAACTCAAGGTCTTTGGATAACAATTTAATAAACCATTCCCAAGTGTCTGAATTCTCAACTTGTACAACAGCCCATGCAATTGGGTATATTTGATTGTTTCCATCCCTCCCAATAGCTGCCAACAATTCACCTTGGCACACCCCTTTCAAAAAACATCCATCTAAACCTATAATCTTTCTACAACCTGCTTTCCAACCTTGTTTCAAATTATGAAAACAAATATAAAAACTATTGAACATGTGTGTACCATCTGCAAGAGGATCAATGCGTAACTGCACTGTGGTACCAGGGTTTGTCTTTCTAAGCTCACCAGAGTAATCAACCAACCTGTCATATTGATCTCCAACATTCTGCTTAAGATTATATAGTGCAATCCTTCTAGCTCTACTACACTGATTGTGTGATGTCTTAACCCTATATTTTTTCATTACCATGTCTTGCAGATCAACCACTTTCATATCAGGATACATTCGATTTTTTCTACAAATTGTCTTGCAATCCATTTTGAAGTCACTAAACATCCAAGATTACACTGCTCATCGCAAGTATGCTCATTCACTAGGGTTCTTATATGCCAAGAATTTCCATCATGCATCTTCACAACTCTTAACCTAAAAGGACAACAAGGCTTATTGGGATCTCTAGGAACTTTTTTCTTTCTTCTCTCTTTTCATCAAAGCCACACCTAACAAGCAACTTTTCACTATCACTTTTTCATACCAAAGTTGGTATCCATTGGCAAATGTAATAAAATGTAAGACAATCTTTACTTGATCTAAGTCTCGCATACAATTCACCTAATAAAGGTTTTTAACTTCCAATGTGTGTTGGGTCATGAATAGGTAATCTCTTTTATTAGAGTCAAACACAATCTCATCCTCATCACCGATGGGCATATCTTCATCTAAGCTTATTTCGGTTCAACATGAGGTTTCTCTTTTGAGATTCATCACCTAAGTCCGAAAATAAAGGATCCGCTTCTTTTGAGATTCATCACCTAAATCACGCTCATTTTCCAACACTAGCCTACTTTCATCAAATACAACAATTTCATTTGTTATGTTCTTTTCATCTAAACTTTTCCTTTCTTTTATCCTAACTCGCCTCAACTCTTCTTCACCCTCGATAAATGGTCAACTCGATGCAACATCCGAGTCCGAGTCTTGTAATAACTAGTAGGGTTTAACATGACAATAACATAATCACCAAAGTATTCAACTAAACATTCATTCTTATGAGTAACATATAAGGGTATGATACCTTCATCACTACTTTGCCACTTTTCAACAAACAACCTAACATCATCATCGACTTAATACTTTTAACCCATTACTAAAGTAATACAAACATGATACACTCATCGAATCTATGTTGTTTTGAACAAAATTTTCAACTCATTATAGGTTAAAGGGTCACATCAAGAGTAGTTGTGACCATATCAAGATTATGATAGGTTAAAGGTTTTAGATCGAAATACCCGTTATAATAAATATCCAATGTTAATGTACCTCCTTTGGATGAAGAAGCCATCCCGCAAAAAAATTATGAACACAAAGGTCAATGAATAAAGATTATTAAGATAATTAAACACGACATTAAGTATTAATTACCTTAACGAACACAAGATACGGTTCAATTTTGTGAACAAAGAATTAGGGTTTATGTGAGAGTCGGGAAGAAGATTTGGGGAAACTGGGAAGAAGAAATAAAACGTTTATTTTTATTAACTTTTTACAAAAGTTTCAAACTGGCCCTTCTAAATTTATAAATGTTTAAATGTAAAAATAGTTGACGGAAGTTAATGAAAATACCCAAATCCGCTGAAATTTTTTGTTGGAAACCTTTTTATGCAAGAAAAAAAGTAGAATACCTTGATTGGAAATGGACCCTAACTTTGATGCCTTTTTGTGCCATTTGCCCATTTTTAAATTAATATTACACAAACTTTCATGTAACATTATATTCCAAAGCATCTTAATAAATTAACATAAAAACATTTATTACTTTTCTTTAGATAGTGTTTTTATATAATTACAACGTCACTTTACATTTGTTACTTTTCTTTCAAGAAACTTGGACTTGATTAAAATTTTTGTTGATTAATATAATTAGAGCGTCACTTTACATTTGACGCTAAAGTTTCATATTAACTATTATCAGTAATTTATTTTCTCAATTCAGACGTATTTCATATGTCATCTTTTTTTTCTTGAAAGAGAATTTGAGTTTTGACTATTCAAGTATTTGATTAATGTATAAACCTTACAATATTTAAAAAATGAAAACAACATACACAACTAAATTACGAGAATTGACAATATTTAAAAAATAATTATTATGTTTTCACAAAAAAAATATTACGAGAATTGACTAAGAAATCACTGTCAACAAGACATTGGATGATAAAAAGGATGGAAATGATTTCAGATTATAAAAAAACGTTATTTAGACTCACTATAATGATTTTGAACAAGTTTGGACGAACAATGTATTTTTTGTCTAAAAAGAAACTGAAACTTTTTCTTTTATGTTGTGCACAATCTCCTAAGTATACTTTAAAAAATCAGTAGCAAGCAGGTAAATGGCAAGCATAAGTAGCAAAAAGGAAAAAGTGAGAAACAAGAATAAATGGCAGTTACGGGTCGATTAAACAAGAAGCGGCAGTGAGGTAGTGAAAAGGTAACACGTAAAAAAGCTTGTGAATATAATTGATGTATAAAATAATAATTAAAAAGAAAAATAAACATCTTTATCATCACTACTGCACTACAACTACCCCTATGTTAAGCCAATTAATCACTCCACTTTTCTGTTGCAATTTACGAAAACACAGTTATCAATATTTTAAAAAACAATCGGTGTATATAGTAGCACCCTTTGAATGTACTTACGTAAAGAAAAATCATAAGATGTAACAGAAAGGTTGAGCAAAACAAAACCTAAGGGCGATTTTTTTTTTTTTTTTTTTTTTTTTTTTTTTAATAAGCAAATAGTCACAACCTACGCCACCAAACAACTTACACATATTTTCTCACATATGTATCAGCTTATACTTCAATCCACAAATGGGTCATCCACTTGCCACTAGACCAAAAGCCTTTTGGTGTGTGTTTTGACTTGTAAAGATAGCATTACGAACGACCAAAACGGTGATCGCTAAATCCTTTTGATTGCAACGGAAAATGGAAATATCTGGTTTTCGAGCAATCGTAGTATTGTACGAAACATATGCATTATTGTTAAAGTAATCGTGTAGTAAGATCTATCAAAAAGTGTGATAAAATTAAAAAGTGTAGAAAGTTCATTCATAGTGTGATACGTGTCTCCCATCTTAATTTATACATAAAATTCCGTCCAGGGTAACATGGTCTTTTGACCCGTTTTTCTTTTTCCACCTCAAATTTCAAACGCACCTATCTCTTAAACGAAAAACTTTTAGAAAAAACCGATTTCACCATAATTTATAAAAGAGTTAACTACATTTTTGGTCCTTGTGGTTGTACCTGGATTTCACTTTTGGTCCATTTGTTCAAAAAGTTGCGATTTTAGTCCAAAATGCATAGTTTGGTTCCACTTTTGGTCCATTTTTCTAACGAAGTTAGTTCAGTTAGTTAAGTCGAATTGTAAAGTGGCAAATTAGTCCTTTAACATAACGGTCGTTAACAACGTTAGTCATTTATACCAAAGATTGTTTGCAACATTAGTCCTTTATGTTAGTTAGTCCTTTAAAAAATTCTAATAAATGTTTTTGTCGAAATTTTTTTCAAAAATAGATCGAAATTTTTTAAGAAAAAATCTCAAATTTTTTCAAGAAAAATTTTTCTTAAAATTCTAAAAAGTTTTTGACAAAAACTTTTTCCTAAAAATTAGAAAAATTTTCTAAATTTTTTTTCTAAAAAATTTCAAAAATATTCTAAAAAATTTTTTCCAAAAAATAATTTGAGATTTTTTTTTAAATAAAAATATAATTATTTTTTTCCTAGAAATGGACTAAAACTATATCAAACAAAATTTAGACACGTTTTTGAAATTTTGTACTAATATCAAAATGGACTAAAAACATATCAATTTTTTTTTTTTTTTTTTTTTTTTTTTATCAAATGATAGTTTGGTTTCACTTTTCTAAAAATTTTGTACTAGTTTCACTTTTCTAAAAGTTTCTAAAAATAGACTAAAACCATATCAAAATGATAGTTTTAGTACAAAAGGCATTAGAAAAAATAAAAAATTTTTGAAATTTTTATCTTAAAAAATTTCACAAAAGACATTTTTTCGAATTTTTTAGAATTTTTTAAAGGACTAACGCTGCAAATGTTGCAAAAGATTTTTGGTATAAAGGACTAACGCTGTAAACGAATCGTTAGGTTAAAGGACTAATGTTGCCACTTTACAATTCGACTTAACTAATCGAACTAACTTCGTAGAAAAATGGACCAAAAGTGGAACCAAACTATGCATTTTGGACTAAAATCGCAACTTTTGAACAAATGGACCAAAAGTGAAATCCAGGTACAACCACAAGGACCAAAAATGTAGTTAACTCTTTATAAAATCTAATCCTCTTTAATTTGGTATAAATTTTGTTAAAAATTTCGAAATTTTATTTTTGACATATTAAATGGGTGTTAATTTTCTTGATTTTTTGAGCAAATTCATCCTTATTTTTTGCCCTCATGAATGTCGATTCGTGAAAAACTTAAAACATGAAAGTTATAGATTTTCGTTCACTCTTTACACATATTTTTTAATTACTCGAATCCCATGTCATATTAGTAAGATATCACCCCGTTAAAGATGACTTTTTACTCATATTTGTTGCACACAAGGTGTTTGATGAAATGTCTAACTTATATTTTTAGTGTTAAAATTGTATCAAATGCTCTAATTTTTTTTTACCACAAAGCATTATTAATCATTTTATTAAAGTAAGATTCAAAAAGTGAGGCTTTTTAACCGTTAATTTTCTTAAAAAAATGTATGTTTTGTTCATCAGTTAATCTTTGTTCATCAGTTAGTCTTTGTTCATCAGTTAATCCTGTTCATCAGTTAGTCTTTATTCATTAATAATCTTGTTCAAGACTCATGAGGTGATGCATAATATTAACTGATGAATAAGACATACTTCTGTTCATCAAAACAAGATTTTGTTCATTACATGTCTTCCCATTTTACTTGTGTTCATCAATATCACCAGTTAGTTTTATTCATTAGTTAACCTTGTTCATCAGTTAGTATTAACTGATGAATAAAACATACTTGTGATGAACAAAACCGGTGAACAATATTTAATGATAAAACATGATGAATAATAATTGACACTAATCGATCAACAAAAACAATAATTGATAAACAAAACATGTTGAAAACAATCGACACTAATTGATGAACAAAACAAGTTGAAAACAACCGACACTAATCGATGAACAAAACAACCTAATAATGATTTTTTTTTTTATTTAGTCTTTTTCATCAGTATTTAAAAAAAAATTAGTAATGTTCATCAGTTATTTCTGATATTGTTCATCAGTTATTTTTAATAACGTTCATCAGTTATTTTTCATAATGTTCAGCGGTTATTTTTTATAGTGTTCATCAATTGTCTAAAAGAAATCGTAATGTTCATCTGTTAGTTGTTCATCAATTCATCGATTAGTCTTGTTCATCAGTTAGTATTGTTCATCAATAAAAAAAAAATATTCATCAGTTCTCTTAAATTTTGTTTATCAGTTTATCGGTATTCAAAAAAAAATCATAATGTTCATCAGTTGTCGAAAAAATACAATGTTCATCAGTTATGGTCACAATGTTCATCAGTTGGTAGGAAGCCTATTGGGAGAGCTGGATCAAATACGCTTTATTGCTAAAGTTTTTAGTAGTTGTAGAAAGGTTAATAGTGGCAAAGATTGTCCTTTCGTCACCATGAAGGTAAGACTCGCCTCGGCTTATAATTTTTCGTGAGATGTTATGAAGATTTGAAAATAAAGTTTATCACATAGAGAATGTGATAGATAAACAAACGGAACAAGAAATAATATACAACAAAGTTACGACTCAAAGTAACTATTTACTCTACTAAGTGGCTTACGTTACAAACATGTCCTTTAAGGGGCAGAGATGAACGACCCACTTCATTAAATCGAGGAAGTTATCTCGAATTGGTAAAACTTCTTGCTTTATATAACAAGGATGTCAGTAGAGGTGTGTTAGAAAAGGCTCCTCAAAATGCCAAGTATACTTCACCGGATATTCAAAAGAAGCATTGCAAATGTTTGCTATGAAGCTACAAGAAGCCATTCGAGATGAGATTGGGACGGCAAAGTTTTGTTTAATAGTAGATGAATCCAAGAAAAAGAAAATGGATATTGTGGTGAGATTTGTAGACCGAAATGGGTACATCAAAGAAAGGTTTTTGGACTTGGTTCATGTTAAAGATACGAATACACGAATGCACTGACTTTAAAAAATGAGATATTATCTTCTTTATCTCATCTTAAACTTGATGTTCAAGATATTCGAGCTCAAGGTTATGACGGAGCTAGTAATATGCGTGGAAATTGGAATGGGCTAAAAGCATTGATTTTGAATGAATGTCCGTATGCTTATTATGTACATTGCTTCGCCATCGCTTGTAACTAGCTCTTGTTGCGGCATCCAAAGATGTTTCAAGTGCATACATTTTTAAGCATTTGAGCTTTATTGTTAATGTGATAGGTTCTTCAACTAAGCGTAATGATCAATTACAAGATGCTCAACTTGTCAAATTTCACATCTAGTGAAATAGGAGAACTTGAGGATGGAAGAGGAGCTAATCAAATGCAAAACATTCAAAGGCCTCGGAGATACAAGATGGAGTTCACACTTCAAATCCATTTGTAGTTTGATGAGATTGTTTGGTCCAACTCGTGGTATTGAATGACATTTGTCTTGGACGGTTCATCGCTTCTCAAAAGGTGACGCTAAATATGCTCTTACACACTTATTATCATTTGATTTTATTCTTGTTTTGCATCTTATGAAGAAAATAATGGAGATTACGGACAAGATTTACAAATTTTTGCAAAATAAGTCTCAAGATATTGTCAATGTAATCGACGCTGGTCTCACTACAAAGATATTAATTCAAAACTAAGGGATGATGGATGGCGCTTACTGGATCAAGTAGTTTGTTTTGTGATAAATATAGCTTCCGGTTCTTGATATGAGTGACTTACAAAGATATAGTTTAGTCTCGCCATAAGAAAGATGATGTGACTGTGGAGCATCATTACCGGGTTGATGTGTTTATTGTTGCTATTGATAGTCGCTGCAAGAGTTGAATAGTAGATTTAGTGAATCCATTTCGAGCTTCTTCGCCTTAGTGTTACTTTGGATCCAAAGAAATCTTTCAATGCCGATGACATATGTAAATTGGTTTCAAAGTACTATCCTTTGGATTTTACCGAACAAGAGAGAATTAAGTTCAAACTTGAGTTGCAACATTTTGAGCTAGATAGTGATCCACAATTAAAGAATGTTAGTTCACTTTTGTTGTGTAAAGGAGCGAAAACCGAGAAGTCGGAAATGTATCCTCTTATCGATAGATTGATTCGTCTCATTTTAACTCTCCTTGTCTCAACTACGACATGTGAAAGAGCTTTTCAAAGATGAAACTTAGAAAACAAGACTCGTAGTACCATGAGTGATGACTTCCTTAAGAGTAGCTTGATTCTTAGCATTGAACGGAGATTGTTGGTACCTTTGTATTGAGAAAATAATAGACGATTTCTACTCCAAATCACAACAACGTGTCCAGATGATGAAGAAGCGCAAGGTACAATTTCTTGTTACTCTTAAAGATTATTATTTATCATTAACTTAGCATTTATGCTTTTATATATTGACTATTTTGCGTCACTTGCGTGTTAGTTCATGACAAAGGATTGAAGCTCAAGTGCTCAAGGTTATTAGAAGTCTTATTTAGTTCATGACAAAGAAGTAAATCTCAAGTGCTCAAGGTCATAAGAATTCACATGTTTATTGATTATGTCTTTTGTACTAGTTAACTTAGTCTAAAGATACAAGTTTCTTTTGTGCCAGTTAGTTTAGTCTAAAGAGTTTAGTCTAAAGATGTAAGTTCTTCATCTATTTTTCTAGATTATCATGTTTTGTATGTTTTTCTTCAAACGATGTCGTGATTATTAAAAAATTGGCCCCTTTAACTTGAAATTCGACTGTCCCGCAAGTGTCGCAATTAAGTATTTCCTCCACGCTCAATTATGTAAAGTATTTTGTGAAACCAAGATTTGCCACGCTATTTTCATGCGTGTACTTTTAGTTTTGCCACATGAAATCATGGAGATATGCTCTAATCCATATGTATAATTACACCATTTGTTGTAGTGGTGACCAAATACAAAGTTTTGCAATGGTTTCATATATATGATGTAAAGAGATCGATTTCGTTCATTACCACTTACTAATTAAATTAGCACTATTAACTTACAAATTTGGAACAAAGGAACTAGTTAAGCATTTTAGGAATATCGAGTACGTGAATAACAATGAACAACCTTAATTTTCAACACCACCAACCATATTTAGTTACATAGAGCATTACATAAATCATAAACCACCCATCTTCCTAAAGCTACACCAAGGCCAATTAAAGAGAAAAAGCTTGATATCGTGAAAAATAATCTCCTTTATAGATTATACACCTTATTAGTCGCTTGGATATATCCTCTTTAATTAATAAGAAAATCATCTTTAGTATATTTCTTTTCCTCACTCACACGCTCAAACACTACATCAGTCCATACATTTCATGAATTTTTATGAGTGAAATATAATTTGACATATTCATGACTATAGATGATTGATTGAAACAATGATACATGCACCGACTTGTGGAGCCAATATACACTCTAACAAGAGTCTTTTGCAAAAGGACATTGATATCCAAGTAATATATACTCTTCTCGCGACAACTAAGAAAATGTACATACTTTTGTGGAAACTTTCCTATATTTGTAAATAGAAATCTTGTGAAGTCAAGGTTATATGTGTTAACCAAGCTAGGTGGCAAGTATTTTTGCCTCAAAAAGCGATTTTCTCTTTGGCGAATCCCTAACTTTTGCGATTCCCTACCTCCCAAAATATACGACTTCCAATCTGCTTTAATTCTCTTTTTCTATTGCGTAAAGCTGTTTTAATTAGGTATATACATTCGTGTTTTACTTGATTATTCCAGGTTTTTGCGATCGCTAAGAGTTTTAGGGTTTATTGTTATTCGTTTTCTTTTAAAGGTATCGCATAGGTCCGAATTTAATTTGTTAACTGATTGGGTTTCGCTTAACACCGATCTTAATTCATCGATTGATTATGGGTTAGTTTTGCTCTTCATTGTGCATAAACCCTAGTTTTAACTAGGGTTTCCATTACGCTGCGATAACGAGGACGTGTTTTCTTGTTAAGTGGATCTTCTTGCTTTCCGGTGGTTCGCTTTCTTAGGGTTTCATTACTTCTTTCGGTTTTCGCTTTTTAGGGTTGTTTTCTTTTCTTGTTTGTTGTTATGGACAAGGTTGATGAATTAAACGATGATGAGCCCATCGTTAGTCCCGTGAGTCGATTCTTCAATCGACAATGAACCCTAATAGTAGTGATTCTCGCTCGATGGACAACTGGAGCCGATTTCACTTGTTTCAAGCCCTAGTCATGTCGCAACTAGTCATGATAATCCCGAGGGTCATGATACTTTATTGAAAATTCGTGCTATTGAAAACAAATCTTAGAGGAAAACTTGTTCTTGTGGGTGAGAATGGGCAACCATTAAAACCAATCGACAATGGATGCTACTACTTCACGGGGCTTATTCGCTTTGAGCATCTTAAGGTGCCGCAATAGAAGGAGCTTGAGGAGATGCTCGCTATCGGTTATTCAAACCTCCTCAAGATACAAGTGGTCCTATGGCTTCTAATGTTAATGCACATGGGCTATTGGTATTGAGAATGATGGTGTGCATGCTTTGAAACAACTCGCTTCATCAGATCTTGGTGTTACTTCTATCGAACCAATGAAACACATGTCTAACTTTCGAGGTTGGAATGTAGTAAGAAAGCTAATGGTGTGGATCTTTCGTCCCGATGAAAGTGGTTGAAGAGGTAAACACTAGGTTTGAGAATACTTTGTATGGGTATTTCCTTGGTAAACGCCTTGCTTTTCCCGTTGTTGATTACTTTGTTCGCAATGTGGGCTAAGTTTGGTATACAAAAGGTAATGATGAATGCAAAGGGTTCTTCTTTTTATGTTTAATTCAAAAAGGTGTTGATGAAGTTATTGAAAACGGTCCTTGGTTGATTAATAATGTACCTATTATTCTTAAACCATGGACAAGTGAACACCAATTTACTTAAAGAGGATTTGACCAATATCCCGGTGTGGGTTAAATTCCATGAAGTTCCTCTTGCTATGTTTTCGATGATGGCCTTAGTCTCCTTGCCACATTGATAGGCACGCCTAAAGGTTAGATGCCTTCACTAGCCAAATGTGCAAGGACTCGTAATGTAGTAGTTTTGCTAGATGCATGATTGATGTGAAGTCGGATGAGCTTCTTAGGGACAGACATCATTGAGATTCCGTTACTTGATGGGTCAAGTCGACTATAGAGACGATACGGGTTGAATATGAGTGGAAACCACCGCATTGTGATAAATGTAAGATTTTGGTCATACTCTTATTGATTGTCCTAAAGTTGTTGAACCTCCCACTCACCTTCTAAGCGTACAAATGATGGTGCTAATGATGGTTTCAAGACGGTTAATAATAGGAAGAAGGAAAGCAAGGTGGGTCTTCTATTCCGGTCAAGGAGGGTTTTTCAAACCTGTTGGGTAAATAGCTTCAATACCAACCCAAGAAGAAGCCTCCCGAACCTAAGAAAGTCGTAGTCACTAAGAAGAATGCTTGATGTGGCTAGTTCGAGTGGAACCAAGATCGCTACATCTAACCGCTTTGATGCTCTTAATATGGAACATACGGATGCGCTCGTATTCCTTCTAATGACACTATCAAGGATGTGGATTCGGTTGTACAATGGAAGTTAATGAAGATAAGTCTACTAAGACAGTCTCGCATCACAAGAGCCTCTTGTGAGTGATTTGAAAGAGATGGAGTCAGAGTGGCTCCTCAAACTAGTGATTCTTGTATACCGCCGCCTTCTACTAAGAGAAGTAACCCTTTTCTAAAGTGGGAGAGATTGTAGTGTCCGATTCTCAAGATGAGGTTGTTGCTAACCCTTTGATGAGTCTCGCTAATATATTTGGTGGTGGCCAAGAGTTTGAAGATGAGTATGATGACTATGATTTCGATGACTATGCGAAACAGTTCGTGATCTTCCGGGAATTTGATGCCTTTAATGCCATGTATGGCACAACGCTTCAAGGTCCTAGGAAGTAATTTTATTTCTTTGTGTCATATGTTATCATTTGAGTAGTGGTTTGTTTTCTTGGTTAGAAAAGCAGAAGTATCTTGTTATGTAAGCTCTATGCCTATGTAACGGTCGAGATATGGATTTCACTCATATCCATTGTACTTAAACGTTTATTTGGTTAATTTATTTACCAGGGTGCAGGATTACTCCCCTTTACCCAAAAAAAAGGTTATATGTGTTGAATTTATTTGCAACTCTGTTAATTCAGAAGAATACAAGATCACGTTAATTTACTCAGTTATTCCTGAGCCAAAATTTTGTAATCGCAATCGTGAAATAATTTTATTGACAAGTATTCCAAAATTTTGTGGATATTGTATTTTGGGTACTAAACGTTTTCACCGACTGTTATATTGTTTCTTGAAGTCTGAGAAAGACGAAAAATTGTTTCGAACTTGGGGTTTATTCCTCTCTAAAGCATATTCCGGTTAGCTTCATATCCGACTTTGTAAACTATATTTTTTAATCTCTTAGAAAACAAACTCACACCATATTATGTGCATATATCTCACGCAAATGTTCATACGAGAATATTGAACCCACAACCACTTGATTGATGAGATCTCACGGCATATGAGCATATACAATCAAATACGCATCGCTAGGCTATAAGCCATTTGGTAATTTGTTTACTATCTACTGGCCGTCCCGAGGCCTATAGTGGCCTAAAGCAAAAATCAAACCGAGGCTTTTAATTTTTAACTTGTTTCTTGTGTTCGTTGTTTGAAAATTCATTTTGACATTTTTTTAACTCTTAGCGTTTATAAATTAAAAAATGCAATTTTTAAACTTTCAAAATATGGGGCCTAAAGCGTGTGCTTTAGTGTCTTTGTAGTCGAGCCAACTCTCAATATCTATCACACCTACATGGCTTGGGTGTGTTTGGCGATATCTTTTAGAAGCATTTAGGATAGGTGGAGTGAACATTGTTATTTTTAATGTTCGTTTGGCAAATAGAAATGTTTTATCTATTTTACGGAATATTACTTTTCCAAATGCTCCATGATGTATGTTTAAAGTAAATGTTTCAAAAGTTAAGGTACGTGAAACTCTTCTCATATCTCTTGCTTCGATCAGTGCATAATCATAGTTAATTTTGACTTCAAATATCTAATTAGTCATAATTGTTTTACATTCTAGGATGTACATGCACGCACATCTTGTACTTGAGCCCAAATGTTTTCAATAAAACTTAGCTCGTATTGGTCCTACTTACAAGTGTTACGAATTACTCTTCCGTCTCATATTAAATGTCAGGTTTGACTTTTCAATTATTTTTTTCTAATTGATTTAAAATATTTTTTGTGTTATATAGATTAGATAAAAATAATGCGTAGTGGAAATACATCTAAAACTCAATCTATTCATATATTTTGCGATCAAATATTATATAACACAACCAAAAATATTTATGGTCAAAGTTAAGAAAGAAATACTAAGAAAATCAAAACGACATCTAATATGACGGATGAGATAAGTTAGATGAACACGATTCTTTCCAATTGCGAAATAATGATATACACTCTTTTGGGTAAAAGAAATAATGATATCCACTCAATCCATGTACAACTTAATAGATATAATTGAATCGGTAATAAACATAAAAAAGTCATAATTGATAAACTATATAGCTTACATATGTAAGGCTCTATATAATGGACCTCTTTTATGCATGATTTCTTGTTGCGTTGATTACAATCGCCATTTATTTGGACATTGCATGAAGTTGGTGGGGTGTTGATGGGTTCGATGCAATGAACCTGTTTTATGCATGAGTTAGTATCGCCTTGACTACAATCGCCACTCATTTGGACACGGCATCCACTTTGCACATTGTTAGCGGGTCGTGTGTTGGTATAAGTGTTAGGTGGTCCAGATGTGAGTGAAGGTGTACCCATGTTCTTCGACGAACGAGGAGATGGATTCCTTGTACATCGCTAAACTTTAGTAACGACCGAACTTTCATTGCCAAATCCTTTTTATTGCAACGAAAAATAGAAATAGCTGGTTTCATAGCAATAATAACATATCCTTTATTGTTAAACTAATCATGTAGTTTTGCATATAAACATCCTCAATTGTTTAATAACTACATAAGTTCAAAACTTTTGACGAACTGTCAATAAAGCTTAGCAACTACTTGTAGGTCATGGCCGACTAAAGACCTGTATTGACACAAAAGCGTGGGAGCAAAATATTGTTAATTTTTCATTTTTTAAGCGTGTCATTTCAATCAAAACTAGTGAGCTGCTATAAAATTCTAATTAAGTTAATAATAGGAGTGGATGATGGTTTGTAAAGTTAATCCATTGATACATTTTTTCATGTATGTTCCAAAGAAAAGAATGGGTCTTCACATTAACGATGAGTAAGTCTTTGTTTGGCCGCTTTTCTTTGAAAACGGTTTCATTGCAAAACTACCAGAGTTCCAAAGAGCCGCATTAACCACTCAAAGAAATTTCATGGTTTATCCATATGCATGTTATCAGTAATGGATACCATTTCCTTCGTGTTGTTAACGAGGAAGTCACTAGTCTTCCAACAAAAGCGATCTGTTTCCAAAGTTTTCTCGCAATGAAACATGATAAAATGTGGAATTCGCTTGTTGATATAGCGTTAAACAGGTCATTGCTAGGAGAGTTAACCACAAAGCTTACACTTTCCATTTATGAAAAGAGTTACACTTTCCATTTATGAAAAGAGCATTGGCGGAGAATAAGGTGCCCCCCTACTTTTTCCTCATAATTACCGATTTATATTAGGATTATAAAAGTATTTTAAATTGTGCATCATAAAACTTGGTACCCATATATGGCTAATGAGAAAAGAGAAAAAGTTAAAGTTTAAAATAAAAACTCTTCTCCTTTGGTTTGCTATTCTTTTCTCTAGTAAAAATTAGTTTCATTTATAATAATTTGACTAGACATGAATGTATAAACGAGTGTTGCACTTTATTCTCGAAATTTTTGGCCCTCCAATCGAGACGGTCAAGCTCCGCAACTGTAAAAGAGACCGGAAGTTGCATGAACAATTAACCACATAGCAATGACCTATTTTACGCTATATGGAATTTATCAATGATCTGTTTCTCCTCATGTTCCATATATGGTGGTAATTAAAGAGAGAAAAGCTTGATATCATTAAAAATAATCTCCTTTAAAGATTATACACTTTTTAACTGCTTGGACATATCCTCTTTAATTAATAAGAAAATCATCTTTGGCATATTTCTTTTCCCTCACTCACACGTTCAAACACTACATCAGGTCCATACATTTGATGAAATTTTATGAGTGAAATGTAATTTGGACATATTCATGACTATAGACAGATTGATTTAAACAATGATACGTACATACATTGCGGAGCCAATAGACACTCTAACAAGAGTCTTTTGCAAAAGGACATGGGTATCTGAAGTAATATATACTCTTCTGGCCACAACGAAGAAAAATGTACATACTTTTGTGGACACTTTCCAACATTCGTAGATAGAAATGTTGCGAAGTCAAGGTTTTATGTGTTGAATTAGTTTGCAAATCTCAATCATAAATACGTTTAGAAGATTACAAAGTCACGTTTACTCAATTATTCATGTGCAGAAATTTTATAATCGCAATCGTGAAATAAATTCTGTTGACAATTATTCCTAAAATTTGGGGTTTATTATATTTCGAGCACTAAACTTTTCACCGACTATCAAGAAGTTGTACAATCTATATTGTTTCTTGTATGTGAGAAAGTGGAAAATTGTTTCAGAACCTGGGGTCTATTCCTCTAAAGCACACACCGGATTAGCTTCCTATGCGAGTTTGTAAACTATCCTTTTTAATCTTTTAGGAAAACAGAACTCACACTATATTATACTACAAATATCTCATGCATGCAAATGTTCATACGAGAATACTGAACCTACAACTACTTGATTGATGAGATCTCACAGCATAAGAGCATATACTACCAGATACTATACGTACCACTAGGCTATAAGCCATTTGGCAATTTGTATACTATCTACAGGGCAGTCCCGAGGCCTACGGTGGCCTAAAGCAAGTTAAAACTGAGGCTTTTAGTTTTTTAACTCGTTTTTTAGTGTCCTTTTAGTTGAGCCAACCCACAATATCTATCACACCTGGATGGATTGAGTAACTGCATATCAACCGCATATTAATTGTGCAGTTGATTAATTGTTTCAAGCCATATGTTTAAAGTAAATGTTTCAAAAGTTAAGGTACGTAAAACTCTTCTCTTATCTGTTGCTTCGATCAGTGCATAATCATAGTTAACTTTGACTTCAAATATCTGATTAGCCATAATTGTTTTACATTTTATGATATACATGCATGCACATCTTTTACTTGAGCATAAATGTTTTCAATAAAACTTAGCTCGTATTGGTGCTATAATCGCCACTCATTTGGACACTGCATCCACTTGGCACATCGTTAACGGGTGGTGCATTGGTATAAGCTTTAGGTGGTCCAGAGGGATTGAGGTGTACCCATGTTCTTCTACCTAACGAGGAGATGGATTCCCTTGTACATCGCTAGACCTTTAGGAACGACCAAACTTTCGTCGCCAAATCCTTTTATTGCAACGAAAATGGAAATAGCTGGTTTCATAGCAATAATAACATATCCTTTATTGATAAACTAATCGTGTAGTTTTGTACATAAACGTCCTCAATTGTTTAATTAACTACATAGATTCAAAGGTTTTGTGGAACTGTCAATAAGGCTTAGTAACTACTTGTAGGTCATGGCCGACAAAAGACCTGTAGTGAAACAAAAGTGTGGTAGCTAAATATTGTTAATTTTCATATTTTTAAGCGGTGTCATTTCAATCAAAACTAGCGAGATGCTGAAAATTATAATTTAATAATAGGAGTGGAAGATGGTTTGTAAAGCCAATTCGTTGATACATTTTTTCATCTATATATGTTCAAAAAAAAAAAGAATGGGTCTTCACATTAGCGATGAGTAAGTCTTTGTTTAGCCGATTTTCTTCGAAAACGGTGTCATTGTGAAACTACCAAAGTTCCCAAAAGGAGCCGCATTAACCACTCAAAGAAATTTCATGGTTTATCCATATGCATGTTATTAGTAATGTATACCATTTCCTTAATGTTGTTAACGAGGAAGTCACTAGTCTTTCACCAAAAGATCTCTTTCTAATGTTTTCTCGCAAGGAAACATGAGAAAATGTGGATTTCAGTTTGTTTGAATTAGATGATAGACGGCCCAAGCCCGTTTGTGGGTTTAGGGTCCGTTAGGGTTTCTATTATGTCTCTTACGTTCTCTATATATTGTGATGAAATAATAAATTATACCTACGGGGAATTATGTAGTCTAACATTGTTTGAAATGGCCGATCCTCGACTCTGGGTGGTATGTTGAGCCGCCTCTTTGTACCACCCCGTCACACCTACATATCTCAAACCCTAATTCACCGTCAAAGTTTTATCAGCCACCAAAATTTTGTTCTTCTTTCCGATCAATCTTCGTCCTGCCTTTCTTCTATTGCTCAATATTATATTGTCTTCAATACATATTATTATCTCCTCACGTGAGGTATTTGTGTCAAATAAAGATATGGTTTCTGTTGAGTTTGTGGTGGGGACAAATGAAGAAACACAAAAAGTATTCACAATATGTTTGAAGATCCTACGTTGCTCAAGGATCAATTCGTGTTCATCAAGACACCATGTCGAAGAAGCTACGATTAATGATATAGAGGATTTATGTTTTATTGTCTGAAAAAAAAAAGTTATATTTGTTTTATTGTTTGTTTTTGTTTTATGTCGAATCAAGTGATCAATTCCCCGGACGACTTTTGTTGATGTCGAATCCGGTATCAATTCCGAGACGACTTTTGTTGGTGTCGAATCCAGGATTCTTATTCCCGAGACGACTTTTTGTTTGGTGTCGAATCTAGGTTCTTATTCCGAGACATTGTTTGGATACTTTGAATTATCCTGCTTTATTTTGGTTATTGTTTTATTTTGCTTTATTAGTTTACTACTACGATTCGAGCTTTGATTTCGCGCCGAATCGAGCTGGAGATATTAGATGATAGACGGCCCAAGCCCGTTTGTGGGTTTAGGGTCCGTTAGAGTTTCTATTATGTCTCTTACATTCTCTATATATTGTGATGAAATAATAAATTATACCTACGGGGAATTATGTAGTCTAACAGATATAGCGTAAAACATGTCATTGCCAGGACAATTAATCACAAAGCGTACACTTTCCATACATGAAAAGAGACCGGAAGTTTCCCGAACAATTAACCACAAAGCAATGACCTGTTTTACACTATATGGAATTTATCAATGACTTTTTTCTCCTCATGTTCCATATATGGTGGTAATTACTAGGACAATTAATTAACCAAAAACGTACACTTTCCATATAGTGTAGAATAGGTCATTGCTAAATTCAGTTATACTGCATCAAGTTGCATGAACAACGGAAGTATGTTGTTGACCAAATACAAAGTTGCGCAATGGTTTCTGTTGCTATATGTAAAAGATACCGATTTCGGTTCATTACTACTTTAGCATAGACTTAAAAATTTGGTACGGAGGAACTAGTTAAGTATTTTAGCAATATCGATAACAATGAACAGCATTCATTTCCAACACCACCATCAACCATATTTAGGTGCTGCTTGTTTTTACCAAAAAACATCTTACCGCCTCTTAACTTTTACCGAGTCGACGCGCTCGGGCGTCCACACGCTTGTTTTTCTTCTTGGTCGACGCGTAAGCGCCAATAAGATCTTACTGAGAAAGAGGTGCATGGGTTATCTTATTGCCTTTACTCTTTCTACCTCCTTCATCACTTTAACTTGCATGGGTATCCTTCACTCTCACTCTGGCCTCATTGCTCCACCGTCGTCACCGGCAACAATGAGCTACACCAGGGCGAATTAAAGACAGAAAAGCTTGATATCATTAAAATAATCTCGTTTAAAGATTAAAAACTTTATTAGCTGCTTGGATATATCCTCTTTAATTAATAAGAAAATTTATCTTTTGCGTATTTCTTTTCCCTCACTCACACGTTCAAACACTACATCAGGTCCATACATTTCATGAATTTTTTATGAGTGAAATATAATTTGGACATATTCATGACTATAGACAGATTGATTGAAACAATGATACATGCACTGTGGAGCCAATATACACTCTAACAAGAGTCTTTTGCAAAAGGACATTGATATCTGAAGTAATATATACTCTTCTCGCGACAACTAAGAAAATGTACATACTTTTGTGGACACTTTCCTACATTCGTAAATAGAAATCTTGTGAAGTCAAGGTTTTATGTGCTGAATTTGTTGCAACTCTCAGTCACAAATTACGTTTAGAAGAATACAATATCATGATAATTTACTCAATTATTCATGTGCCAAAAAAATTTAATCGCAATCGTGAAATAAATTTTATTGACAACTATTTCTAAAAACTGTTGTTATTGTATTCCAGAGCACTAAACTTTTTCACCGTCTATCAAGAAATTGTACACTCTATATGTTTCTTGTAGTCTAAGAAAGTCGAAAATTTGTTTCAGAACTTGGGGTCTATCTCTAAAGCACATGCATACCGGGTTAGCTTCCTGTGCCAGTTTGTAAACTATCTTTTGTTTTAATCTTTAAGAAAAACAGAACTCACATTATATTATATACAAATATCTCACGCATGCAAATGTTCATACTGTAAAAATGATCAAGAGCACACAACAATCAACTATTACACCCAGCCAACCACCCCACGGTGTATTTTATTATATGAATATCAAGAATATAAGTCCCCAAATAGGTGCTTACCAATACAAATACAAAGAAACAATAACTGATCTCTACTAGGTAGACACCAGTGATCTCACCACAAAGTTCACTCAACACTCAGACTTAACAAGATCAAACAAGATTGATCTTGATACAAAGAAACAACCAAATACCGGATCGATATCAAGATTGATATCACAAGAGAAAGACAAACACTGTGTGAAAGTTTGAGAGAAAGAGACTAAATGAATGAAAGATTATGAAACCCTAAACAGATAAAACATTATATACTCTGTCATGTTTCACTTTAGCCCTGAACTTCTCTTTCTTTACTTTCAAAGACAAACTCTATTTAGACTTTGAAACTTGACACTCTTGGTCCTTCACATTATTTAACACCCTCCACAAGTTGATAAGTCCGCATCATGTAAACCGCCCATCTTTTCAAGACAACTATTCTTTTCACAATTGTTAATACCGCAAATGATCAAACATACCAAGACTTTTGCAAAACAAAGAATGTTGTCTTTGCCCAAGACATTTAGTAAAAATATCTCCTACTTGCATATCTCGTATGAATCTTAACAGCTTTAATCACTCCAATGAAACCTTCTCTCGACCAAATGCACATCCAACTCAAAATGTTTAGTTTTTCATGAAACACAGGATTAGTCGCAATCAATTGCAAAGACTATTATCACAAAATATGTTAATAGGTAACAACTCTTTAAGACCAAAACTGTAACATGTTACTCAACCAAATCACTTCACATGTAGTTGAAGCCATGCTTCTATACTCACCTGCAGAACTTCTAGACAAAGTAGCTTGTTTTTACTTTTCCAAGAAATAAGAGAATTACCCAAGAATACACAAAACCAAGATTCTGATTTCCTAGTTAGAGGACATTTAGCCCAATCGAATCGCATAAGCTTTTAGCTTGAGATCGACTTTTATTAAACCGCAGACCTAAACCAGAGACTTTTTCGATATTTTAAAACCCTTAGAGCAAATTTAAGATGAGATTGTAAAGGTTTATGCATGTGTTGACTTAAATAAGGAACAAAGATAACTAATATCAGTCCGGTATTAGTTAAGTAAATCAATTTACCAACCAATTTTTGATAGTTATTTATATTGCTCAACACTTTATCTTTACTAGTTTCAACACAACTCAAAATGTAATTTTCGTGCAAGGGTGTATCAAGAGCTTAGTGCTAGCGCACCATACTCATATAACAATTCCAAACAATATTTTCTTTGGGTCATACAAACACCATAATCATTTTTCAATACTTCAATTCCAAGAAAATATTTTAACTCTCCCAAATCTTTGATCATAAATTTAGAACTCAAAACTTTTAAAGTTATTGATTTCTTCTTCATCATTACCGTGATAACAATATCATCAACATACAAAAGCGAGCAACAAACACGTAACCTTTTTGTTTAACATACAAAGAATAATCCAGTTTACTTTGTTCAAAACCATGTTCAACTAAAGCATTAGTAAACTTAGCATTCCATTGCCTAGAGCTTGTTTAAGTCCATATAAAGATTTATTAAGCTTACATACTTTAGTATCATCACCACCATTGAAGCCTTTAGGTAATTGCATATAGACATCTTCATCAAGATCACCATATAAAAAAGCATTATTAACATCTAACTGATATAAAGGCCAATTTTTGCAAACAGCAATGCTTATCATACATCTAACAGTAACCATTTTCACAACAGGACTAAAGGTTTCATCATAATCAAAACCTTCTCTTTGATTAAAACCTTTAGCAACTAATCTGGCTTTATGTCTATCTATTTATCCTGTAGATTTATACTTGATTTTCCATATCCATTTATATCCAATGGCATGTCTACCAACAGGTAACTCACATTCAGTCCAGGTATTGTTTCTATTAAGAGCTTCAATTTCATTGTTCATAGCTTCAGACCAATTAGGATTTTTAACAGCTTCTTCATAATTTTTAGGTTCAACAGACTTATTCAATGTAGAAGCAAAGCACATATTAGTCCTACTCAAACTAGCATAACTCACATATTTCTCAATACCATATCTGACTTTAGAGTGCATCACATAATCATTGAACCTAATAGGAGTTTTAGACTCTACTAGACCTTCTTAATACAGTGTCCGCACATCTTCATTAACATTTTCGATGATTAAAAACTAAACCAAGATTTTCAAGACTAGAATTGCCCTCGGACTGGTGTTGGTCACCAAAGTAGGTTGCAGATTGCCCATCTTCATGATGCATATGAGTAGTATCTATTTCATTATCACTAGCATCATGTGAAGATGGCATACTACCATCCTCAACCGTGTATCTTCCCTTCATCATTGGGTCTTTGAGACTTTGAACTATCAAAAACTTCAAGTGTTCAACCTCATTTACATAGTTTGTATCTGTTGACTCACGTGTTTTCATTTTCAAAGGAAAACATTTTCATAAAACCTCACATCTCGGCAAAAACACATTTCTAGTATCCAAACTTAAAAGTTTATATGCTTTCTTAGTAGAAGAAAAACCAATTAGAACACATTTTTCAGACCTATAAGACAACTTATCATGGTTATTTAAAATGGTAGCAAAACACAGACATCCAAAAGACCTCAAATGGGAAAGATTAGGTTTAGTTTTGTACAATAACTCATAGGGACATTTACCATTTAGAACTGAAGATGGCAGCCTGTTTATAAGATACACAGCAGTTAGAACACAATCAGACCAAAACCTTAAAGGAATCCCCTTGAAACATAAGACTCTAGCTACATTGAGTAGGTGTCTATGTTTCCTTCAAGAATCCCATTTTGTTTGAGGTGTATGAGTACAAGATGTTTGATGTATTATACCAAGATCGTAAAACATTCCACTCATTTTCTTATTTACAAATTCAAGACCATTATCGATCTAACAGCTTTAATTTTAATACCAAATTGATTAGATATTAAGTGAATAAAAGAGCGAATACATCAAACACCTCATCTTTAGTTTTAATCATATAAGTCCACACAATCTAGAATAATCATCAACAATAGTGAGAAAATACTTATATCCTTCTACTTGTTACTCTGTAAGGACCCTATAAGTCAAGATGAACAAGTTCACCAAGATTCTTAGACTTATGATCGACAAAGGAAAAGGTTCCCTTGTCCGCTTAGCCCCGTGATGATTTCACAAATAGAAATGGAGGAATTCTTGGAAATACCAAGATCCTTTTGAAGAATGTATAAGATCGATCGTGGGTGACCCAATCTATTATGCCGCACAAGTTTAGACACATTATAAGACATAACCATATTGCACTCACCCAAAGTATTATTAGGCTGCATATCAAACAAATACAATCCATCAGACCGACTACCATCCCGAACATTCTCCTTTTCAAATCCTCGAATATAACAAGTATCTTCATCAAAACCAACAAACATTTTGCTATCTCTAATCAGTTTATTAACAGACAACAAACTCACACAGTAACCAGGAACTACTAAGACATCATAAAGAGTCACATTATTAGTTAATTATAGATTTCCAACATGACTTATAGTAGCAAGAGTACCATTGGGATGTCCAACAGTAATCTTAAGACTAGAAATATCCACAACATTAAACATACCAACAAGAGAAACAATCAAGTCTCGATTAGCACATGAATCAATGATCCATCCCAAAGATATAGTTTTAACATAAAGACTAGAATTCCAAAGAAATATTTAGAAAATTAATATTAAACCAAACATTTCCATTAAAGAATGAAGCCCTACCGCCATATTGGCATGTATGCTTCGTAAGAACTATCATTGATCAAAGACAAGAGTTTCTTCATCCGCCGTAAGTAAAACCAAGATGTATTTGCGATGAAGTAGTAGAAGATTTTTCGACATTTTATCAATATTAGCATTATAGTTTTGTCTGAAAGCATTTTGTTTAGGTGGATTATTATTCTTGACAAATCCAGGTGGAAAACCAATAAGTTCATAGCATCTTTCAATAGTATGTCCAATCTTACCACAGTTTTTACAATTCAAATTAGGATTAGGACCTCTATTAGCAGTATTAGTATTAGAACTGGTTCCTCTAGTGTTGTTACTATTGTTATACAATCTTCTATTGTTATTAAATGACTTAGCAAAGAAAAGAAGATGCATTCGATTTAGATTCGTAAACACTAGAAGACTGTGAATCCTCTATGGGACTCCTCCCTAGACACAATAAGATAAGCATCCTTAACCTCGTGTAAAGGATCTCTAGTTAATAAAGCGGTCCTAACAGTTGATAACAATCATCAAGACCCATAAGGAATTGCATCGCTTCATTAATCACGATGCAATACCAACTCAAGATTAGCTTCACAAGCACATTTATGTTCACAAACACATTTAGGCAATTTAGTTAGAGAATCAAATTCTCTCCATAAAGAATTTAGCCTATGATAGTAATCAACAATGTAACTACCACCTTGTTTTACTGAATTAATCTTTTGCAGCATTGTATATAATGTAACCATCAACTTTATCATATGTTTCTTTTAATTCTTGCCAAATGTAGCAAGATTTTCGTAATAAACTAACCCCATATAAACATCATGAGATACGTAATTCATAATCCAGTTAAGACAATGGCATTACATCTATCCCATTGAGCGGACAAGACATTACTAGTAACAAATGATTCTTTAAGACAAGTGCCATCAACAAAGCTATACTTATTTCTAGCTTGCAAAGCCAATTTCATAGCACCAAACCAAATTCTATAATTCTCGGCCCAAGCAATTTAAATGGAATAAGAGCAGCCCACTATTATCATTAGTTTGAATATGTGAGGATTACCAAGATCAAGATTACTAATTAACACTTGAGTATTACTACCACTAGGTTCATCTTCAATAGCCATATTAAACAAGCAACAAGAACAACCAGCAAGAAAAAACAGAAACAATCACAACAAGCAATAACAGCAAACAACAAGAACAAATAACCAGAACTAAACAACTCAACCAACTTCCAAGACTGCCCAAATCCTATCCTCCTTCGACTTAGACACAACAAGAAACTAAAGAACAGAAATAACAAACTATAAAATCTACAACTCACACCCAAGAATAACCACAAACCAGCCAGAAGACTGGGGACAGCCAGAGCAGGTATTCGTACCAATCTAGGTTGGCAGATCAAGAAGTTAACTGTCCCGTTTGCACCTTCTAAACCAATTTTGTGTTATCTTAAGAGAAAGAAGCACTTACAGAGATATATCAGCGGAAAGAGATACAAAAACCACTAGATTCAACGAGTCTAGTAAGATTGTATCAAGAACAGGCCCAAGAAACAACAAGAAACCACCAGGGATGAAAAACCCCCAAAATACCAAATTAGGGTTTCAAGAAACCCTAACCAAGAAACCCACAAAATCACCAGATCCAATCCCAAACAGAACAAACCAACCACGGCCGTTAAGAAAACAACCTCAATTAACCAATTCAACCACCAATTGCAAGAATCCCCAAAAATAACTTCGAAACCCTAGAATCTCAAAACCACCAGATCAGAACCGTGCTCTCTGATACCATGTAAAAATGATCAAGAGCACACAACAATCAACTATTACACCCACCCGAACCACCCCACGGTGTATTTTATTATATGAATATCAAGAAGATAAGTCCCTAAATAGGTGCTTACCAATACAAATACAAAAAAACAATAACTGATCTCTACTAGGTAGACACCAGTGATCTCACCACAAAGTTCACTCAACACTCAGACTTAACAAGATCAAACAAGATTGATCTTGATACAAAGAAACAACCAAATACCCAGACTGATGTCAAGATTGATATCACAAGAGAAAGACAAACACTGTGTGAAAGTTTGAGAGAGAAAGAGACTAAACAGAATGAAAGATTATGAAACCCTAAACAGGATAAAACATTATATACTCTGCCATGTTTCACTTTAGCCCCTGAACTTCTCTTTTCTTTACTTTCAGCACAAACTCTATTTAGACTTTGAAACTTGACACTCTTGGTCCTTCACATTATTTAACACATACAATAATATTGAACCCACAACTACTTGATTGAGATCTCACGGCATATGAGCATATACAACCAGATATGTACCGCTAGGCTATAAGCCATTTGGTAAATTGTATACTATCTACAGGGCCGTCTCGAGGCCTATGGATGCCTAAGAGCATGCACATTGATAACGTGCATAACGGGCGTTAGAGGGTAACGAACCGCGTTAACCGGCGTTATCCCTTGGACCTCCGGCGTTAACGCCACGTTACTCCACAGGCGTTACTTGACCAACGGGGTGTTAGAGGCATAAAAAAAATAAAAAATAAAAAAATTTACAAAAGACTCCCTGAAACAGCTAGTGACCGTTTAAATTTAAAAAAAAAATACAAAACACCCCCTAACGGCTAGTTTTAATAAATAAAAAAAATTCAAAAACATTTTTTTATCACTATAAATACCCAACTAAAACAACATTTTTTTTCACACTTCCACTACTCAATCATCTCAATCTTCAATCTTTCATTCACTGAAAAAAAAATGTCGGGAGGCAACGATGATACATTCTTGAATCTTCTCGGTGGTGAGTGGAATACCTCAAACCCGGGTTCATCATCTAACCCGAACGCACGTTCATCTTCAAACCCCAATTTGTCTTTTCCCAACCCACTAGGCTTGTCGAGCCAAGAAATGTGGCAACAACATCAACAATATCTGTATTGGCAACAACAAAGCACCTTAAACTCCAACTTTTAAAATCTACAATTCTCACAACACTCCTTACATTCACAAACTGAAACACATGATGTTCCTGAGACACCCACGTCTCCTCCAAAAAAATCCAATGGTCGTGTTAAACGAAAGTAAAAAAAATCCAAAGACCCCGAGCAATGGCGTATTAGGATTCATTTGGTTATTGGGCTCTAGGTGCTATTGGGCCGAATCAGGGGAAACCGGCTAGTTGGGTTCAGCAACAGGAGGAGTCGAAAGGTGAGTATTGGTTGTGATAGGGGAAAAGTGTATTATTTGAGAAACAATGGGAGTCGGCTCATCCAAAAAGGTATAATTGGGAGGCAAGGTGGGTGCCATAGAACCAAAATAAAAAATCGCCTCATTAAATGTAACGTGACGGGAAATAATAAATTTTTTGGTATTGAGGTCAAGACAATAATATCCATGGTGATTGGACGCATGCCCTAAAAATATGGATGGTGTAACACGACGTTAAAGTTTGTGAGTTGTATTGAGATGAGGGTAACAAAGACACCCAAAAGTACGTAAGAGGCTATAGTCGGGCGTGGTACCAAATAGGCGGGTATAAGGTATTTCATTGTTAGATGCACTTGAGGGTAAAATATTTAACAGGAAGACGACCATATTAAGTGCTTCAACCTAAAAAATAGGAGTTAAGTAGGCTTGAAAAAGTAAGGTGCGAATGCGATTGTTGATGGTGCGTATCATCCGTTCAGACTTACCGTTTTGTTGGGAGGTTTTTGGACAAGCTTATAATAGGCGTGGTTGTCAAATTCACCACCGTGATCACACTGAAACGAACTTATTTCACACTTAAATTGAGTGTTAACAAAGTTACGAAATAACAAATATTTAGACAAGACATCAGATTTAGTAACTAATGGATAAACCCAAACAAATTGCGAATAATGATCCAAGAATAAAACATAGTATTTAAAATCTGAAAGACTCGGAATGAAAGAAGTCTATAAATACGAGTGAACGAAATCAAAACAAGACTTAACCAAAGTGCTAGAGCTAACAAATGGAAGCCTCGCGTGTTTGCCAAGCTGAAAAGCATGACAAAGATTGGGAGGTTTCTCTTTATTACACGAAGTTGAAGTACTAGAAAGAACACGACGTAACACTTCACTTCCTGGATGTCCAAGATGCTGGTGCTACATATACTAACTTGTGAGAAAATCATGAGGAATGGTGGAAGGTTTCTAACCGGGTAAATAGAACGCGACGAGTCAGGAAATCCTTAAAAGAAAAACCAAAAGCGTCAAAATCAACAGTAAAACTATTATCACGAACAAACTGACGCACATAAATAAGATTATTAAAAATATTAGGAGTAATAAGAACATTATTTAAATGAAGAGGTCGATGACATGTAGGAAAAACACTATGTCCCGAGTTAATAATGAGTATTGTATAACCGTCACCAACCGAGCTAGACGGATAAATGCACATATTAAAAACGCCACTAAAACTAGTAACATAATCATTAAGATGAGAGTTCGCACCTGTGTCCATATTCTAATTGCCCAAACTAGGATCCCGAAGTGTCATGGCATTAAAAGCATGTGGTAGTGTTGTTTCATGTCCCGATAGTTGACTCAAAGGTTGACTCACCGTCCCAAATTCACTGCACGCCCGGTTGACCAAAATTGAACCGGATGCCCATGCGAACTGACCGACCCGGTTGACCGGCGACCCGAGTTCTTGTCCGAGTAATACGCCCATGTTAGTGGTCCGTGAAACAAAAGGTAATGGCCCAAAGCCCGGTTGGCTATGTAAATTAGCAATCGTGGGAACATGCCCATCAATCATAATATTCAAAGCCACCGGATGGCATTGTTGAGAATTCCCAATGTGTGAATTGACCGATGCCATACCAACAAGAGTACCACAACCAAGCTTAGCCAAAGAGCTTGTTGAGTGTTAATCAAATCCATCATTTGTTGGGGTGCCATACTAGGAGTGGTCGAGGTAGAGCGAGTATGATTATTAGTGGACCAAAGCGAAGGATTACCATGTACCCCATCATGTATAAACTTACAATGCTCACCAAAATGACATAAGCCTTTATTAAAATTAAAGCAAGGTTTATTTACCTTTTCCAAGCAACATTAGAACAACGATTATTATTAACGGAATTAGCCAATAAAACCATAGGAGAGGCGATAGATTCAATAGCGTAGCTTAAGCCCTAGAATTTAACCTCATCTCTTCCAGAGTAAGCATGGAATGAAGCGCTTTAAGGCTTGGGAAGGGTTCCGGTGAGCAATAATAGTAGAGATATTGTCATAATTATCGGGTAAGCCCTCGAGAGCAAAGGTAACCACGTTATCATTATTCATAGGTGACCGAAGACTAGTCAAAATAATGTCAATTGATTTAATCTTACAGAAATATGCATCAATATTCGAATCACCAAGCTTAAAAGAATGTAGTTCCGCTTTCAATGCAACATAGCGAGTACACTTGTTATCATGAAAAATTTCGGCAATAAGATCCCAAGCTTTCTTAGCCGATTGAGGACCCTCAACAACGAGTCATTGTTTAAGAGTGGTGGACATAGTGATGAAGATCCATGAAAGAACTATGGCATCGAACTTTAACCATTCCGCATCTAAGGGAGGCGAAGTAGTTATTGTTGCTTCACCGATGCCCAAAATATTGTCTAAAATACTATATTCTTTACAAAGGTTTTTGAAGAAGTAAACCCAAGACGATTAGTTCATCTCACAACATCCAACTTAACGGGAACAAGATTGAGGTTGTGGATTGTCATGAGTTTATCGTAAAGCAAAATCACTTGTGGAGAAGAGGAGGTCCAATCATGGTGTCGTTAACGGTGAATGAATACCGCAAAAGGAGGGTTATTACGGTTTGTAGTAAACAATGGCGTTGTTTTATTAGGGTTTATAACTCAGGAAACTGGTGAGTAATTGTGACAACCCGTACTTTCAGGTCATTTCTTGACACAATTTATGCCTCATTATTTCAACATTTATCGTAAACTTGGTTTACGTGTTCCAAATTCGCGTAACCTTGAAGGTTTAGCGGCGAATTCATGATCATAACATCACGTACATTTCATATGGACTAAGATTAGTCTACATTTCATTGACATCATTTGCATCACATTAGTTCATTCATGACATTTCATTTCACATTTGTCGCGTGAGTTATTATTTTGTGTAATTAATCCGTTACTTTCAAAAATGATCCCGATGTATTTTTAAACTTATGTTTAGTTTATAAAAACTATATTTTTAGTTTTCCTAGTGTTTTAAATTTATTTGGTACATAAATCGTTAAAGTTAAATCATTACGTCGTTTTTCTTAAAAACTATACGATAATTATTTTATCACTCAAATTTTACAAGGAATGTATTTTTACAATTTTTATTATCTCATTACATTCTATTTTGATCTATTAACAATTACTTTTACCTAAAAATTTCCATTTTTCCTTTACTTGTACATATTTTCTATATTACTTGCACTTTCTTACAACTTGTACAAGTAAATGTTTATACAATACAATTTATAAAAAAAAAAAAAATACTTGGGAACAAAGCCCCAAAAATCCGGCCATCAAGAGGGTGGTCATTTATTAATGCATGGCCTATTGATTGTTAATAATTTTACACCTTTCTTAAAGTCTAACTTCACTCATTTTTCCTCATTCACTTCAAGTACTTTTCAAAGTGTTAGCAAGTTTTCTTTCTCTTTTGGGTCTCCATAGAACCGGTCATCATCAAGGTTTCAAGGGATCATCATCAAAAATTTTTCTCAAGTGTTTATACAATCTAGATAATACTCTTATTAAGATTTTGAAATAAAATCTAGAGTATTTAGGCTAAACCTTGGTTCTTATCACCTCATCATAATACTTGTAAGCATGTTTCTTCCATTTTCATGTTTCCTTTTCATTTCATATGTATCTTTTCATTTTGGAGCAACATGCAAGACATATGTGGTTTATACCATTTTCATGATTTTAAGAGTTATATATATATATTTGTTCATCCTATAATTATCCCCATGGTATTCTTTGGTCTTGATGGTGATTAGGAACCCATGACACCCTAAGAAGGTGTATGGTAGGATTAGATTAGCTTTGGAGTTGATTTGAAGGGATTAGAATAGGTTTTGTCCGAGAAAACTATTTTCAATACGTATTAAATAGGTTCTGTCCTTGATTCGATTTTCTGGAAAACCGACTGTTGGTACGAAACTTTGGCCTTGATATTTAGAAAATATACTTTAAAACGAATCCGTGGCCTTTTGAACGGATAAAACGGAGTTATAACGAAGAAGTTATGAATTTTTAAAGTTTGACGACGAAACGATACTTTTCGTAAAATTCAGAAAGCGCTTTTAGTTTGTTTGGGTCAAAACGAGCCTTAAGCTTCACAAATTATTTCGACTTATCAAAATATATTAGTTTACTTGATACGGGCTAAGGACATATTATACGTGAAAACGGATTTGAAACGACAAAGATATGCACGCTTTCATAAAGTTGTCGTAACTATTATTTTCGAAAATCTATATTATTTTACGTTACAAGTGTTTCATTAGTCAGAACGACCATGTTTGCTTGTCTGTTTAACGAGGTTGTGAAACTTTTGGAACGAAATGTCTTCTAGTAAAATCAAGTTCACCGCCATATTTTTCAAAACGACAAAATCGTTTGTAAAGCGGAGTTATAGTAAATTAATTACGGATGTTCAAACTTGGCGAAACTCATTTTCTGCACAACAATTAGCCAAGACCACCATCTTTAACCCTTAATATCTTTATGATCGAGACCTTTTGGACGAAAACTCCTGAACTGAAACTTCTAGATATCGATACAAACTTTCCAAAACCGTCGAGTTCGTTCTCTAACGATCGACGTACACCATTTTACGACTAGTTTTTCGGAGCCATTTTTGTTACTTTCAAGGAAATTCCGACGACATTGTTTTGCGACGAAAAGTGAAAATTTCACCAAAAATCATTATAAAACCATTGTAGGATGACATTTTGACGTAAATACTTGAAAAGTGATTTTTGATTGGTCAAGACGTCAAAAGTGTATTTTTCGACGACAAGTATTATTTTCAAAACCCGCAAATGGTATAAATAACATACGAAATGCATGCATAACATTACATTGCAACACATGACATATCATATCATTCGTAATAGGTCCCGGTTGACGCATTACATTATACCTCAGTGTACTCACTCCTGTCATCACCTGTTTACCAAGTGAGTTTTCATAGCCCCACTTTTACTTGTTTTCATAACTATTTTGGGGGAGATACATGCTTAACTAGTTTTCACAAGTACTTTAGATTTTAAGGCTAAATTCTATCATGATCACCATTGTTTCAAAATCAAGTGTTATACTATATCAATTGTTCTTGTTTGCGTTATGGTTCTACGTCAGATAACGTTCTAAATCGATTGACTCATCGATACATCGAGTCTAGTCCTATTGATTAAGTGCTATTGTTCTACGTCGAGTTAGATACTATTGTGAATTCATTTGACATCAAGTGTTTGAACATAAACTATACACATTTTGGCAATGGGTTGTGAATACACAGTTGCAAGTTTTGTATGGGCGAACTTGAACTGGTGGATTTACAATGCCTTTCTTTGCATAGACGATTTTGAAAGGCTTTACATTTCAACACAAACTCTATGAACTCACTCAACCTTTGTGTTGACACTTTTAGCATGTTTTATCTCGTATCTAAGGTATTCACTTCATGGCATGCATTTGGACACATCATGGAGTCGCGATGATGATGAGTGTGTAAATACTCATCATTTTGTACAAAATAAACGCAAAATCATCTCGAAAACACTCGAAACACATCAAAATGATCAAAATATCACAAATCGTGTTTTATGTGTTTTAAATGCAAAATATCAAAATCGATGAAAAACATATCAAATTTGCAAAATTGCGCTTTAATCCCCAAGTTTGTAAAATTGTCAAAAATAGTCCCCGAGCCAAAATTTCGAAAGAAAAGTCACCAAAGGTCCTTTTGTAATCACAAATTATCATATTTAGTCCTTTGGTGGAAAATCTAAAAGTTTTGAGAAAATTACGCTTTAGTCCTCGGACTTTTAAATTGGTCAAAAGTAATCCTTGAGTTTCAAAATGTTCAAATTAGCCCTTGGATTATTAAAACTTGGCAAAACAAATCCTTTGACTACTTTTCATAAGTTACATGTTTGGTCCCTTGGTTTTCAAGATTTACACAATTGGTCCCTATGTTATTACTTAGCCAAACCAATCGGACCCTATTTATCTAACCCAAGCCCAAACTAAACCCTTGGCCCAATACCCTTTACCCGGTTTTAAACCCAAAACAAACCCATCCCTGTTATTAAAATAAGCTCAGTCAAACCCGTTTGACCCTTCCCTTCCCTCTCTCCCTCACGTGATAACACCACCATCATCACCATTCCTGCAATCTCCCTGTCACACTCAACTATCACCTATTCCCCCCTCCAAACACAAAGAGCCAAGGTACATTTAATGCACCTCCAATCTCTCACTCAACCTCACAAGCAGTTAAAAAATGATTTGGCGCCAAAATTGCTTTAAACGGCTAAGATCATTTCATATCATCCAAGGGTCACTTTTGTCTTTGGGAACTATTCAGAAAGAGGAGAGATGAAGACCTGGGTATATAAGAGGCCAAGGGAAGCATCAAAGACATAGTTAGCTTTTATTTTTTTTACAATGTATGTCGTTTAATGTTTTTTTAGCCTAAGTTAGATTTGCAGTTGTCTTTTCAAGTTCATTTGTATCCAATAACATTATCTAAGTGTATTGCAACTTTCTTTAAGTGTCAATTCTAGTTCAAGTAAATTTCATTATGATGTGTCCACTGTTTACATTTTAAATTTCAAACTCAGTTGTTAAAACCTTTAGCAGCACAATCTTAATCTCAAACAAGCTCATAAAAGCTCATCATAGCTTTCTATAAGCTTGTCATTAAGTTTCAAGCACTTTTGGACCTTGGTCAACAAAAGTCAATACGGGTACAAAAATGATGCAGAAAGAAGATGGGTTGATGCAGGCATTGAATTGGGTTGAATAATGTTGATCATGAGTCGGAATTGATAGGTTAGGGTTGTTAGGCTGAGGTTACTTGTTTCATCATTTTGGCAAGCCATAGTGGCTAAGGAAGTGTTGTAAGTATCAAATGCTTTCTAGTCATCATATCTCTTGTTGCATCCGTTAATTAGTGTTATTTAGTCTTCGTTTGATCTATGTTTATTGTTTGTCTAGCTTGATTTGATCATAATCTGTTGTTAGCTTCATTAGTTTATAGCTTAACTAGTGTTTGGAATAGCCTTCAAATCGTGGTATAAACTAGTTGTTCAAGATTGAGTGTTTGGTACATGTTCGCTAGGGTATAGTAATTCATATCGGGCTTTTGTTACAATGTAAACATTCAAAAGTCAAATTCTACTTGCAACCGCTCTCGAGTTCTTTATCTCGTTAGAATCGGTGGATATCAAACTTGAATCTAGGCTCATATTTAGTAGATCTAGCTTTACTTCATCATCATTAGCCTTTAAACATCAAATTCGCTTAGTTACTTTGGATTAAATCTCAATAAAGTCAAACAAGGAATCTGTTTTCTAAAGTCAAATTGTATGCCTGAACCAGTTTTTTCAAGATCTTGCAGCAGTTGTACTGAACTTATTTCAAAGAGTTATGGTCTGAGATTTGGTTTAGGTATAGTCAGCCAGGTGGTTTACAAGGCCTAATATCTGTTTTTGGTACTAGCTTGTCTGATAAGTTGGTACATAAGCTTAAACATAGGAGGTGATTCACTGTTCTGACTAGTTTAGCAGTTAGCATTAGATCACTGATCTGAGGTTGGAACTTGTTAGGAGTAGGTGTTTTCTGTTGCTACTAGCTTGTTTTAGTAGGTTATAGCTTTGTTCACTGTTTGGTAGCTTGTCTCACTAGTTTGCTTATTATTAGTAGCTTATTCTTTAAGCAGTTACACAGTAGCTCATTAATCTTACACATAACCTGTTGATTTTTCATTTTTCATAGATTCATAATATAATTTTAGAATTTTCCTGAAGTTGTCATAATTTTTGGTCTTCATTTGCTATTTTCTCAATTTAAATATATTTTAATCAATTTTAATTAGCTTTTAATAGAAAAATTCGAAAAAGTTCAAAAAAATAATTTTTCAATTTTATTAAGTTTAGATAAATATAAGAAGTGAAAAAGTAATTTTCCAGATTTTTCTTAGTTTATTTGGTAATTTTAGTAATTTAAATAGTTTTTAATAGTTTAAAATTCATAAAAATAGAAAATAATCGAAAAATACAAAATAGTTTTAAAAATTCTAGTTTGATATTTGAGACTTTTCCATTTCATAATTTTATTTTTCTAGCTTTGTTTCCTAATTTCTTGCATTTTGGTTAATTATTAAATAATTAAAAATAGTTTTTAATTAATAATAATTAGATAATTAGTGATAAAAATAGTTTTCTTTTTCTAAAAAGTTTCTTTTATCATTAGGTTTGTAGAAATATCATTTTCATATTTTTAGGGTTAATATTGATTTAGTTTCACTTTTTATTTTGTACGTCGCGTAGATTTTAATTCCAGTTTTATAAAAACATAAAAACAAAAACATCATTTTAATTATAGTGATAGCGTTTATTTAATAGATTTTATCTTTTTAATCTTCTTTAATTTGCATTTAAGCCGTTGTTATTTGTTGGCTTTTCCCGTAGTTATAATCATAATCAATATCCCTGTTCCGTTCAAACTCCTCGATCAACGTCGCTTGATAAATCATTGCATAGCTCATTGGGACATAACGACCGGGGAGACTCTATACTCCTCGGATCTTCATTGATTTCGTGCTTAAGTGTTTTAGGTTTTCTTACGCTTGCGTGAGAGAACTTGACAGTTTCTTGACATCAAATTTTGGCGCCGCCGGGAGTCAGGCTTGATTTATCTCCGCTTTAGCGATTAGTTGTTTGAATCCTCACTCATTGTTTATATCATCCATATCTCAGATATATATATATATCCATATTTTCTTTTAAAAATCCAAAACCCAAAAACAACCAAAAACGTATAAAACACAAAAATATTTTCTTTTGTTTCTATATATGTATCAAAAATAAAATACAAAAGAATAGTCGTTTTCTTTAATAAAACAACTTAAAAGATTACCACCGAAACCAAGGCAAGGCACTACCTAACTGGGTGCGACCATAATAAGTTCCCAACTAAAGATTTAAAACTTGCCTTTGTGTCCATTGTGATTGGTGTACCTTTTTCAAAAAGCCATTCATCTTGGATTATTGGTTAAGTTCATCGTTGTTTTGCCTCGATCTTGTGTTAATTGATTTTGTTGTGATATCGACGTTTGCAACCGTAAAACCCATAAAGATTCTTCTCACCGATTTTTATAAAACGCCTTCATAATTCTCATTCTCATCCGAAGATTTTCATAATTCCGCTTCTCTCCTTAACTCGAGTTTCCTTAGAGTTAACTCTAGTGTATGCGACTCGCTCTTCTAGATCCGTAAGCCCATTTCGTGAGCTTGTCAAGATTCCAAGAAGGCGTGTTCAGAGATTTCGCTCCATCGATCGGATCGAGATCCGGATCGCTCGCACTACTCCGCTGTCATGGCGGATGAAATTCCTATGTGAGCTTCTCCGTGCACCCATCGACGGTATGGAGATGTTATCGTTGTGCCGACCATCGTGGTCGAAAACTTTGAACTCAAGACCGGTTATCAATCTTGTAACTTCAAATCGCCTCTACGGTTTTGAGCGGGATGATCCTCATGCTCATATAAGATGGTTTAACAAGATTGCATCTACCATCAAGTATAAGAATGTCCTTCCGATGTCATTAAGCTTCTTCTGCTCCCATTTTCTCTTGAGGGCAAGCCCGGATTTGGCTTGAAAACAACCCCCGCCTATAGAGACATGGGAAGATCCGTGAAGAAATTTGTGAATGAATTCTATCCACCTTCCAAGACCACGAGTCTTAAAATGAAATCATCAAGTTCACTCGAAGTTTGATGAATCCTTCATGAATCGTGGGATCGTTTCAAGGAATTGCTTCGCAAATGTCCTCACCACGGTTTCTCCGAGTTGATGCAACTCGATACTTTCTACAATGGAGTGAGTCAATCGACCAAGATTCTCTCAATTCCTCCGGGAGGAAATTTCCTAAGCAAACTCACAAAGAAGCTTTGGCGATAATCGAAAACAAGTCCAAGGTCCGTGACCGCACGAAGCAAGCGGTTGTTTCTCAATTCGGTGTTGGTCCTTCTTCTTCTTCATCGCCCGTGAGTCACCCAAAGACCGATGCTAAGATTGATAAACTCACGGAAGCTATCCAAGCTTTGGTTCTCTCCAATCAAAAGAAAGTCTTTTCCACAAACTTTACCTCCTCTTTGAAGTTAAGAAAGTGGAAGTCGTATTACCGTGGTGGCCCCATGCTTACTATAATCAGATGGCCACCGATGGTAACCCTTTGAAGCCAATGTTTGTGGGCGGGATGCCTAATCAAGGAGGCAATCAATATCGTGCTCAGAGACCCAAATCACCGTCCTAACCACTACTCGACCTCCGGTTTCAATCAAAACCAAAACGTAATCGAATCAAAACAGACCGAACCAAGGTTATCAAAACCAAGGTCATTTCAATCCAAACAACGGTTTTGAATCAAAATCAAAATTTCCAACAACAAGGAAATTACAATAGAAACCTGTGTCGGGAAATTTCAACCTGTGGTATTATCATGGCAATAATCCGTGGAATTTTCAAAACCAAGGCCCTAATCATAACAATAGAGGCCGAATTTCCCAAAAATCAAGCCATTGTTCCAACCGCCCATCATCCGATGAGTTGTTGAAACAATTCATGAAATCCCAAGAGGAAATGAATCGGTTGTTGGTCGTGATTTCGACATCAAGAAGTCTTTAAATGATCGACCCTCGGGCTCGTGTACTCTACCTAGCAACACGATCGCTAATCCGAGGGGCGATGCAAAGCGATCACAACCAAGTGGTGCTTCATATGCTTGGACCCGCTATTCCTACTACCTCTTCTTCCTCTCTCCCGAAGGTAGTGGAAAGCGAGCACGAGGCGACAAGGACAAGGAACTTCCTACTAACAACGGAAGTAACAACAATGTCCATCCTCGGTTGTCCCCAAACCCAACACCAAACCTCGAGTTGTTTTGAACCTCCGCTTGTTGACCCTAAATCCAAAACTTCTATTCCTTACCCTCTCGGTTACATGAGCAAAGCTCCATGAGAAAGCTAGTCATCGATGGAAAAATTCTTTCAAATTTTCCAAGAGCTTCACTTTGACATAAGCTTCATGGATGCCATCATGTTAATGCCCAAGTTTGCATCTACTCAAACACATGCCGAGCAACAAAGAAAAGCTATTTGAAATGGCTAAGACTCCTTTGAATGAAAATTGCTCAAATAGCCTTGTTAAAGAAGCTTCCCGAGAAGCTTGGAGATCCCGGAAAATTTCTTCTTCCTTGTGTTTTCCCGGGATGATTGAATGCTTTGCCCTTGCCGATCTTGGTGCAAGCATCAACTGATGCCTTACTCGATGTGGAAGAAACTGCTCTTCCTGAACTCATTCCTACCGCATGACTCTTGAGCTTGCGATCGATCTATCTCGCGTCCTCTTGGCATCGCCGAGGATGTATTTGTCAAAGTAGGAAAGTTCCACTTCCCACCGACTTTGTGGTCGTTGATTTCGATGTCGATCCTCGAGTTCCCCTCATTGTTGGGCGGGATTCTTGAGGACGGGCCGTGCTCTATCGATGTATTTGAGCAAGAGATCACTCTCCGTGTGGGTAATGAAGTCGTACCTTTAACCTCGATCGACTTCGAGGTACTCCTCAAACTATGACATCGAATCAATTAATCGAGTCGATTTAATTGACATTGCTTGAGGAGTACTCTCAGAGTTCCTTGGTTATCTTCATAATTACGTGAGTGGAAATTCGATTCTACCACATCTTCTCATCCTATCATTGCCGACTCTTCCCCTCTCTCACCCGCTTGAGGAGGTGACTTCTTCTCGGAAGAGATCGATGAATTTCGGTTATCGATGAATCAATTCCTTTGGAATTGATGGTGTGTATGATTCGGAGGGGATATTCTCTATCTTGAGCAATTGCTTAATGAAGATTCATTATCTTCACTCCCTCCGAAGGAAATCACGACTGAGGAAATCAAATCAGTGCAATCATCCACTAAAGAATTTCCCGAGGTTGAACTAAAGGACCTACCTCCTCATCTTGAGTATGCATTCTTGGAGGGTAATGATAAATTACCCGTTATTATTGCTAAAGACTTGACTGAGGAGGAGAAAACTGCTCTTATAAAGGTCTTGAAGTCGCACAAGCAAGCAATTGCTTGGAAACTCTCCGATATAAAGGGTATCAACCCCGAGTTTTGTACTCACAAAATCCTAATGGAGGATGACTTCAAGCCGGATCAAAAGTCGAGAAGGTGAATCCTAAGATTCACGAGGTTATCAAACAAGAGGTTCTCAAACTTCTTGATGCCTGGTCTAATCTACCCGATCTCCGATAGTCCTTGGGTTAGCCCAATTCATTGCGTTCCAAAAAGGGTGGCATTATCGTTGTCACAAATGAAGAGAACGAGTTGATTCCGACTCGATTGGTTACGGATGGCGTGTATGCATTGACTACCGAAAGTTAAACGAAGCCACCAGAAGACCATTTTCCTCTACCCTTCATGGACCGATGCTTGAGAGATTAGCAGGAACAGTACTATTGTTTCCTTGATGGTTTCTCGGGTTACTTTCAGATCCCCATTGATCCACCGGATCAAGAAAACCATTCACCGCCCATACGGACGTTTGCCTATAGACGTATGCCTTTTGGCTTATGCAATGCTCCTGGCACGTTCCAAAGATGTATGATGGCAATTTTCCACGACATGATCGGGGAAACTATGGAGGTGTTTATGGATGACTTCTCGGTCATTGGGGACTCATTTCAGACTTGTCTCTCCCACTTAGACAAAATGCTTAAAAGGTGTGAAGACACCAATCTATGTCTAAACTGGGAGAAGAGCCACTTTATGGTCAAAGAGGGCATTGTCCTCGGCCATAAGATTTCTAAGAATGGGATCGAGGTTGATAGAGCAAAAGTTGATGTCATTGCTAAACTACCTCATCCTACCACTGTCAAAGGTATTAGGAGTTTTCTAGGTCATGCCGGTTTTATCGTAGATTCATTCAAGATTTCTAAAATCGCCTACCAATGACCCATCTTCTCGAAAAAGATGCTCCTTTCATCTTCTCTCCGAGTGCATCGAAGCTTTTGAAACACTTAAGAAAAAGCTACGAAGCACCCATTCTAGTTGCCCCGATCGACTTACCCTTGAGCTCATGTGCGATGCAAGTGATTTTGCAATCGGTGCAGTCTTGGGGCAACGCAAAACCAAGCATTTCCACCGATCCACTACGCGAGCAAAACTATGATCAAGCTCGGACTCATTACACCACTACGTAAAAAGAATTATTAGTCGTGGTGTATGCGTTTGAGAAGTTTCGCCATATCTTATCTTGACCAAATGCGTGGTGTATACGGATCACTCGACTCAAATATCTCTTTGCAAAACAAGATGCAAAGCCGAGATTGCTCGTTGGGTTCTCCTCCTACAAGAATTTGATATCATCATTCGTGATAAAAAGGAGCCGAGAACCCGGTCACGATCATCTTTCCCGATTAGAGAACCTCACCAAAATGTGTTCGAGAAAAGGAAATTAATGAAACATTTCCTCTCGAAACACTCAATGTGGTTTCTTTTCATGGAGACTCTTCTACCCCGTGGTTTGCCGACTTTGCAAACTACCATGCGGGTAACTTTGTGGTGAAAGGGATGTCGTCCCAACGGAAAAACAAATTCTTTAAGGATGTGAAACATTATTTCGGGACGACCCTACTTGTTTAAAATCTGTGCGGATCAAGTCATCCGGCGATGTGTATATGGTCGAAGCCGCTGACATTCTCAAGGCTTGCCATTCGACCTCTTGGGGACATCATAGCCCCAACTACACCGCCAAGAAGGTGTTTGATTCCGATTCTATTGGCCCACGATCTATAAGGATGCCCATGAATTGTCAAAACCGCGACGCTTGTCAACGCCACGGAATATCTCACAAGGAATGAAATGCCGCAAAACGCCATTCAAGTGTGTGAGATTTTTGACATATGGGGCATTGACTTTACGGGCCATTTCCTTCTTCCCATGGTAACAAATACATACCGTGGCCGTTGACTACTTGTCAAATGGGTTGAAGCTAAAGCTTTACCCACCAACGATGCCCGAGTTGTGGTGAAATTCTTGAAATCTCTTTTGTTAGGTTTGGAACTCCACGAGCCATAATCGCGATCGTGGTACGATTTCTGCAATGACCAATTTGCAAGAGTCATGCAAAAGTATGGTGTAACTCACCGCACTCTCTCGCGTACCACCCACAAACAAGTGGGCAAGTGGAAGTTTCTAACCGGGATCAAAGAATTCTTGAGAGGACGGTTGGTGAAAACCGTGCCTCTTGGTCGGATAAGTTAGATGACGCACTGGGCCTTCCGTGATACTTACAAAACACCCATCGGGTGCACTCCATACAAGCCGGTGTACGGAAGGCGTGTCATCTACCGGTTGAGCTCGAGCACAAGGCATACCGGGCCTTGAAGCATGCTAACTTTGATATTCGACACGGGTGATCATAGGAAAGTTCAAATGAATGAATTAAATGAACTCCGTGATCAAGCTTACGAGAACTCTTTGATCTATAAACAAAAGACAAAGAAGATTCATGACTCAAAAATCAAGAACCGCGTTTTCAACGTTGGTGATCGAGTCCTTCTTTTCAACTCAAGATTGAAGATTTTCTCGAAAGCTCAAGTCCTACCGGTCTCGTCCATTTACCATCGCTAAGGTTTATCCTTATGGTACCATTGAGTTATCTCAACCCGATGGTCCTAATTTCAAAGTGAATGGTCATCGAGTGAAGCATTTCTTTGGAGAGGACATTCCATCCATGGTTGTCCCGGATCTTCAAACTTTCCCCATGAACCAATGAATGCGGGATCGAGTCAAGCTAGCGACTCGGTAATCAAAAACAAGAGCATGCCATATGGGTTTTCACCCATATTTACGCCTTCTCACCTCTTTCTACCACCCTAGTGTGGGGGTTGCCACATGTTTCAAAAAAAAAATCTTCTTTCTAAATAATGGCCGTAGTATTTCCTTTTACGTTTTTTGTTTCGCATAACCGCGGTGCTTTGAATATTGAGGGCAATATTCATTTCTCGATGGGGGAATTCTCACTAATTTTATCATATAATTATACCAATTCCCGCTTTTGGCCAAAATTTTTTTTGGAGCAAGTGTTCTACACTTACTCATTTGGTTATCATCCGCCATGTCTCAGAAGACAAAAGGATTGGCTAATCCAGAGCAAGCGGCTCTTGGTAAAGATTTCTCAAATCCGTTTATATGGCTTGCAATTTGCCCAAAATTGTATGGTATTCAAAGACACCATATCCTAAAAAGTGAAGAGTTGGCAGCCCGCAAGATTATGGCTTGTGGTAAAGGCAATGGAAAATCCATAATTGGTAATCGACTCACCAAAGATAATATTGATAATTTATCTAAGAGTTGGCTAGTCCGTAAGGGTACGGCTCGTAAAGACAAAATCAAACCGTTGGAAGTCGGTGGTTTGCTCAAAATCACATGGTTATCGGTGTACCATGGTTCTTACTTGAACCGAAACATTTGGCTACTCCGTAGTAATGGCTTTTGGTAAAGAGTTTAAAATCCATTATGTTTTCTCAAATCATTGCTAGGGACTAGCAATATCTCGATGTGGGGATTGATGAGTGTGTAAATACTCATCATTTTTGTACAAAATAAACCGCAAAATCATCTCGAAACACTCGAAACACATCAAATGATCAAAATATCACAAATCGTTGTTTTATGTGTTTTAAATGCAAAATATCAAAATCGATGAAAACATATCAAATTTGCAAAATTGCGCTTTAATCCCCAAGTTTGTAAAATTGTCAAAAATAGTCCCCGAGCCAAAATTTCAGAAGAAAAGTCACCAAAGGTCCTTTTGTAATCACAAATTATCATATTTAGTCCTTTGGTGGAAAATCTAAAAGTTTTGAGAAAATTACGCTTTAGTCCTCGGACTTTTAAATTGGTCAAAAGTAATCCTTGAGTTTCAAAATGTTCAAATTAGCCCTTGGATTATTAAAACTTGGCAAAACAAATCTTTGACTACTTTTCATAAGTTACATGTTTGGTCCCTTGGTTTTCAAGATTTACACAATTGGTCCTATGTTATTACTTAGCCAAACCAATCGGACCCTATTTATCTAACCCAAGCCCAAACTAAACCCTTGGCCCAATACCCTTTACCCGGTTTTAAACCCAAACAAACCCATCCTCGTTATTAAATAAGCTCACCAAACCCGTTTGACCTTCCTTCCTCTCTCCCTCACGTGATAACACCACCATCATCACCATTCTGCAATCTCCTCACACACTCAACTATCACCTATTTCCCCCCCCCTCCAAACACAAAGAGCCAAGGTACATTTAATGCACCTCCAATCTCTCACTCAACCTCACAAGCAGTTAAAAAATGATTTGGCGCCAAAATTGCTTTAAACGGCTAAGATCATTTGCAGTCATCCAAGGGTCACTTTTTGTGCTGGGAACTATTCAGAAAGAGGAGAGATGAAGACCTGGGTATATAAGAGGCCAAGGGAAGCATCAAAGACATAGTTAGCTTTTATTTTTTTTACAATGTATGTCGTTTAATGTTTTTTTAGCCTAAGTTAGATTTGCAGTTGTCTTTTCAAGTTCATTTGTATCCAATAACATTATCTAAGTGTATTGCAACTTTCTTTAAGTGTCAATTCTAGTTCAAGTAAATTTCATTATGATGTGTCCACTGTTTACATTTTAAATTTCAAACTCGGTTGTTAAAACCTTTAGCAAGACAATCTTAATCTCAAACAAGCTCATAAAAGCTCATCATAGCTTTCTATAAGTTTGTCATTAAGTTTCAAGCACTTTTGGACCTTGGTCAACAAAAGTCAATACGGTACAAAATGATGCGAAAAGAAGATGGGTTGATGGTGCATTGAATTGGGTTGAATAATGTTGATCATGAGTGGAATTGATAGGTTAGGGGTTGTTAGGCTAGAGGTTACTTGTTTCATCATTTTGGCAAGCCATAGTGGCTAAGGAAGTGTTGTAAGTATCAAACTGCTTCTAGTCATCATATCTCGCTTGCATCCGTTAATTAGTGTTATTTAGTCTTGTTTGATCTATGTTTATTGTTTGTCTAGCTTGATTTGATCATAATCATTGTTAGCTTCATTAGTTTATAGCTTAACTAGTGTTTGGAATAGCCTTCAAATCGTGGTATAAACTAGTTGTTCAAGATTGAGTGTTTGGTACATGTTCGGTTAGGGTATAGTAATTCATATCGTGCTTTTGTTACAACGAAACATTCAAAAGTCAAATTCTACTTGCAACCGCTCTCGAGTTCTTTATCCATTAGAATCGGTGGATATCAAACTTGAATCTAGGCTCATATTTAGTAGATCTAGCTTTACTTCATCATCATTAGCCTTTAAACATCAAATTCGATTAGTTACTTTGGATTAAATCTCAATAAAGTCAAACAAGGAACTGCTTTCTAAAGTCAAATTGTATGCCCGAACCGCTTTTTTTCAAGATCTTGCAGCAGTTGTACTGAACTTATTTCAAAGAGTTATGGTCTGAGATTTGGTTTAGGTATAGTCAGCCAGGTGGTTTACAAGGCCTAATATCTGTTTTTGGTACTAGCTTGTCTGATAAGTTGGTACATAAGCTTAAACATAGGAGGTGATTCACTGTTCTGACTAGTTTAGCAGTTAGCATTAGATCACTGATCTGAGGTTGGAACTTGTTAGGAGTAGGTGTTTTCTGTTGCTACTAGCTTGTTTTAGTAGGTTATAGCTTTGTTCACTGCTTGGTAGCTTGTCTCACTAGTTTGCTTATTATTAGTAGCTTATTCTTTAAGCGCTACACAAGAGCTCATTAATCTTACACATAACCTGTTGATTTTTCATTTTCATAGATTCATAATATAATTTTAGAATTTTCCTGAAGTTGTCATAATTTTGGTCTTCATTTGCTATTTTTCTCAATTTAAATAGATTTTAATCAATTTTAATTAGCTTTTAATAGAAAAATTCGTAAAAGTTCAAAAAAATAATTTTTCAATTTTATTAAGTTTAGATAAATATAAGAAGTGAAAAAGTAATTTTCCAGATTTTTCTTAGTTTATTTGGTAATTTTAGTAATTTAAATAGTTTTAATAGTTTAAAATTCATAAAAATAGAAAATAATCGAAAAATACAAAAATAGTTTTAAAATTCTAGTTTGATATTTGAGACTTTTCCATTTCATAATTTTATTTTTCTAGCTTTGTTTCCTAATTTCTTGCATTTTGGTTAATTATTAAATAATTAAAAATAGTTTTTAATTAATAATAATTAGATAATTAGTGATAAAAATAGTTTTCTTTTTCTAAAAAGTTTCTTTTATCATTAGGTTTGTAGAAATATCATTTTCATATTTTTAGGGTTAATATTGATTTAGTTTCACTTTTTATTTTGTACGTCGCGAGATTTTAATTCCGCTTTATAAAACATAAAACAAAAACATCATTTTAATTATAGTGATAGCGTTTATTTAATAGATTTTATCTTTTTAATCTTCTTTAATTTGCATTTAAGCCGTTGTTATTTGTTGGCTTTTCCGTAGTTATAATCATAATCAATATCCTGTTCCGCTCAAATTCCTCGATCACCGTGACGCTTGATAAATCATTGCATAGCTCATTTGGGACATAACGACCGGGAGACTCTATACTCCTCGGATCTTCATTGATTTCGTGCTTGTCGTTTTAGGTTTTCTTACGCTTGCGTGAGAGAACTTGACGGTTTTTTGACATCGATGACCACGCCTCACTGGGTTTTACGTGCTTTAAAACATCGTTTGAATTGTAACAAACTTATTTCCGCACAAGTTGATTTACATTTGGGACCTACTTTGTAAACTCGATTATTTTATTAAATCAAACGATGTATTTTCCAAACGACACTTTAGGTCGCTCAATATAACTGATGATTGTGATGCTATGATAACAATCCCGTGAATTCCATTCCACCGCAAAACAGTAATTGGGGGTGTGACAGATTGGCATCGAGCTTGGTTATAGAGAACTAGGTTGCATCATTGACCTAGACTATAACTACATTATCATAGCATCTCATCATTTCATCATAAGTGCATGTTCACTTCACATGCGGTTTATACGCACATTTTTTTTCGAGTTATTTACTTTCATTTCAAATCGATTGTCACATGAATGCCTTCAAATTCCCATCCCATTATCCTTTCCTCATACTCCAATGTGGAGAATGCCTGTCATTCCCTATTACAAATTTTAACATCAGCTTGACTCAACACCAAACAAAGATATGAGTCGATTAGTCCAAGCATTGCATAGTTACTCTAAATTATACATAGCACGATCACCTATGTCTAATTCGTGAAGAATCATGCAATGAAGGAGTAGTAGTCTCATATGAGTAAGCAATTCTGTAATCGAGCCAAATTTTCAAAAGATTTTCAAACCACTTGTTTCCGCTTTGATCCGCGTGCGATTCTTGTTTGATGAGTTGCAAAGATCAAGCTAGAAACAAGTTGTTACCTAAACCGATTTAGCCTAATCTCATGACAGCTCTTGTTTGATGAGTTGTGAGATTAAGTAAAATCGGTTACCAAAAGTCTTTTGAGGGTTTTGCTCGAGAATGGGAAGGCTTGCCTCATCAAACCCTAAACCCGATAGACTAACAGAACCGAATTCGTGGACCGAATTCCTTTTTAGATGGGCGAATGTGACAACCCGTACTTTCGTGTCATTTCTTGACACAATTTATGCCTCATTATTTCAACATTTATCGTAAACTTGGTTTACGTGTTCCAAATTCAGTAACCTTGAAGGTTTAGCGGCGAATTCATGATCATAACATCACGTACATTTCATATGGACTAAGATTAGTCTACATTTCATTGACATCATTTGCATCACATTAGTTCATTCATGACATTTCATTTCACATTTGTCGCGTGAGTTATTATTTTGTGTAATTAATCCGTTACTTTCAAAATGATCCCGATGTATTTTAAACTTATGTTTAGTTTATAAAACTATATTTTAGTTTTCCTAGTGTTTTAAATTTATTTGGTACATAAATCGTTAAAGTTAAATCATTACGTCGTTTTTCTTAAAAACTATACGATAATTATTTTATCACTCAAATTTTACAAGGAATGTATTTTTACAATTTTTATTATCTCATTACATTCTATTTTGATCTATTAACAATTACTTTTACCTAAAAATTTCCATTTTTCCTTTACTTGTACATATTTTCTATATTACTTGCACTTTCTTACAACTTGTACAAGTAAATGTTTATACAATACAATTTATAAAAAAAAAAAAAAAAAAAAACTGGGGAACAAAAGCCCCAAAATCCGCCATCAAGAGGGTGGTCATTTATTAATGCATGGCCTATTGATTGTTAATAATTTTACACCTTTCTTAAAGTCTAACTTCACTCATTTTTCCTCATTCACTTCAAGTACTTTTCAAAGTGTTAGCAAGTTTTCTTTCTCTTTTGGGTCTCCATAGAACCGGTCATCATCAAGGTTTCAAGGGATCATCATCAAAAAATTTTCTCAAGTGTTTATACAATCTAGATAATACTCTTATTAAGATTTTGAAATAAAAATCTAGAGTATTTAGGCTAAACCTTGGTTCTTATCACCTCATCATAATACTTGTAAGCATGTTTCTTCCATTTTCATGTTTCCTTTTTCATTTCATATGTATCTTTTCATTTTTGGAGCAACATGCAAGACATATGTGGTTTATACCATTTTTCATGATTTTAAGAGTTATATATATATATATTTGTTCATCCTATAATTATCCCCATGGTATTCTTTGGTCTTGATGGTGATTAGGAACCCATGACACCCTAAGAAGGTGTATGGTAGGATTAGATTAGCTTTGGAGTTGATTTGAAGGGATTAGAATAGGTTTTGTCCGAGAAAAACTATTTTCAATACGTATTAAATAGGTTCTGTCCTTGATTCGATTTTCTGAAAACCGACTGTTGGTACGAAACTTTGACCTTGATATTTAGAAAATATACTTTAAAACGAATCCGTGGCCTTTTGAACGGATAAAACGGAGTTATAACGAAGAAGTTATGAATTTTAAAGTTTGACGACTAAACGATACTTTTCGTAAAATTCAGCAAGCGCTTTTAGTTTGTTTGGGTCAAAACGAGCCTTAAGCTTCACAAATTATTTTGACTTATCAAAATATATTAGTTTACTTGATACGGTTAAGGACATATTATACGTAGAAAACGGATTTGAAACGACAAAGATATGCACGTTTTCATAAAGTTGCAGAACTATTATTTTCGAAAATCTATATTATTTTTACGTTACAAGTGTTTCATTAGTCAGAACGACCATGTTTGGCGGTCGTTTTAACGAGGTTGTGAAACTTTTGGAACGAAATGTCTTCTAGTAAAATCAAGTTCACCGCCATATTTTCAAAACGACAAATTCGTTTGTAAAGCGGAGTTATAGTAAATTAATTACGGATGTTCAAACTTGGCCGAAACTCATTTTCTGCACAACAATTAGCCAAGACCACCATCTTTAACCCTTAATATCTTTATGATCGAGACCTTTTGGACGAAAACTCCTGAACTGAAACTTCTAGATATCGATACAAACTTTCCAAAACCGTCGAGTTCGTTCTCTAACGATCGACGTACACCATTTTACGACTAGTTTTTGAGCCATTTTGTTACTTTCAAGGAAATTCGGCGACATTGTTTTGACGAAAAGTGAAAATTTCACCAAAATCATTATAAAACCATTGTAGGATGACATTTTGACGAAATACTTGAAAAGTGATTTTGATTGGTCAAGACGTCAAAAGTGTATTTTTCGACGACAAGTATTATTTTCAAAACCCGCAAATGGTATAAATAACATACTAAATGCATGCATAACATTACATTGCAACACATGACATATCATATCATTCGTAATAGGTCCCGGTTGACGATTACATTATACCTCGGTGTACTCACCTGTCATCACTGCTTACCAAGTGAGTTTTCATAGCCCCACTTTTACTTGTTTTCATAACTATTTTGGGGGAGATACATGCTTAACTAGTTTTCACAAGTACTTTAGATTTTAAGGCTAAATTCTATTATGATCACCATTGTTTCAAAATCAAGTGTTATACTATATCAATTGTTCTTGTTTGCGTGCTATGGTTCTACGTCGTATAACGTTCTAAATCAGTTGACTACTGATACATTGAGTCTAGTCCTATTGATTAAGTGCTATTGTTCTACGTCGAGTTAGATACTATTGTGAATTCATTTGACATCAAGTGTTTGAACATAAACTATACACATTTTGGCAAAGGGTTGTGAATACAGTGTTGCAAGTTTTGTATGGGCGGAACTTGAACCGGGTGGATTTACAATGCCTTTCTTGCATAGACGATTTTGAAAGGCTTTACATTTCAACACAAACTCTATGAACTCACTCAACCTTTGTGTTGACACTTTTAGCATGTTTTATCTCGGTATCTAAGGTATTCACTTCATGGCATGCATTTGGACACATCATGGAGTCGCGATGACGACGCGTCTCACTTGGGTTTTACGTGCTTTAAAACATCGCTTGAATTGTAACAAACTTATTTCCGCACAAGTTGATTTACATTTGGGACCTACTTTGTAAACTCGATTATTTTATTAAATCAAACGATGTATTTTCCAAACGACACTTTAGGTCGCTCAATATAACTGTGATTGTGATGCTATGACACCAATCCCTGTGAATTCCATTCCGCCGCAAAACAGTAATTTGGGGTGTGAAAGAATCCCACACCAATGATTGATCGAAAACAAGGTAAATAAGCGATTGGTTATCAACGTGAACCAACGGTCGCTATAACCAACCAAATTGTGTCGATTGGTTAACAAGCAAAACAACGATCGAATTGAACTAAAACGATAAAAGCGATACATAGAAAGGGTAGGGTTTAGAGGAATCGGTGTTTTAGTGTTTAGGTTTATGGATTGGTTTAGGCAACTAATACCATGTAAGTGTGGTAACTGTATTGCATTATTGTGAAACCGATACATAATATACAAATAAATATAATAGATTAGAACCGGCTTGAGCCCAAATAGAATCTAACAAAATTCCATAACAACTAACACATAAAACCATAGAAACTATTGACAAAACCAAATAACTAGATGAATTTTATACACGCTGTTTTATTTTCAAACTTTTAAACAACGCATGTATTACACGGGTCTTAAACTAGTACACTAAAGTAAAGTGCAAGAAATTGACCTCATAGTAATGATACTTGCCAAGAGTTTATGACAAAATGATTAATATCAAATGTGATAAACTACGGTTATTGCAATTTAATTTAAAAACTGATACATATGATAGTTAAGTTCCGTGTGTTAGTAGTTAGGTTAATTCACGAGGAGGAGAAAAATAAGAAAGAGATCACTACTACACAAACATGCTGATGCAATAGAAAACTTTCGTTGCAAATTTGCTACTTTGTTTGCAACGGAATACCAACCGATTAGCAACGACGTAAAAAAAGGGTTTGAAATCCGTTGCAAAAAGAAATTAGTTCCTTTTATATTTATTTATTTTTGTTAAAAATTCCCATTGTAATTCCGTTAAAAATTTACAAGATTTGTAACATAATTTGCAACAACACATTAAAATTCTCTGATGCAAACATTTAATAATTACACCACATATGTAATGGAATATTAAATTTATATATAAAACAAATAACTTTTAATTTCCATCATAAACCGTTGTAAATATTTGATAATTTTCAACAGGCTTGTAACAACACATCAAAATTAAATAAAAAGAAGCTAATCATATCTTTTTGAAATTCCATTGCACAATTAAATTTATCAAAATTGACTGGAAAAGGTTTACTGTTGCAAAACATGTGGTAAACATTTAGCTATGCAAACTTTTATTAAATTTTTCATATTTTATCATTGTAAATACGTTGCCAATCCATTACAAAAGTTACAATTGTAAAATCCGTTGCAAATCATATTTTACAAAATTTTACGTTTGAAATGTCTTCGGTAGTCCTATTTTCCAACAAATTATTTCCGTTGCAAAAACCGTTACATTTTTTCTTTGGCCTGTTGCAATTCATTGCAAAGAAAATTTACATGGAGCCTTTTGTGATAGTTTGAATCCATTGCGTGCCAATCCGTTCCACTTGGTTAGACGCAACATATTTGCAATGGATTTCGATCAGGGACGCACCCAAGATTTTTAAGAGGTGTTGCATGAAAGAAATGTTTCGCTAACAAAAATTACACCGTAAAAACGAAAGTAGCAAAAGGAATTTTTGGGGTTGACATACCACAAAAGCAGCGGTTTTAATTTTTTACACTTCACGACCCAAGACGGGTGTAGGGTCAACACCCTAAGATACATGCGGTCCCTCCATGATTTCGATCATCACAGTAGCCTAGGTTTGTAGAGAATGATTCCATCAACACCCTTCTATTTTTATTTGTTTAATATTTGTTTCCCATCTTTTAAACCATCGTTCACGTTCAAGGAATGCGCGCACCATCTTCATTCAGTTTTTGAATTCTAATGAAGGACCTGCAACTTGGAAAATGTAAATTGACGGTATAATTTATTGTAGAGTCAAGAATACCCCAATTATACTCATTTGGTAAGAGACATTGACTTCTAAACTAAAACACACTCTTCATTACAATGTTTGACGTTTCAGTCGTCCAGACATTGACTTTAATTACTTTCTTGTGATTTTAGTGCTAGCAGTTATTCTTATCACTAGTTGGATACCTGCACATATATAGCTTATATGCGACGGTAATAAATATAGTTAGATTATAAATATAGTGAATGAATTGCAAACCCAGCTCTCTCCGTAATACTCTACCCGTTTAGCAAATTCGTTTCACGATACTCCGAATGTATATGTACCTATTCATTGTATGTGTTTGTTTGGTTTTCCATAGCTTTCTTGCAACATCATATTGACATGCATCATCATTCCCGCATGTACAAAGACTCTCACACTCTCTTATCCGTCAAACACTCCCTCAAAAACTTTACAATTTTGACGAATCAAGTTTGTATTGATTCAAATTAAAGTTATAAGTTGTAAAAATTTTGAATCAAAATACAATAAACCCGGCCCACTAAATATGTAAAACTAAAAATTCATAAAATATATTAAAATAGATATTGAATAATTAAAGAGCACAAATTTTTTATAAAATATGGTGAAATTAGATATTAGAAAAATAAATAGATTAAAAGAAATTTCGATTTAAAAATAAAGGTTATTTTTTAATTGATAAGTGACTCGTGTCACTTTATGATGTGGCTCCCTATCATTTGCGAAAATGAGATAGATAGTTAATATCACACCTCTTTATCTTAATTTTTAGTAGAACTTAAATTGTAAATGCATTATCTCTACTATCTTAAATGGAAAAAGGGTCAAAGGTAAATGTGAAAAGTTGAAAATTGAATATTGAAAGTCAATGTTTTTTTACTCAAACTCAAAACGCAGGAAATAGTTACAATATTTACTGAAACAATTGTATTTATCTCTTCAGTTCAAGAAACGATTCATCTCTTTAATGTATTTAATGTAGTAATGCAATAAAGTTGACTTGAAACTTATATATATTAATTTAGTAAAGTTGACTTAAACTTAGTAATGTACAATGATTTGATAACTTGATTATCTCTACTATCTTAAATGGAAAAAGGGTCAAATGTAAATGTGAAAAGTTGAAAATTGAATATTGAAAGTCAATGCTTTTTTACTCAAACTCAAAACGCAGGAAATAGTTACAATATTTACTGAAACAATTGTATTTATCTCTTCAGTTCAAGAAACGATTCATCTCTTTAATGTAGTAATGCAATAAAGTTGACTTGAAACTTATATATATTAATTTAGTAAAGTTGACTTAAACTTAGTAATGTACAATGATTTGATAACTTGATTATATGTAGTAAATATATGAATGATTTAAAATTTGAAACTTCCAATACAAATGTCCATTGTATGCCAATCGTGTAGAAAAAATTATGCTTTATAAATTTAATACTTTCCAAAACATATCTTTTATAAACACCATAATCCTAATTTTCATTTTCAAACTTGTGCTAATTCACGTAGATGGAAATGGAAATGAAAATTGAACAAAATGTTGATGATGATCATGAGGTTAGTACATTGTAGTCTCTTATTTTCTTCATAAATATGTTCTTTTATTGTTTTACTTCATGGTCTCTGCTAATGGAAGACATCGCGTGGATTTGGACTTGGAAGTTTAAAAGCTCTCGTAAGTTCCTATGTCTTATCTTAGATCCAATATATGCATCGAGTTGACTACAACTGTCTAATGGTTTGTGCCCAAATGAACACGGCGGTGGAGAATGCATTAGGAGATGTAGCAAAACACAATACCACAAGCCATGCATGTTCTTCGCCAAAATGTTATGTGAATTGTTTGTGTGCACCACCGGTTTTTACGGTAACAAACAAGTTTGCCCATGCTACAACAACCGGAAGACCAAGGAAGGTTGTCCAAAATGCCCATAGAGTTCATCACCAATATTTAATCAACAAGGTTATTCTAATGTTTATTAGTATTTATTCTTGCTTCGATTTTGATATTCAATGTTGTACTGTAATAGTGTTGAGGTTCATTTGAAAAACTATGAAAATGGACTAACGGTTATTAATCTATAGTCATTAGCGTGTTGTAATTCATTGGATGCTATTATTGGGTCTAGCATGTGATTGAGCCCTATTTCATATATTTTGATTGTATTGAAATTTAATTTATCAAATCTACTTGAACTTTATCATAAGAAAAACGTTACAAATATTTATTTCATAGTTATATTTACTTTCATACATATTAATCATAAAAAATGAGAATTTAAATATTACCATCAAAGATACCTGAGTTATCGTTGCATATTAAGATCAAAAGAAAGAAAAAAAATAGAATACGAGTTATGAGCTGAGAAGTAATCACGACTACATTTGTCACATGCACTTAAAAAAGAGATCACTCTTAAATATATCCATCTTCATTAAATATATGTGGCTAGAATTCTTTTCCACCATTCTCATTTCGATTTCTTTTCTAATTTAATTAACTTTATTGAAAGCATACATCTTAGATTCAGTTGATATTATGAAGCGATTCATGCACAATAGATGTAGATAGTCTAGAAACCCAATAACAAGAAAACGTGTCATCTTGACATCACAAAGACATGAGAACACATATTATGAAAACTAGACTAGTACTGCTCATAGTAACGGATTTTATAGCGGTATATAGTTATAGTCATATTTTGGTTATACAAAACGTTACACAGAACACTTACCAAAATATCATTATAACTATATGCCGCTATAAAATCTCGTTGCTAAGTGAGCATATATTTATGCTCTTTTTTATTTCAAGGTCAATGCTTCTAATAAATATATAAGAAGATAACAACGGTATGTATCTTACATTTTACTAAATAAATTAAAAAGATGTACATGAAGAATCTTGTTACTTTGGATCTTAATTCTTAAACCGGTTTTTATTATGTCCAAAAAATTTGATTATTTGCGGTTGAAGTATCATGATGGAACCTGGTAAGATTTAAAACATAAGTATAGCATAAATATATCGGCATTTGTATAGCATAAAATGCTTTCTCACTCTACACAACAAACGATCCTTTTATTGACCTTTTTGTTATTCATATTAGAACACGTCACACTTAACCAAAATTCATAAAATTGATATAATGTTTTATTTTCAGTTTTACAAAATGTTTTTATTTTTATATATTTTTGATATATGTTAAGAATTTTTGTTTGGGTTGAATTATCGAATGTTATAACCGTTTGCAATTACATTTTGATATTTTCACGTTCTATTTTGAACGTTACACGAAACACTTACCACAATATCGTATATCTAATATTTTATTTTAAGTTTCATTAAATATTTTTATATGTTGTTTGATACATGTTAATATTTTTTGCTAAAGTTGAATTATCACATGTTACAACCGTTTGTAATTACATTTTGATCTTTTCACGTTCTATTTTGAACGTTATAAGAAACACTTACCACAATATTGCATATCGTTAATTGTCTGCCGCTAGAAACCGATGCCGTTAGGCACGGGTACTCGCCTAGTATTATAAAACAGTACAAGAGTATAGATTAAAATCTTAAAATATATTAGATCAAGCTCTTTTTGAAAATTAATATGGTTTAATTCTTAAAAAATACTCCGTAATAACTAAACAAGTTGGATTCTGGGACATACTGGTACAAGTGCATACTTTCACTGTTCATCACTTTTACAAATAATAGGTGGTCTTAATATTAGGTTTTAATAAGTTGTTCCCCTAAAACGTTTATTTCTCAAGTAAAACACACTCCTTGTGGAAAATAATGACACTGCCTTAGCATTTTCTATAGGATGCGAGTATAAATCAGGACACACAATCCCTTTTCTTCAAAACATCATGCAAAAGCAAATAATGTCTTCTTCAAACTTTTTAATTGCATCTCTAGCTCTACTACTCATTGCACTCTCATTCTTACCAAACTTTGCTTCTGCTTCTCTGAAGGAAGAAACTGCTCTTCTAAAATGGAAAGCAAGCCTTCAAATCCCAAACAACTCCCAGATTGTATCTTCTTGGACACCCCGTCCAATGAATTCTAGTCCAACTGCTCTGTGCCCTTCTTGGTTCAGCATTGTTTGCAACGCTGATGGGAGCATTTACAGGTTAAACCTCACGACGTCTGAGTTAAATGGTACGCTTCACGAGTTCCCATTCTCTATTCTACACAATCTTACCCATTTTGAGCTTAGTGTAAACAACTTCTTTGGTCCCATCCCACCAGAAATTGGACTATTGTCCAAACTTGTCTATCTCGATTTTTCAGCGAATCAGTTTTCTGGTACAATCCCACCAGAAATAGGAATGTTAGCTAATCTCGAGACCCTTCACTTGAATGAAAATCATTTCAATGGTTCTATACCACGAGAGATTGGTCAACTAACCTCTCTCTTAGAGCTTGCCTTGTATAACAATTCTCTTCAAGGAGAATTGCCTACCACATTAGGAAACTTGAGAAAGTTGGCTTATCTTATTCTTGACGATAATAAACTCTCTGGTCAAATTCCACCTGAGTTTGGACAACTAGTCAATCTTTCAGAAGTGTATATTACCAATAATTTTCTTGAAGGTCCAATTCCACCTGCTGTTGGTAAACTGAGCAAGTTAACGGTCTTGTATCTTTTCAATAACAAATTAACTGGCTCAATCCCGCATGAAATGGGAAGCATGGTCTCGCTTGAGAGCTTAAGCCTCTTTTCAAACAATCTTTCTGGCTTAATTCCTTCATCGTTGGGTGATTTGACGTCTTTAAGTCTCCTTCATTTGTACGATAATCAACTCTCCGGGCCCATTCCTATTGAGTTAGGGAATTTAGAGTCTCTCACCGATTTGGATTTAAGCGAAAATAAGCTCAATGGTTCTATTCCTTCATCGCTAAAAAACCTTAGACATCTTCAGTATCTGTATCTCCGTATGAACAAGTTATCTGGTCCTATACCAGAAGGATTGGGGAGTCCAGACTTGTTAGAACTAGAAATGGACAACAATCAATTGTCTGGCCAATTGCCTGAAGATTTGTGCCAGGGTGGAAAGCTTCAAAATTTATCTCTAAGCCTTAATCAACTCAGTGGCCCTATTCCGATAGGCTTGAAGAACTGCCAAAGCTTGAATAGAGCTACATTTGATAGGAATCTATTCAATGGAGATATATCAAATAGCTTTGGGGTTTATCCAAGCTTGGTTCACTTTGATGTCAGTCACAACAATTTTCATGGGCAGCTGTCTCTTAACTGGAGTAAATGCAAGAACCTGACAGCTTTAGAGATGGGATATAACAACATCAGTGGTAGCATACCGCCTGTGTTCGGGAAAAGTCAACTACAGAGGCTTGATCTAACTTCAAATCAGTTGGTTGGTGAGATTCCAAAGGAGTTTGGAAAGATGAAAGGTATGTTGTATTTGTCCTTGCGTGATAACAAACTTTCAGGTGTTATACCTCAAGAGCTTAGATCATTGCACAGCCTCCTTGCACTCGATCTATCCAAGAATGCACTAACTGGTCCAATACCTAGAAACATCAGTGATTGGGTACAGATCAATTACCTAAATCTTAGTCATAACAAGCTCACTGAAAAAATCCCTTCGGAGATTGGTAGATTAATTCATCTTACCATACTTGATTTATCTTGCAATTTACTCACTAATGAGATACCATCTGCATTTCAAAGTTTAGTGAGTTTGGCAACTATGGATCTTTCTCACAATAGTCTATCTGGTTCTATTCCTAAAGATTTTAGATATCTGCCTAGCGGGATCGATATCAACCTATCCTACAATGAGCTTGTAGGTCTGGTTCCCCCTTATCCTATCTTTTCGAATGCGTCCACAGTAATGTTGCAAGGCAATCCAGGTTTGTGTGGAAATTTTACAGGATTGAAACTCTGTGAAAGTCAAAGTTGGATTAAAGAAAATAATCCCAATCATCACAGGGTCATCCTTGTAATTATGCTCCCTCTTTTCATCACACTTTTACTTGGTTTATTCATGTGCTGCTTCATGGTTTATCGACGGCAAAAGAAAACTTCTCCAGAGGAACCATTGGTCGAAGCAGGTGATGATTTTTTCACAATATCAAGTTTTGATGGACGCGCAGTTCATGATGAAATCGTGAAGGCGACAAATGATTTTGATGATGCATATTGTATTGGTACTGGAGGGTACGGTGTTGTGTATAAAGCCAAGCTACAACCCAACAATATTGTAGCTGTCAAGAAGCTTCATTCAGCGTCCGAGAAAGTTGATCATGCAGGATTCCTTAATGAGGTGAGAGCATTAACAAACATAAGGCATCGGAACATTGTGAAACTCTATGGATATTGCTTCCATGCTCGTCACTCGTTTTGATCTACGAATACCTTGAAAAGGGAAGTCTCAAATCAATCTTAAGTGCGGACATCATAGCAAAGGAATTAGATTGGTTGAAAAGGGTTAATATTGTAAGGGCTATAGCGAATGGGTTGGCTTATATGCACCACGATTGCTCACCACCTATAATTCATAGAGATATTTCAGGAGCCAACATCCTCCTTGATGCTGAGTATGAGGCACATATCTCTGATTTTGGCACAGCAAAGCTTTTAAAGCTTGACTCGTCCAATTGGACAGCGATTGCAGGCACATATGGTTATATTGCACCAGGTAAAATTATTTCATATAATTAAATATGTGATGTCTATTCTACATCTTCTCCTATTTGATTTTTATCCGTGTTATGAATTTTTACGAATTTTTTATAACACATTTTATGTTTTCTATCTCATGTTTATTTTCGATTTAGAGCTTGCTTATACAATGGTGGCAACTGAGAAATGTGATGTGTATAGCTTTGGAGTTGTTGCACTAGAAGTGATCATGGGAAAGCATCCTGGAGAACTCATAACATCTCTACCAACATTGTCTGTAGATTATCTGTTGCCAGCCAATGTAGGAGATAGTCGGATACAGGCACCATCATGCCAACTTGAGGAACTAGTTAAGTCGGTTTTGATTATTTCAAGGGCATGTTTGAACTCCAACCCGCAAGAAAGACCAACGATGCGTCATGTTTCAAACATATTGTCAATGGAGGATCGACTTTGGATTGATGTCTCTAAATATTTGGCTGCTTGATATAAGTTGTTATTTAATAATGTGTGCTTTCAATTTAACGTTATTACTCTTCTTTTATATGCCATCGGTTTAAGAAACTTTGTTATGTTTGTGTAATTTCGTTATTCAGTTGATATATTAATACATCAATAAAAGTTTTCACCCTGATTGTAAACTAATTAATGCATTATGTTTTTTGCATCGAGTTGTTAGATCCTTATTAGACGACTATTTGAATGTACTTACGTAAAGAAGATGATGTAAGCATATTGTTAACTTCCAACCAGTAATTGAAAAAAATAAATAAATAAATAAATCATACTTTCTCACATATGTATCAGCTTATACTTCAATCCACAAATGGGTCATCCACGTGCCACTACACCAAAAGCCTTTTGGTGTGTGTTTTGACTTGTAAAGATAGCATTACGAACGACCAAAACGTTGACCGCTAAATCCTTTTTATTGCAACGGAAAATGGAAATATCTGGTTTTCAGAGCAACCGTGTAGTATTGTAATGAAACATATGCATTATTGTTAAAGTAATCGTGTAGTATTGTACAGAAGAATGAGGATCTATTGCAAAGTGTGATAAAATTAAAAAGTGTAGGAAGCGTGTGACACGTGTCTTCCATCTTATACATAAAATTCGTCCAGGGTAATATGGTTTTTTGACCTGTTTTTTCTTTTCCACCTCAAATTTCAAACGCACGTATCTCTTAAACGAAAAACTTTTAGAAAAAAACCGATTTCACCATAATTTATAAAATTTAATCCTCTTTAATTTGGTATAAATTTTGTTAAAAATTTCTAAATTTTATTTTTGACATATCAAATGGGTGTTAATTTTCTTGATTTTTTGAACATTTTCATCTCTATTTTTTACCCTCATAAATGTCGATTCGTGAAAACTTAAAACATGAAAGTTTTAGATTTCAGTTCACTCTTTACACATATTTTTTAATTACTCGAATCCAATGTCATATGAGTAAGATATCACCCGTTAAAGATGACTTTTTACTCATATTTGTTGCACACAAGGTGTTTGATGAAATGTCTAACTTATATTTTTAGTGTTAAAATTGCATCAAATGCTCTAAATTTTTTTACCACAAAGCATTATTAATCATTTTATTAACATAAGATTCAAAAAGTGAGGTTTTTTAACCGTTAATTTTCTTAAAGAAATGTATGTTTTGTTCATCGCTTAATCTGTTCATCGCTTAGTCTTTGTTCATCGCTTAATCGTGTTCATCGCTTAGTATTGTTCATCAATTAGTCTTTGTTCATTAATAATCTTGTTCAAGACTGATGAGGCGATGCATAATATTAACTGATGAATAAGACATACTTCTGTTCATCAAAACAAGATTTTGTTCATTACATGTCTTCCCATTTCACTTGTGTTCATCAATATCACCAGTTAGTTTTTATTCATTAGTTAACCTTGTTCATCAGTTAGTATTAACTGATGAATAAGACATACTTGTGATGAACAAAAACTGGTGAACAATATTTAATGATAAAAACATGATGAATAATAATTGACACTAACTGATCAACAAAAAACAATAATTGATAAACAAAACATGTTGAAAAACAATCGACACTAACTGATGAACAAAAACAAGTTGAAAAATAACCGACACTAACTGATGAACAAAACAACCTAATAATGAATTTTTTTTATTATTTAGTCTTTTTCATCAGTATTTTAAAATAAAAAAAAAATAAATAGTAATGTTTATTAGTTCATCAGTTATTTTTGATATTGTTCATCAGTTATTTTTAATAACGTTCATCAGTTATTTTTCATAATGTTCAGCAATTAATTTTTATAGTGTTCATCAATTGTCTAAAAGAAATTGTAATGTTCATCTGTTAGTTGTTCATCAGTTCATCGATTAGTCTTGTTCATCAGTTAGTATTGTTCATCAATAAAAAAATATTCATCAGTTCTTTTAGATTTTGTTTATCAGTTTATCGGTATTCAAAAAAAAATCATAATGTTCATCAGTTGTCGAAAAAATCATAATGTTCATCAGTTATGGTCACAATGTTTATCAGTTGGTAGGAAGCCTATTGGGAGAGCTGGATCAAATACGTTTATTGCTAAAGTTTTTAGTAGTTGTAGAAAGGTTAATAGTGGCAAAGATTGTCCTTTCGTCAGTCATGAAGGTAAGACTCCTGCCTCGGCTCATAATTTTTCTGTGAGATGTTATGAAGATTTGAAAAACAAAGTGTATCACATAGAGAATGTGATAGATAAACAAACGGAACAAGAAATAATAGACAACAGGCTACGACTCAAAGTAACTATTTACTCTACTAAATGGCTTACGTTACAAATATGTCCTTTAAGGGGCGGCGATGAACGACCCACTTCATTAAATCGAGGAAATTATCTCGAATTGGTAAAACATCTTGCTTTATATAACAAGGATGTCGGTAGAGTTGTGTTAGAAAAGGCTCCTCAAAATGCCAAGTATACTTCACCGGATATTCAAAAAGAAGTATTGCAAATGTTTGCTATGAAGGTACAAGAAGCCATTTGAGATGAGATTGGGACGACAAAGTTTTGTCTAATAGTAGCTGAATCCAAGAAAGAGCAAATGGATATTGTGGTGAGATTTGTAGACCAAAATGGGTACATCAAAGAAAGGTTTTTGGACTTGGTTCATTTTAAAGATACGAATATACGAATGCACTGACTTTAAAAAATGAGATATTATCTTCTTTATCTCATCTTAAACTTGATGTTCAAGATATTCGAGCTCAAGGTTATGACGGAGCTAGTAATATGCGTGGAAATTGGAATGGGCTAAAAGCATTGATTTTGAATGAATGTCCGTATGCTTATTATGTACATTGCTTCGCTCATCAGTTGCAACTAGCTCTTGTTGCGGCATCCAAAGATGTTTCTGAAGTGCATACATTTTTTAAGCATTTGAGCTTTATTGTTAATGTGATAGGTTCTTCAACTAAGTGTAATGATCAATTACAAGATGCTAAACTTGCTGAAATTTCACATCTAGCTGAAATAGGAGAACTTGAGGGTGGAAGAGGAGCTAATCAAATGCAAAACATTCAAAGGCCCGAAGATACAAGATGGAGTTCACACTTCAAATCCATTTGTAGTTTGATGAGATTGTTTGGTCCAACTCGTGTGGTATTGAATGACATTTGTCTTGGACGGTCTACTGCTTCTCAAAAAGGTGACGCTAAATATGCTCTTACACACTTATTATCATTTGATTTTATTCTTGTTTTGCATCTTATGAAGAAAATAATGGAGATTACGGACAAGCTTTACAAATTTTTGCAAAATAAGTCTCAATATATTGTCAATGCACTGACGTTGGTCTCCACTACAAAGATATTAATTCAAAAACTAAGGGATGATGGATGGCAGTCACTTCTGGATCAAGTAGTTTGTTTTTGTGATAAATATAGCTTCCCGGTTCTTGATATGAGTGTGACTTACAAAGATATAGTTTAGTCTCGTCATAAGAAAGATGATGTGACTGTGGAGCATCATTATCGGGTTGATGTGTTTATTGTTGCTATTGATAGTCAGTTGCAAGAGTTGAATAATAGATTTAGTGAATCCATTTCGGAGCTTCTTCGTCTTAGTGTTACTTTGGATCCAAAGAAATCTTTCAATGCCGATGACATATGTAAATTGGTTTCAAAGTACTATCCTTTGGATTTTACCGAACAAGAGAGAATTAAGTTCAAACTTGAGTTGCAACATTTTGAGCTAGATAGTGATCCACAATTAAAGAATGTTAGTTCACTTTCGGTGTTGTGTAAAGGAGCGGAAAACTGAGAAGTCGGAAATGTATCCTCTTCCTGATAGATTGATTCGTCTCATTTTAACTCTCCTTGTCTCAACTACGACATGTGAAAGAGCTTTTTCAAAGATGAAACTTGTGAAAACAAGACTTCGTAGTACCATGAGTGATGACTTCCTTAGGAGTAGCTTGATTCTTAGCATTGAACGGGAGATTGTTGGTACCCTTTGTATTGAGAAAATAATAGACGATTTCTACTCCAAATCACAACAACGTGTCCAGATGATGAAGAAGCGCAAGGTACAATTTCTTGTTACTCTTAAAGATTATTATTTATCATTAACTTAGCATTTATGCTTTTATATATTGACTATTTTGCGTCACTTGCGTGTTAGTTCATGACAAAGGATTGAAGCTCAAGTGCTCAAGGTTATTAGAAGTCTTATTTAGTTCATGACAAAGTAAATCTCAAGTGCTCAAGGTCATAAGAATTCACATGTTTATTGATTATGTCTTTTGTACTAGTTAACTTAGTCTAAAGATACAAGTTTCTTTTGTGCCAGTTAGTTTAGTCTAAAGAGTTTAGTCTAAAGATGTAAGTTCTTCATCTATTTTTCTAGATTATCATGTTTTGTATGTTTTTCTTCAAACGATGTCGTGATTATTAAAAAAAATTGGCCCCTCTTAACTTGAAATTCCGACTCCGTCCCTGCAAGTGTCGCAATTAAGTATTTCCTCCACGCTCAATTATGTAAAGTATTTTGTGAAACCAAGATTTGCCACGCTATTTTCATGCGTGTACTTTTAGTTTTGCCACACATGAAATCATGGAGATATGCTCTAATCCATATGTATAATTACACCATTTGTTGTAGTGGTGACCAAATACAAAGTTTTGCAATGGTTTACATTGCTATATGATGTAAAAGAGATCGATTTCGGTTCATTACTACTTACTAATTAAATTAGCAGCTATTAACTTACAAATTTGGAACAAAGGAACTAGTTAAGCATTTTAGGAATATCGAGTACGTGAATAACAATGAACAACCTTAATTTTCAACACCACCAACCATATTTAGTTACATAGAGCATTACATAAATCATAAACCAGTCCATCTTCCTAAAGCTACACCAAGGCCAATTAAAGAGAAAAAAGCTTGATATCAGTAAAAATAATCTCCTTTATAGATTATACACCTTATTAGCTGCTTGGATATATCCTCTTTAATTAATAAGAAAAATCATCTTTAGTATATTTCTTTTCCCTCACTCACACGTTCAAACACTACATCAGGTCCATACATTTCATGAATTTTTTATGAGTGAAATATAATTTGGACATATTCATGACTATAGACAGATTGATTGAAACAATGATACATGCACTGTACTTGTGGAGCCAATATACACTCTAACAAGAGTCTTTTGCAAAAGGACATTGATATCTGAAGTAATATATACTCTTCTCGCGACAACTAAGAAAATGTACATACTTTTGTGGAAACTTTCCTATATTTGTAAATAGAAATCTTGTGAAGTCAAGGTTATATGTGTTAACCAAGCTAGGTGGCAAGTATTTTTGCCTCAAAAAGCGATTTTCTCTTTGGCGAATCCCTAACTTTTGCGATTCCCTACCTCCCAAAATATACGACTTCCAATCTGCTTTCTTAGGGTTTCGATTACTTCTTTCTGGTTTTCGTTTTTTTAGGGTTGTTTTCTTTTCTTGTTTGTTGTTATGGACAAGGTTGATGAATTAAACGATGATGAGCCTACTGTTAGTCCTGGTGAGTCGATTCTTCAATCGACAATGAACCCTAATAGTAGTGATTCTCGTTCGATGGACAATCGGAGCCGATTTCACTTGTTTCAAGCCCTAGTCATGTCGCAACTAGTCATGATAATCACGAGGGTCATGATACTTTATTGAAAATTCGTGCTATTGAAAACAAATCTTAGAGGAAAACTTGTTCTTGTGGGTGAGAATGGGCAACCATTAAAACCAACTGGGACAGTGGATGCTACTACTTCTACTGGGGCTTATTCGTTTGAGCATCTTAAGGTGCCGCAGTCATAGAAGGAGCTTGAGGAGATGCTTTCTGCTATCGGTTATTCGAAACCTCCTCAAGATACAAGTGGTCCTATGGCTTCTAATGTTAATGCACATGGGGCTATTGGTATTGAGAAGGATGGTGTGCATGCTTTGAAACAGCCTGCTTCATCGTATGCTGGTGTTACTTCTACTGAACCAATGAAACACATGTCTAACTTTCGTAGGTTGGAATGTAGTAAGAAAGCTAATGGTGTGGATCTTTCTGTCCCGATGAAAGTGGTTGAAGAGGTAAACACTAGGTTTGAGAATACTTTGTATGGGTATTTCCTTGGTAAACGCCTTTGCTTTTCCCCGTTGTTGATTACTTTGTTCGCAATGTGTGGGCTAAGTTTGGTATACAAAAGGTAATGATGAATGCAAAGGGGTTCTTCTTTTATGTTTAATTCAAAAAGGTGTTGATGAAGTTATTGAAAACGGTCCTTGGTTGATTAATAATGTACCTATTATTCTTAAACCATGGACAATGAACACCAATTTACTTAAAGAGGATTTGACCAATATCCGGTGTGGGTTAAATTCCATGAAGTTCCTCTTGCTATGTTTTCGATGATGGCCTTAGTCTCCTTGCCACATTGATAGGCACGCCTAAAGGTTAGATGCCTTCACTAGCCAAATGTGCAAGGACTCGTGGTCATGTAGTAGTTTTGCTAGATGCATGATTGATGTGAAGTCGGATGAGCTTCTTGGGGACGACATTACTTGTTGAGATTCCGTTACTTGATGGGTCAAGTCGACTATAGAGGCGATACGGGTTGAATATGAGTGGAAACCACCGCATTGTGATAAATGTAAGATTTTGGTCATACTCTTATTGATTGTCCTAAAGTTGTTGAACCTCCTACTCAAATTTTCTAAGCGCACAAATGATGGTGCTAATGATGGTTTCAAGACGGTTAATAATAGGAAGAAGGAAAGCAAGGTGGGTCTTCTATTCCGGTCAAGGAGGGTTTTCAAACCTGTTGTGGTAAACAGTTTCAATACCAACCCAAGAAGAAGCCTCCGAACCTAAGAAAGTCGTAGTCACTAAGAAGAATGCTTCGATGTGGCTAGTTCGAGTGGAACCAAGATCGCTACATCTAACCAGTTTGATGCTCTTAATATGGAACATACGGATGCGTCGGTATTCCTTCTAATGACACTATCAAGGATGTGGATTACGGTTGTACAATGGAAGTTAATGAAGATAAGTCTACTAAGGCAGTCTTGCATCACAAGAGCCTCTTGTGAGTGATTTGAAAGAGATGGAGTCGGTAGTGGCTCCTCAAACTAGTGATTCTTGTATACCTACCGCCTCTTCTACTAAGAGAAGTAACCCTTTTCTAAAGTGGGAGAGATTGTAGTGTCCGATTCCAAGATGAGGTTGTTGCTAACCCTTTGATGAGTCGCTAATATATTTGGTGGTGGCCAAGAGTTTGAAGATGAGTATGATGACTATGATTTCGATGACTATGCGAAACAGTTCGTGATCTTCCGGGAATTTGGATGCCTTTAATGCCATGTATGGCACAACGTTTCAAGGTCCTAGGAAGTAATTTTATTTCTTTGTGTCATATGTTATCATTTGAGTAGTGGTTTGTTTTCTTGGTTAGAAAGCAGAAGTATCTTGTTATGTAAGCTCTATGCCTATGTAACGGGTGAGATATGGGATTTCACTCATATCCATTGTACTTAAACGTTTATTTGGTTAATTTATTTACCGGGTGCGTGATTACTCCCTTTACCCAAAAAAGGTTATATGTGTTGAATTTATTTGCAACTCGTTAATTGAGAGAATACAAGATCACGTTAATTTACTCGATTATTCACGAGCCAAAATTTTGTAATCGCAATCGTGAAATAATTTTATTGACAAGTATTCCAAAAATTTGTGGATATTGTATTTTGGGTACTAAACGCTTTTCACCGATCGTTATATTGTTTCTTGAAGTCCGAGAAAGACGAAAAATTGTTTGAACTTGGGGTTTATTCTCTCAAAGCATATTCGGGTTAGCTTCATATCCGACTTTGTAAACTATATTTTTTAATCTCTTAGAAAATGAACTCACACCATATTATGTGCATATATCTCACGCAAATGTTCATACGAGAATATTGAACCCACAACCACTTGATTGATGAGATCTCACGGCATATGAGCATATACAATCAAATACGTACCGCTAGGCTATAAGCCATTTGGTAATTTGTTTACTATCTACAGGGCCGTCCCGAGGCCTATAGTGGCCTAAAGCAAAAATCAAACCGAGGCTTTTAATTTTTTAACTTGTTTCTTGTGTTCGTTGTTTGAAAAATTCATTTTGACATTTTTTTTAACTCTTAGCGTTTATAAATTAAAAAAAATGCAATTTTTTAAACTTTCAAAAAACATGGGGCCTAAAGCGTGTGCTTTAGTGTCTTTGTAGTCGAGCCAACTCTCAATATCTATCACACCTACATGGCTTGGGTGTGTTTGGCGCATATCTTTTAGAAGCATTTAGGATAGGTGAGCGGTGAACATTGTTATTTTTAATGTTCGTTTGGCAAATAGCAAATGTTTTATCTATTTTTACGGAATATTACTTTTCCAAATGCTCCATGATGTATGTTTAAAGTAAATGTTTCAAAAGTTAAGGTACGTGAAACTCTTCTCATATCTCTTGCTTCGATCAGTGCATAATCATAGTTAATTTTGACTTCAAATATCTAATTAGTCATAATTGTTTTACATTCTAGGATGTACATGCACGCACATCTTGTACTTGAGCCCAAATGTTTTCAATAAAACTTAGCTCGTATTGGTCCTACTTACAAGTGTTACAATTACTTCTCCAAATCATATTAAATATTTGGTTTGACTTTTCAATTATTTCTTTCTGACTTTGACTTAAATATTTTCTTTGTGTTATATAGTATTAGATAAAAATAATGCGAGGTGGAAATACATCTAAAACTCAATCTATTCATATATTTTGCATCAAATATTATATAACACAACCAAAAATATTTATAATCAAAGTTAAGAAAAAATACTAAGAAAATTAAAATGGACATCTAATATGGGACGGAGGGAGTATAAGTTAGATGAACACGTATTCTTTCCAATTGCGAAATAATGATATACACTCTTTTGGGTAAAAGAAATAATGATATCCACTCAATCCATGTACAACTTAATAGATATAATTGAATCGGTAATAAACATAAAAAAGTCATAATTGATAAACTATATAGCTTACATATGTAAGGCTCTATATAATGGACCTCTTTTATGCATGATTTCTTGTTGCGTTGATTACAATCGCCATTTATTTGGACATTGCATGAAGTTGGTGGGGTGTTGATGGGTTCGATGCAATGAACCTGTTTTATGCATGAGTTAGTATCGCCTTGACTACAATCGCCACTCATTTGGACACGGCATCCACTTTGCACATTGTTAGCGGGTCGTGTGTTGGTATAAGTGTTAGGTGGTCCAGATGTGAGTGAAGGTGTACCCATGTTCTTGACGAACGAGGAGATGGATTCCCTTGTACATCGCTAAATCCTTTAGTAACGACCGAACTTTCATTGCCAAATCCTTTTTATTGCAACGAAAAATAGAAATAGCTGGTTTCATAGCAATAATAACATATCCTTTATTGTTAAACTAATCATGTAGTTTTGCATATAAACATCCCTCAATTGTTTAATAACTACATAAGTTCAAAACTTTTGACGAACTGTCAATAAAGCTTAGCAACTACTTGTAGGTCATGGCCGACTAAAGACCTGTATTGACACAAAAAGCGTGGGAGCAAAATATTGTTAATTTTTCATTTTTTTAAGCGGTGTCATTTCAATCAAAACTAGTGAGCTGCTATAAAATTCTAATTAAGTTAATAATAGGAGTGGATGATGGTTTGTAAAGTTAATCCATTGATACATTTTTTCATGTATGTTCCAAAGAAAAGAATGGGTCTTCACATTAACGATGAGTAAGTCTTTGTTTGGCCGCTTTTCTTTGAAAACGGTTTCATTGCAAAACTACCAGAGTTCCAAAAAAGAGCCGCATTAACCACTCAAAGAAATTTCATGGTTTATCCATATGCATGTTATCAGTAATGGATACCATTTCCTTCGTGTTGTTAACGAGGAAGTCACTAGTCTTCCAACAAAAAGCGATCTGTTTCCAAAGTTTTCTCGCAATGAAACATGATAAAATGTGGAATTCCGTTTGTTGATATAGCGTTAAACAGGTCATTGCTAGGAGAGTTAACCACAAAGCTTACACTTTCCATTTATGAAAAGAGTTACACTTTCCATTTATGAAAAGAGCATTGGCGGAGAATAAGGGTGCCCCCCCCCCCCTACTTTTTTCCTCATAATTACCGATTTATATTAGGATTATAAAAGTATTTTAAATTGTGCATCATAAAAACTTGGTACCCATATATGGCTAATGAGAAAAAGAGAAAAAGTTAAAGTTTAAAATAAAAACTCTTCTCCTTTGGTTTGCTATTCTTTTCTCTAGTAAAAATTAGTTTCATTTATAATAATTTGACTAGACATGAATGTATAAACGAGTGTTGCACTTTATTCTCGAAATTTTTGGCCCTCCAATCGAGACGGTCAAGCTCCGCAACTGTAAAAGAGACCGGAAGTTGCATGAACAATTAACCACATAGCAATGACCTATTTTACGCTATATGGAATTTATCAATGATCTGTTTCTCCTCATGTTCCATATATGGTGGTAATTAAAGAGAGAAAAGCTTGATATCATTAAAAAATAATCTCCTTTAAAGATTATACACTTTTTTAACTGCTTGGACATATCCTCTTTAATTAATAAGAAAAATCATCTTTGGCATATTTCTTTTCCCTCACTCACACGTTCAAACACTACATCAGGTCCATACATTTGATGAAATTTTTATGAGTGAAATGTAATTTGGACATATTCATGACTATAGACAGATTGATTTAAACAATGATACGTACATACATTGCGGAGCCAATAGACACTCTAACAAGAGTCTTTTGCAAAGGACATGGGTATCTGAAGTAATATATACTCTTCTGGCCACAACGAAGAAAAATGTACATACTTTTGTGGACACTTTCCAACATTCGTAGATAGAAATGTTGCGAAGTCAAGGTTTTATGTGTTGAATTAGTTTGCAAATCTCAATCATAAATACGTTTAGAAGATTACAAAATCACGTTTACTCAATTATTCATGTGCAGAAATTTTATAATCGCAATCGTGAAATAAATTCTGTTGACAATTATTCCTAAAATTTGGGGTTTATTATATTTCGAGCACTAAACTTTTTCACCGACTATCAAGAAGTTGTACAATCTATATTGTTTCTTGTATGTGAGAAAGTGGAAAATTGTTTCAGAACCTGGGGTCTATTCCTCTCTAAAGCACACACGGATTAGCTTCCTATGCGAGTTTGTAAACTATCCTTTTTAATCTTTAGGAAAACAGAACTCACACTATATTATACTACAAATATCTCATGCATGCAAATGTTCATACGAGAATACTGAACCTACAACTACTTGATTGATGAGATCTCACAGCATAAGAGCATATACTACCAGATACTATACGTACCACTAGGCTATAAGCCATTTGGCAATTTGTATACTATCTACAGGGCAGTCCCGAGGCCTACGGTGGCCTAAAGCAAGTTAAAACTGAGGCTTTTAGTTTTTTAACTCGTTTTTTAGTGTCCTTTTAGTTGAGCCAACCCACAATATCTATCACACCTGGATGGATTGAGTAACTGCATATCAACCGCATATTAATTGTGGAGTTGATTAATTGTTTCAAGCCATATGTTTAAAGTAAATGTTTCAAAAGTTAAGGTACGTAAAACTCTTCTCTTATCTGTTGCTTCGATCAGTGCATAATCATAGTTAACTTTGACTTCAAATATCTGATTAGCCATAATTGTTTTACATTTTATGATATACATGCATGCACATCTTTTACTTGAGCATAAATGTTTTCAATAAAACTTAGCTCGTATTGGTGCTATAATCGCCACTCATTTGGACACTGCATCCACTTGGCACATCGTTAACGGGTGGTGCATTGGTATAAGCTTCAGGTGGTCCAGAGGGGATTGAGGTGTACCCATGTTCTTCGACGAACGAGGAGATGGATTCCCTTGTACATCGCTAGACCTTTAGGAACGACCAAACTTTCGTCGCCAAATCCTTTTTATTGCAACGAAAAATGGAAATAGCTGGTTTCATAGCAATAATAACATATCCTTTATTGATAAACTAATCGTGTAGTTTTGTACATAAACGTCCCTCAATTGTTTAATTAACTACATAGATTCAAAGGTTTTGTGGAACTGTCAATAAGGCTTAGCAACTACTTGTAGGTCATGGCCGACAAAAGACCTGTAGTAAAACAAAAAGTGTGGGCGCTAAATATTGTTAATTTTTCATATTTTTTAAGCGTGTCATTTCAATCAAAAATAGCGAGATGCTAGAAAATTATAATTTAATAATAGGAAGATGGTTTGTAAAGCCAATTCGTTGATACATTTTTTCATCTATATATGTTCAAAAAAAAAGAATATGTCTTCACATTAGATATGAGTAAGTCTTTGTTTAGCTGATTTTCTTTGAAAACGGTGTCATTTTGAAACTACCAAAGTTCCCAAAAAGAGCCGCATTAACCACTCAAAGAAATTTCACGGTTTATCCATATTAACGTGGAAGTCACTCTTTCACCACAAAGTGATCTCTTTCTAATGTTTTCTCACGACGAAACATGAGAAAATGTGGATTTCCGTTTGTTGATATTGCGTAAAACAGGTCATTGCCAGGACAATTAACCACAAAGCGTACACTTTCCATACATGAAAAGAGACTGGAAGTTTCCCGAACAATTAACCACAAAGCAATGACCTGTTTTACTCTATATGGAATTTATCAATGACCTTTTTCTCCTCATGTTCCATATATGGTGGTAATTACTAGGACAATTAATTAACCAAAAACGTATACTTTCCATATAGTATAGAATAGGCCATTGCTAAATTCAGTTATACTGCATCAAGTTGCATGAACAACGGAAGTACGTTGTTGACCAAATACAAAGTTGCGCAATGGTTTCTGTTGCTATATGTAAAAGTTACCGATTTCGGTTCATTACTACTTGCTAAATTAAATTGGCATTGACTTAAAAATTTGGTACGGAGGAACTAGTTAAGTATTTTAGCAATATCAATAACAATGAACAACATTCATTTCCAACACCACCATCAACCATATTTAAGTGTACGTTGCTTGTTTTTACCAAAAAGCATCTTACCGCCTCATAACTCTTACCGAGTCAGACGCGGTCAGACGTCACACTGTTTGTTTTTCTCTTCTTGGTCAGATGCGGTAAGAGCCTGTAAGATCTTACTGAGAAAGAGGTGCATGGGTTATCTTATTGCCTTTTAAAACTTTTGGTATCCTTCACTCTCTGCTAATCAAAACTTTTGGTGGGTCCTAGCTATTTCGTTGCTATACTGCTGGTTCATGGGTTCTTAATTTTTGGTTTGCTTTTTTTTTTTTTTTTTTAGATTGTTTGTAGGTGTAGTTTTATCAGAAAACGTTGTGGTTGTGTGATAGTCTGCTTGTGACAATTTTCTGATACTTTGTTTCTACCTATAAGAGTAATATAAGAGATATATTATCAGCATAACTATTTTTTTAGCGTGATTGTACATAAAATTAGAAATCGACCACTAGCTACACCAGGGCGAATTAAAGACAGAAAAGCTTGATATCATTATAAATAATCTCCTTTAAAGATTATAAACTTTATTAGCTACTTGGATATATCCTCTTTAATTAATAAGAAAAATCATCTTTGCATATTTCTTTTCCCTCACTCACACGTTCAAACACTACATCAGGTCCATACAATTCATGAATTTTTATGAGTGAAATGTAATTTGGACATATTACTATATATACTATTTGTCGGGAAGAGAAACCAACCACACGTTTAAACGCCAAGTTTTCCAACTTGGCAGAAAACAACTCAGGCTCAATTGACGCAGTAAGTTCAAATATTAAATGCAAAGTTTCACAACTTGGCAAAACAGTCCACGAGGTTTAAGCGTCATTACAAAATAAGTCCAAACATTAAATGCAAAGTTTCACAACTTAGCAAAAATAGTCCCGAGGTTCAGTGTCACGCAAGTAAGTCGCTGAAGTCAATCCCATTGCGTCGTCGCGGCTTCACACACGTTTATGACTATAGACAGTTGATTGAAACAATGATACATGCACTGTGGAGCCAATATACACTCTAACAAGAGTCTTTTGCAAAGGACATGGATATCTGAAGTAATATATACTCTTCTCGCGACAACTAAGAAAAACGTATATACTTTTGTGGACACTTTCCTACATTCGTAAATAGAAATCTCATGAAGTCAAGGGTTTATGTGCTGAATTTGTTTGCAACTCTCAGTCATAAATTACGTTTAGAAGAATACAATATCATGTTAATTATTTACTGAATTATTCATGTGCCAAAAAAAAATTAATCGCAATCGTGAAATAAATTTTATTTGACAATTATTCCAAAAAATTGTGGTTATTGTATTTCGAGCACTAAAATTTTTCACCGACTATCAAGAAGTTGTACAGTCTATAATGTTTCTTGTAGTCTGGGTGTGTTTGTTTTTTTTTTAAAAAAATCTTACTAACCCTCTTACTCTTACCGGTAAGAGCACTTCCATTAGTAACGGGATAACGCCGTTAACTGGCCAAATAACGCCGTTAACTAGCGTTAAACTGTTGGACCCTATGAGTTATTTCAGCATTAAAGGCGATTAAAAAAAAAAAAACAATTCAAAAAATTTACAAAATCACCCCCTCAACGGCTAGTGACCGTTACTTTTTTAAAAAAATATACAAAAAACCCCCTAACGGCAAGTTTTAATAAAAAAAAATCAAAAACATTTTTTTACCACTATAAATACCCAACTAAAACACCATTTTTTTCACACTTCCATAATTCAAATTCACAATTTATATACTTCCTCTCACACTTCCATTATTCAAGAATCAAGTTCGTTCACAATGGATCCGAATCAATTTGATGAAATTCCTCTGCATTGGTCGGACGTTGATGACGAAACTAACTTCCAATTTATGGTGTCCGCGTACGAGTATCTTCTCCAGTTGGAACAAGAAGAAGCATCTCAACATCCTACTCGTGCTCGTAGCCATATATATCGTGAACGTGAGATTGCGGAAGAACGTCTGCAAACGAGTATTTCGTTGAAGGTTGTAATTATTCAAACCGAATTTTCGTAGAAGATTTCGTATGAGTGAAACTATTCTGCAAATAATTGAAGGTATTGAATCTTATACTTCGATAATATTCGGATCATTTTACTTACTTTAGGCAAACACCGATTGTAGGGTTCGAATGAGTTTAAGTCCTTTAATGAATTGTACGTCGCCATACGGCATTGGCGTCTGACACCTCACCCGACGCATATGATGAATACTTGCAAATGGGTGCGAGTACTTCAAAATTATGTCTTGATAATTTTAACAAATGCATTATTGATTTGTTTATGTCGGAGTATTTAAGAAAACCAACATGGGCCGACATTCAAAAACTTTATCAACAACTTGAAGAAAAACATGGTTTTCCGGAATGCTTAGTAGCGATGATTGTATGCACTGGAATGGAAAAATTGTCCGATGGCTTGGCAAGGCAATTTGCTAGGGTGATAAAAAAATACCCAACAATTATGCTTGAAGTCGTTGCTTCTCAAGATTTATGGATCGACATGCATTTTTGGGATGGCGGGCGAATAACGATATTAATGTTTTAAACCGGGTCTCGTTGTTCGACGACATTCTTCTCGACAATGCCCCACGAGCACATTATATGGTCAATGGAACTAGGTATGAGCAGGGTATTACTTGGTGATGGAATTTATCCACAGGTGGGCAACTTCGTCAAATCCTTCCGGCAACAATTGACGAAAACATACGTACTTTAAAAGGAGACAAGAAAGTGCCGAAAGGATATCGAACGTACTTTTGGTGTGCTTCAAGGCCGTTAGGGTATACTACAACAACCAACGCGTCAATGGGAAATTGTCACGATCGTAGAATCATGTATTCTTGCATTATTTTGCATAACATGATTATAAAAGATCAAAAATTTGCATTACATGACTATAACGAAGTGTGGGTTGATCCGTTAGCAAATTTGAGGCAACGAAGATGGGTTGAAAGATGTGATACTCACGATCGTAAGGCAAAAGAAATACACGACCAACAACGATACCCAACTCCAACAGACCTTATGGAGCATGTTTGGCGAAAGAATCTTGAGCGACATGAACAACAACAAGAGAGCGACGATGATGAATAAGTATTTGCTATGTTTTGTTATTTTTTTTTTGTTGGAATTTTCTTTAGTTATTTTATATTTGGTATTGTAATATGTTTAAGTTAAGGTTATGTTTTTTACTATATGAAGTGTTTGTTTTAGTTTAGGGGTTGAAATTGAAAATATGAAATGTTAAAGTTTAACTTGGGATGTTATTGATGTGGGTGTTTTTTGGAGATGTTAAGGTGAAATGTTAAAGCTGATGTGGCGCTGACGTGGCTGGTGTTAAACTATAACTTGAGTTACTAATGTAAATGCTCTAAGAGGAGGACAAACGTTTTGCTTGTTTGATTTTTCTTTTAAGTAAGACTCGCTTAGACATATAACATCTTACTCGAAGAAGAGGGGGGACTTGTCTTCTTGCCTCTTACTCGTTTTTAAACTTTATATAATATATTTGATTGTTTATTAACTATGTTATATTTATGATAAAAGTCTTGTTTCATATTCACATAAGTTATTTATTATCGCATTGCGTTGGTTTAATAAACAAATTGCAAAACGAGCACTTAAAATCATTCTGGACACTTATACAAAACAAACAACGTTATTTCGTTCAGATTTAGACTTTTTAGCCACCTCTTACCAGTAAGATATGGTAGTCAGATTCAGACACAAAACATCTTAATGAAACAAACACAGTCTAAGAAAGTCGAAAATTTGTTTCAGAACTTGGGGTCTATCTCTAAAGCACATACCGGGTTAGCTTCCTTCTGGCAGTTTGTAAACTATCTTTTGATTTAATCTTTTAGAAAAACAGAACTCGCGCTGTATTATAGTACAAATATCTCACGCATGCAAATGTTCATACAATAATCACTACAACATCGACCGGTTACCCCAGCGACATTTGGGGACTTTCCCAAGCGACATGTCATTGGAAACCTTCCCAAAGGACATGTCGGGGGGAATCGTCATGGGAAACCTCGTGAGTTGTATCCCCAACGACAATCCCCGGCGACGACGTGGGTCCCACTCAATTTTCAGTCAAAGAAGCAGTGCCACGGTGGCATATTATCCCCAGCGACATGTCGCTGGGGAATCATCGGATTAAGCTAAATGATTAACACGCCTAATTAACACTAACGATAATTGTTAATTTTCCCCAGCGACATGTCGCTGGGGAAACTATGGTTATGTGTTGACAAGTCAACGAGTGAGCATACTATCCCCGGCGACATGTCATTGAAACTCTAATTTCTCGTTGACTTGTCAACATTTACTAGGTTTATCCGGCGACGTGTCGGGAAAATCTACATTTTTTTAAATACGACTGCATAGCGAGCGATTTCAATTTTTCCGGAATTTTCCTAAAAATCTACCAAATAAACTCGTACCAAAACCCAGATAGACTCACCACAACTTGTACCAAAACACAAATACAATATAACGGATCAACGCAATACAAATACATCACAACTTTTACATAAACATGACTTAAAAGTCAATATGTGCATTGATAGATAGGGAAACAAGTGTTTAAATGTCGCCAAGATGAACCTAATAATATATAACACAACTACCTAAAGTACCAATGTAGCATACTAATAATATATAACACAACTACCTCTCGTCGTCGTTATACTCATCACCGCCAGTATCCTCGTCATCACCACACCCACCACTCCCGCTAGCACCACCCGACTCAAAGTCCCTAAACATATCCGCGTATCTGTCGTCGCTTCTAAAGAGACTCATCATAAAGTCTACCTTTCTGTGCATGCTCTTGAGCGACTTGTCGGGGGCGGGCATACTTGGTCTGGATGTGGCCCGTGATGGCAATACCCGACCCACACAGGGAATATGCCCACGAAGCTTACCCCCTCTTGCCAACGAATTTATCTGATCCTCCGTATACTCACCCGTAGCCTCAAGCTTTTTCATCTCCTCCTATGTAGTGACAAAAACACAAGATAGTAAATATATTAGTCGGGTTGCTACATTATTTCTTGATAATTCATTAAAGTGTGTTTTGTAACAAAACTTACATATATCCGTGGTCCTCATCGTTAGGAATACCCACCAACAAATGTGTTCGCCAAAAAGTGTCGATGAGTGAAGGGTACTCACAGTGTCGAGGCACTGCCTCTGTACATACACACGCATATAAGATGAATAATTTTAAAACGACAAATCATAACACACCAAAGCGTATAATCGATATATATGTATATATGCATGTAAAATAATTATAATGTTTATTACCATGTCATCTCGAAGCGAGCCAATGACGGGATCCTGTCGAGATATGACCTTGCTCTTTGCTTAGGTTTAGCCGATTTGTGGCAGCTCGAGCAAGGTTCTTGGGATCATTCAAAACTTAATGTACTCATCCCATCACCATCATAATCTCCTCGGGACGTGCCTTTGATCGCCTCCACATCGTAATTCCGGTGGTGGGGTCTACCTTCCAATGCTTTGCCTTGAAAGAAGCCTTGTTGGTATTGTAGGCTTTTTGCAAGTGATTGTTGATGCCTTCGTAGATCTCGGTCCAGCGGGAGGATTCCATGTGCGGCCTGAGATCAAACAAGGTCTGCAATCATATACAACAAAACGAAAACAAAGTTAGAGATATAATTTATATATTTATTTATATGATATAAATAAATAAGCGAATTTAGCTAAATATACACAATTAAATAAATGAACACGATAATGAAATAAACATAAAAGGATAATCGACCCCAATATACGAAATGATCGCCGCCTTCTTCTCCTTGGGACCTTCTCCCAAGAAGGGTAGTAAAGCAGCACACTCCTAACGACCTCCCGATGTAGTTAGACCGGTGAGCCGCATGGGGCCGAGAGGTTTAGGATTTGTTTGTCACCCACATCAAAATTGATCGAGGCGGGACCTTTTTTCGTGATTGCCTTTAGCGAAGGTTAGGGTCTTATCGCGGTATTCACCGCCCTCCCCCCGCCGCCTAAATTGGGCTTTCGTTTACCTTTGCCGCAAAATCAAGTTAGTGATAAAGTCATAAAAATTTAAGGCAAGCAAGTTCAATATATGTATCAAATTTATGCTTGTATTACAATAATCCGAAATTCTTACCTCGATTAATGAAGGTCGCGACAAAGAACCGTGGTGGTCTGTGATGCGGAGGGGCGATCCTCACCGCCACCGTCATCGCCAGTGGGACCGTGCAACATCTGCTGACGACATCCATACAAGTACAATTAGCATAAGATATAGAAATTCATGAACAAAATAATATAAGCATGCACACATCCAAATACATACACATCCAATAAATATACACATTTAAACAATCTACAACAATTTCATTCATTCATTCAAATATATAAGTGTATTTTGCAAGTTACAACTCAAGATCAATCTTCTTCTTCACTAGAATAAACTTTCTCAACACCATCATCATCAACATTGATGAGGGCTTCAACATCAGAATCTGCTAAATCATGAGGAAGGGCGTCTTCATCAGCAATAATATCATCGTCTTCGTCAGGAACATCAATGATATATGGCGGTGCGTCAACCACCGTTGATTGACCATCTATATGCAAGGTCGCATTATCCAAGTCATTCAAACTAGTAGAAAGTAGGAGATCAGATGAGTTGTCGAAATGTATAATATCAGGATCGTCCTCTACCACGATGACACCCCCATCGGAAAACTTTTTATGATTAACATGTTCGACGACCTTCCGGTGGGGTTTCGTCTTATCTTCAAGGTAGAAGACTTGTTTGACTTGTGTTACGATAATGTATTGGTCATCTTTAAATGTCTCAAGCCTGCAGTCGACGATTTGTGTCATGTTGTTTCTAAAGACAAGTTTTTTGACTTTACGTCCTTTGTTGCTAGTGTCGAACCACTTAACTCGGAACAACGCAACTTTGAACAACAAATACTTAAACTCGAGGATTTCTTGAAACTGACCATAATACATTTCTCCGTCACGGCCAGGCGAACAAATGCCGTTGTTTTGAGTTGTGCGATGTTCATCACGGTTGTGCGACATACCTCACACCGTTGACTACACAAGAGTTCTTGAGATTGGAGTCCATGATGGTCCATTAGCCAAAGCGAATAACTTCGTGGTTGTGCTAACCTCTCGAGTCTTGGTCATTGTCTATGTGGCGTTGACGGATCTATGAAGAAGCGAGGATTAGCTAGATAGAGAACACAAAATATGATCTTTGTTATTTTTATAGTTAAGTAGACAAATTAAGTCTTAAGTTTACTGCGACCCAAACCGATCGGAATTCTTCTTGCATGTCTTTGTTAGGAAATAAACTGAAAACGTTCATGGTATTAGAATAAGTCGTCGAAATGATAAGTTAAGAAAAAGTTTCAAATAAAAAGCGTACCTCTTGAATCGGGACCGTGCGTGTCGATCTCGTGGATCATGAAGTACATACCATTTCACTTTTTTCAACTCTTGGGCATCAAACCTAATAAATGACCGTAAACCAATCGGTTTACATACCGATCGAAACACCTAAAACCGACACGTTGGGGAAGGGGGGTCCACATTACGGTCGGGACGATTAAATTTCGTGGTAACATCCCGAAAATAATGAGAACTGAAAGTCAATGCTTCTTCAACAACATAACCCTCATGAATCGAACCTTCCGCTTAGCTTTATTATGAACATAACCTTTAGCTTCTTCATGTATCTTTCAAATGGATACATCCACCGGGGCGAATAGGCGCGCCAAGAGCCTCTATGGGTAAATGGATAACCAAGTGAACCATAATGTCAAAGAAAGCGGGAGGATATATGAGCTCAAGCTCGCATGAATATCGACCACCTTGATCCGAGCTTTCAACATGTCATCCTCCATCAAAGTTGCGAGCATATTTGCTTAAAAAGGAACAGCTCAATTAATGGTTTTGCAATCTTATCGAGCAAGTAATTTTGAAGTCCGTAAGGAAGTAAGCGTTATCATTATATGACAGTCATGAGACTTGAGCTGTTATATTGGTATCATGTCGGTCACTTTGTGCTTGAAGCATGATCCGAATCCATCCGGTAGTTTAACTCCTTTGATGTCTTGACAAAACTTGTTTCGGTTCTCGGTGTGAAAGAATCACGCACTGAGGCTTCAAGCACTTCCCGTTTTTGGTTTGGCCGAGCCACAAGCCACAAGCCACTTCGAATGCCCAACATTTGAAAGTCTTGTCTTGCCTTGGCGGTGTCTTTAGATTTATCATTCATTAACAAAGTGTTCAAGATGGCCTCCAACATATTTTTTTCGATATGCATGATGTCTAAATTGTGTCTTAGTGAAAGAAAAGACCAATACTCAAGCTAGTAAAAAATAGACCGTTTAGTCCAGTTAAGCTCGACATGAACATTGCGTTTTATCTTCACACCTCGATGAGTGTGTAAATACTCATCATTTTGTACAATATAAACCAAAATCATCTAAAACACTCGAAAACACATCAAAATGATCAAAATATCACAAATCGGTGTTTTATGTGTTTTAAATGCAAAAATATCAAAATCGGATGAAAAACATATCAAATTTGCAAAATGGCGCTTTAGTCCCCAGTTTCAAAAAGTGTCAAAAAACAGGTCCTAAGCACTTATTTTAAAAGTAAAGTCACCAAAGGTTCTTTTGAAATCATAAATTGTCATATTTAGTCCTTTGGTGAAAAATCTAAAAGTTTTGAGAAAATTACAATTTAGTCCACGAAAATCCAAAATGGTCAAAACTAGTCCTTGGAATTTTCACAATTCAAAACTAGACCTTGGTCTATTTAAGGTTGTCAACATTAGTCCTTGGATTACATCTTCATAACTTACATGATTGGTCCCTTGGTTTCAAAGAATTACAAATTTGGTCCTTTGTGTTAATATTACAAACCAACCGGACCTTAATTAAATATCCAAGCCCAATCCTAAACACCTTGGCCCAATCCACTTATTACCCAACCCGGTCCAATCCCACAACCCGACCAACCCAAACCCACAATTTAAACATAAACAAACCCCCCTTTATACTTCCTTCCCGACAACTTGGTCTGAACCATTCCCTACCATCAACCCACCTACACTACCATGTCTCCCCTCCTCAACAAGCCTCCAAATGCATTTAATGCATCCCCTCTCACTCAACCTCCCATATCAAATCACTTTTTTTCCCGCCAAAACCAACAAATGGCTAAGATTGCTCAGAGTGATCCTAGGGTTCAAACATCGCGGGATATGCTCGAAAAAAGAAAGAGATAGACTTATGGAGCATATAAGGAAGAGAGTGAAGCAAGAGGGTAGTAGTTAGTTAGTTTAAAAAACAATGTATGTCGAATTTCATTTTCTTAGACTTAAATAGTTTTGTATTTATATTTTCAAGCTCCATTGTACTCAAGAAAGGTTTTCCAGTGTATTGCAACTCATATCAAGTTTCAATTTAAGCTTTTGTTTTCATTTAATATCTTGTCTCAACTGTTGAAATTTTCCAAGTTAAATTTTGTTGTTAAAATCTCAAAAAGCCTAATTATCATCTCAAACAAGCTTCTATAAGCTATTCATAGCTTTTTACAAGCTTGTATTTAAGGTTCAAGTAACTTTGGTCATTGGTCAACGAAAGTCAAAGTTGCGGAGTGGGTTTGATTAATTTGAATTAGTAATAGATCTGGGTGAAAATGAGTTGAGATTTGGGTTAAGTTATTGTTCTAATGATCTCATAAGCAAGCCATAGTGGCTGGATTTATGTAAGCTTCATCTTATTTGCAAATTTGTTTCAATACTGTTGAATCTACTTATGTAGAGTTAATCACTGTTTGATTGTTATTGTGTTTGAACCTGCTGCATTTAGGTGTTTTAGTGTTATTGTGATTTGATTTGATAGTTAGTATGGTTCAGTTTTGAGGTTTGCTAGTAATTGATTGCTTAACTACCCTTAAACCAGTGTTTGGATTAGATCCGTTTGTTAAGCTAATGATTGATTCAGTAGGTTAGTTGTATTGATATAAGTTTACTTAGGTCTAGTGAATACAAATCAGTCTTGTTTTTGCACTCAAATTCTCAAATAGTCAATTTTCATTCTTAACTGTTCTTGCATCCTCAATTGTTAAAATCAGTAGCTCAAAACTTGTATTTAGGCTCAAATCAAGTAGATCTAGCTTTCCTTAATCATCATTAACCTTTAAACATCAAATTCAGTTAATTACTTTGGATTAAAACTCAAGAAAGTCAAACATAGAATCTGTTTTCATAAGTCAAAATTATGCATAAACCAGTTTTAAGTAGATCTTGCAGTTTGAATATTGAGTTCATTTCAAGGAGTTAGAGGCTCATATTTGGTCTAAATGTAGTGGCGGTGTTCTTTAGGACTGCACCAACGGTTTTAGATTAGCTTATTAAATAAGCTTGTAAACAAGCTTAAACAAAGAATGGTCTTTACCGATTTGCTTATTCTAGCGACTTTCTCTAATCATCAATCTGAGCTTTAGGCTTGTTAGGATTAGGTTTAGTTAGTTGCTTCTAGCTTATTTTGATAGACATTAGCTTAAGTTGCTGTTTGGTTGCCTAATTAGCTTGTTAGCTTATTTTCCTAGCTTATTTTCACAACAGTTTCACTATAGCTTGCATTTCTTACACATGAGCTTCTAGTTTCTTATTTTTCATAGGTTCAAATTATCATTTTAGAATTTTCCTGAGAATTTCAATATTTTTGGTCAACTTTTGCTATTTTTCTCATTTTAAAGTAGTTTTAATCACTTTTTAATAGCTTTAATTTGCAATTAATTGAGAAAAAGTTCAAAAAAAATAATTTTTCAATTTTAATAGTTTAAGATAAATATAAAAAGCATAAAAATATTTTTCCTATTTTTCCCTTTTATTTGGTATTTTTCATAATTTAAATTAGATTTAAATAGTATTAAATTCATAGAAAATAGAAAATTAATCGAAAATTACAAAATAGTTTTGAAAATTCTATTTTGATATTTTAGATTTTCCTAAGTTTTAATTCTATTTTTCTAGCTTTATTTCCTATTTTCTTGTATTTTAGGTAATTATTTATTAGTTAGAAATAGTTTTTAATTTATAATAATTAATTAATTAGTCATAAAAATCATTTTATTTTTCTAAATATTTTCTTTTATCATTAGGTTTGTTAAAATGTATTTTCATATTTTTAGGATTTATATTGTATAAGTTTCACTTTTTATTTTGTACGCTTCGTTTTTTATTTAAACGTAAGTTTTAAGTTTTAAGTTTTAAAACGTTCATCACTTTAAATATAGTGATAGCGTTTATTTAATAGATTTTATCTTTTAATCTTCTTTAATTTGCATTTAAGCCGTTGTAATTTGTTGGCTTTTCCTTAGTTATAATCATATCCACAAATCTCCTTTCCCGCTCAAATCTCGCGATCACTATACGTTTGATAATCCATTGCATAGCTCGTTGGGACATAACGACCGGGAAACTCTATACTCCTCGGATCCTCATTGCATTTGGTTTTTAAGCAGTTTTAAGTCGGTTACGGTTGGCCATTCACAAGTGGCGGGCTCGTGTGATTAGACTTGACCGTTTCGCACGATCAAATTTTTGCCGCCACGGGAGTCAGTCTTGATAATCTTACGTCTAGCGATTAGTGATTTGGATATTCACTCTTTGTTTATACCATCCATATGTGTTTATATTTTCTTTTCAAAATCCAAAAGATTTTCATTCTTTGGTTTTGCAAAATGTTTTCAAAAATACCAAAACATTCATCTTTACCCTCTTACCCATTTTGATTCTTTATCCCTTTACCCTCTATCCATTTGATTCTAACTTCTTCTATTCTCATGGAATCTCTCGAGGCACGATGCGGGACGAAGTTGAAAACTTCGACTTTATCACAAATGTCAAGAATTGAGTTGTTCGTGATGATCCATTCATTCTGCGTAGGAAATGGAGCGAGAAACCGGGGTGACAAAGGACCAAGTACTTCCTTTTGATAATGGGAGTTCTAATCGTCCAACCTACGGTTATCCAAAGTTCTAAACCCTCGCTTGCTCCTAAGCCGCCTAGAATTGATTCTAAACTTTCACGATTTACGGTTAAGAGCAAACATGCGAATTTAGACCGTGACTAGCAAGAATGACTTGCTTAATCTTCACGCTTCTCAAGAACCGAACCGAGACCATAACGGAAGTGGTGGAAATTGCTAGCTCTCAAAGCACACCACTTGTCCCACCTCCCGATTTTTCTCGAATGTTCTTGAGACTTGATAGTCATTCGGTCACCATGTTGGTTTTAATGATTCTTTGAATACACCGATTCCTCTTCATAACTATCAAATGCAATCGTTTATTCCTTGTGTCGGTTGTGGTGAGCCTCTTTTTGGTTCACCACATCGTTGGTGTACATGTGTACAATGTGGTAATGATATTCATAACGGAGTTGTTTGTTTTGTGGTTCGAGGAATTCATTTGATTATGATCCTAATCCGAACTCATTTAACGACCCTCAAACCTTTCCAATTACCCACCCCACCGACTTATCTTCATATAACCAACAGCTTTTATTGTGAATTTTGTGGAGGTCCTCACCAAGGATTTGAGTGTCAATCCGAAACACGTTTGTCTATGAACAGTTTCCGGTGATGCTCGTAGTTTTGGGTATAACCAAAATCCATATGATTCACCATCCGCACTCAGCAGCTTTCTTGTTGTAGTCTGTGGAGGTCCCCATTTCACTCGATTGTCAAATAGGAACCCGGTTCCTTGTAACAATCATGACTCTTACATGAATGACAATTCCCAACCTCCACAAAGATTATACGGTTCAAACTCCACCCGAGCCGTTATCTCAAGAAATCTCCGAGATTTTGAAACCATAATGAAAACACTTGATGATATGATTCAAAACTTTAAGAATCAAGTGAGTGGTGAAAAGACCATAGGAGAATTGCTAAGAGCGAGAAGAACGAGAGGCTCGCAAATCTAGGGAAGAATTATTAATCCTAGAGCATGCGCCCTAAGACGTTCCCAATTTCTCAAGGCGGCTCTATATGATGATGACGAGGAGAGTTTTATCCTTTTACGAGATAATACTTCTCAACTCCCTCGATCGGTTGATATCCCGGTTGAGATTCCATCTCAAACAACTGCTATCACACCCGAGATTCACACTCACTCTCTTATTATGGGGGCGAGCATCTTGACACTATTCACGAAAAGGAATCGGACGAATTCATAAAGTCTAGTGTTGAGAACCTTGTCCCAATCCCAAGAGAGTCACAGGGAATTCTTGATCATGTGTGTGATATCCTCCTCCTCTTGTCTTCCAAAATGATCATGTTGAGATGTCCTCCGATTCGATGATGATGATTCGTTATCTTGTGGAGACATCATTTATGTGGAAGATTCACCTTCCGAGCTTGTTAGCTTAGAAGAAGAGAATGATGAAGTTATCGACATCGAAATCAAAGATGAAGCTCTTGAGCAACATTATTGAATGTCGGTCTTCTCATTTCTAAAATCGAGGCTTTCAAAGAGAAACCTATTTCATCTCCTATCCCCACTAAGGGTAGTGACATTCTTTCGATGATTCTATTCCGGAAATGAAAGCCTTTGTTTTGATAATGTGGGAGAGAAGATTAGTGGCAGCACCACTTCTCATTCTCATAATTCTCTCCTCGATCATGAATCATTCACTTTTGAGGAGTTCGCTAGTGAACCCACTCATATCAATTCGAATATGATTCATTCACCTTCATGGAGTTCTTGATGAACTCACTCATATCATATCTCCATGGAGTATGATAATTTCTACTTTGATCTAGACACTCCATAATTGTCTTGATCACATAAGCTTAAATGATGAGATTCATAATCCACGAAATTATGGATCCTCCTATAGAGGAAGATGAGTTAGTCATAATGTTTATCATGATTTTCTTTCTCTTCTTCACCTATCCGTGACTTCTCCTGTTCTTCACTCCTTCGGAATGAAGACATTATCTTGATCCCGGCATTTTCATTTATCATTTTGAGCGGTTCTATGTATATCTCATCGGTGTGGAACTTTCACGTGCTTCAAATGTTTGTCCAAACATCTTGAATGAAAGTCCGATGGAGATTGTTTCTTCCACTTTGCTTCCCATGAACCAATGAATGCGGGATCGAGTCAAGCTAGCGACTCGGAAATCAAAAACAAGAGCACACACCATATGGGTTTTCACCCATATTTCGACTTCTTACCCTTTCTACCACCTAAGTGGGGGTTTGCCCACATGTTTTGTATATAAAATTTCAAAAAAAAAAAAAAAAAAAAAAAAAAAATCTTCTTTCAAATAATGGCGTAGTATTTCCCTTTCACGTTCTTTGTTTCGGCATAACACGCGGTACTTTGAATATTGAGGCAATATTCATTTCTAAGTGTGGGGAATTCTCACGAATTTTATTATATAATTATACCAATTCCCGTTTTTGGCCAAAATTTTTTTTGGAGTAAGTGTTTACACTTTCTCATCTTGGTTATCGATCCGCCATGTCTATAAGACAAAAGGATTGGCTAATCCAGAGCAAACGGCTCTTGGTAAAGATATCTCAAATCCGTTGACGACTTGCAATTTGCCCAAAATTGTATGGTATTCAACTCGCCATATCCTAAAAAGTGAAGAGTTGGCTAGCCCGCAAGTTTATGGCTTGTGGTAAAGGCGATGGAAAATCCATAATTGGTAATCACTCACCAAAGATAATATTGATAATTTATCTAAGAGTTGGCTAGTCCGTAAGGTACGGCTTCGGTAAAGACAAAATCAAATCCGTTGAAAGTCGGTGGTTTGCTCAAAATCACATGGTTATCAAGTACCATGGTTCTTACTTGAACTAAACATTTGGCTACTCCGAAGTAATGGCTTTTGGTAAAGAGTTTAAAATCCATTATGTTTTCTCAAATCATTGCTAGGGACTAGCAATATCTCGATGTGGGGATTGATGAGTGTGTAAATACTCATCATTTTGTACAATATAAACCGCAAAATCATCTAAAACACTCGAAACACATCAAAATGATCAAAATATCACAAATCAGTGTTTTATGTGTTTTAAATGCAAAATATCAAAATCGATGAAAACATATCAAATTTGCAAAATTGCGCTTTAGTCCCCAGTTTCAAAAGTTGTCAAAAACAGGTCCCTAAGCACTTATTTTAAAAGAAAAGTCACCAAAGGTTCTTTTGAAATCATAAATTGTCATATTTAGTCCTTTGGTGAAAAATCTAAAAGTTTTGAGAAAGTTACAATTTAGTCCTCGAAAATCCAAAAATGTTCAAAACTAATCCTTGAATTTCACAATGTCAATAATAGTCCTTGGATTTTTAAGATTGTCAAAACAAACCCTTGGATCATAAATTCATAACTTACATGATTGGTCCCTTGGTTTGGAAGAATTACACAAGAGGTCCTTTGTTTATACTTTCACAAACCAACCGGACCTTATGTTATTATCCAAACCCAAACAAACACCTTGGCCCAATCCACTTATTACCCAAATACCCAATCCCACAACCCGACCAACCCAATGTTTAAAATAAACAAGCCCGCCCCTTTATACTTCTTCCCGACAACTTGGTCTCCCAACCACCCTCCCAACCTACCTATCCCCACTCTACTACACCCTGTCTCCTCTCCTCACCAAGCCTCTCAATGCATTTAATGCAAAGCCTTTCCTCACTCAACCTACTATCAAAATCAAGATTCCCGCCAAAACCAACAAATGGCCAAGATGGCTCAATAGGCATCCTAGGGCCTTGATATTTATCGCGGGATCCACTCGAAATGAAAGAGATAGACTTATGGAGCATATAAGGAAGAGAGATGAAGCAAGAGGGTAGTAGTTAGTTAGTTTAAAAACAATGTATGTCGAATTTCATTTTCTTAGACTTAAATAGTTTTGTATTTATATTTTCAAGCTCCATTGTATTCAAGAAAGGTTTTCCGAAGGTATTGCAACTCATATCAAGTTTCAATTTAAGCTTTTGTTTACATTTAATATCTTGTCTCAATGTTGAAATTTTCCAAGTTAAATTTTGTTGTTAAAGTCTCAAAAGCCTAATTATCATCTCAAACAAGCTTCTATAAGCTATTCATAGCTTTTTACAAGCTTGTATTTAAGGTTCAAGTAACTTTGGTCATTGGTCAACGAAAGTCAAAGTTGCAGGAGTGGGTTTGATTAGCTGAATTAGTAATGGATCTGGGTGAAAATGAGTTGAGATTTGGGTTAAGTTACTGTTCTAATGATCTCATGAGCAAGCCATAATGGCTGGATTTATGTAAGCTTCATCTTATTTGCAAATTTGTTTCAATACTGTTGAATCTGCTTATGTAGAGTTAATCACTGTTTGATTGTTATTGTGTTTGAACCTGCTGCATTTAGGTGTTTTAGTGTTATTGTGATTTGATTTGATAGTTAGTATGGTTCAGTTTTGAGGTTTGCTAGTAATTGATTGCTTAACTGCCCTTAAACCAGTGTTTGGATTAGATCAGTTGGTTAAGCTAATGATTGATTCAGTAGGTTAGTTGTATTGATATAAGTTTACTTAGGTCTAGTGAATACAAATCAGTCTTGTTTTTGCACTCAAATTCTCAAATAGTCAATTCTCATTCTTAACTGTTCTTGCGTCCTCAATTGTTAAAATCAGTAGCTCAAAACTTGTATCTAGGCTCAAATCAAGTAGATCTAGCTTTCCTTAATCATCATTAACCTTTAAACATCAAATTCGATTAATTACTTTGGATTAAAACTCAAGAAAGTCAAACATAGAATCTGCTTTCATAAGTCAAAATTATGCATAAACCGGTTTTAAGTAGATCTTGCGCTTGAATATTGAGTTCATTTCAAGGAGTTAGAGGCTCATATTTGGTCTAAATGTAGTGGCGGTGTTCTTTAGGACCGCACCAACGGTTTTAGATTAGCTTATTAAATAAGCTTGTAAACAAGCTTAAACAAAGAAGGGTCTTTTCTTGATTGCTTATTCTAGCGCTTTCTCTAATCATCAATCTGAGCTTTAGGCTTGTTAGGATTAGGTTTAGTTAGTTTCTTCTAGCTTATTTTGATAGACATTAGCTTAAGTTCTTTGTTTGGTTGCCTAATTAGCTTGTTAGCTTATTTTCTAGCTTATTTTCACAACAGCTTCACTATAGCTTGCATTTCTTACACATAAGCTTCTAGTTTCTTATTTTCATAGATTCAAATTATCATTTTATAATTTTCCTGAGAATTTCATAATTTTTGGTCAACTTTTGCTATTTTTCTCATTTTAAAGTAGTTTTAATCACTTTTTAATAGCTTTAATTTGCAATTAATTGAGAAAAGTTCCAAAAATAATTTTTCAATTTTAATAGTTTAAGATAAATATAAAAGCATAAAAATATTTTTCCTATTTTTCCCTTTTATTTGGTATTTTCATAATTTAAATTAGATTTAAATAGTATTAAATTCATAGAAAATAGAAAATTAATCGAGAAAATTACAAAAATAGTTTTGAAAATTCTATTTTGATATTTTAGACTTTTCTAATTCATAATTCTATTTTTCTAGCTTTATTTCCTAATTTCTTGTATTTTAGGTAATTATTTATTAGTTAGAAATAGTTTTTAATTTATAATAATTAATTAATTAGTCATAAAAATCATTTTCTTTTTCTAAATATTTTCTTTTATCATTAGGTTTGTAAAATGTATTTTCATATTTTTAGGATTTATATTGTATAAGATTCACTTTTTATTTTGTACGCTTACGTTTTAATTTAATTTAAGTTTTAGTTTTAAGTTTTAAACGTTCATCATTTTAAATATAGTGATAGCGTTTATTTAATAGATTTTATCTTTTAATCTTCTTTAATTTGCATTTAAGCCATTGTAATTTGTTGGCTTTTCCTTAGTTATAATCATATCCACAAATCCCTTTTCCCATTCAAATCTCGCGATCACTAAACGTTTGATAATCCATTGCATAGCTCGCTGGGACATAACGACCCAGGGAGACTCTATACTCCTCAGATCCTCATTGCATTTGGTTTTAGGCTGTTTTAAGTCTGTTACGGTTGGCCATTCACAAGTGGCCGGCTTGTGTGATTAGACTTGACCGTCTGAGACCAGATCAAATTTTTGCCTCCATAACTCGGATGTTTACCCTTCACACGCGTTGGCAATCTATCAAGTTGAGCCAGATTACATCCCGGCCAAATTCTTCAGGAGGATATGCGTTATCGGTTTGGCCATTGAATTCAAGTGAGCGCCTCCATTTATGAGGCTTCGTTAAGAATCTTCTATGGCCAAAATAAGTCGCTTTGCTTAACACACGAGCAGATGGAGTGTCTTTATTACATGTAGGGCATGCCTTGTAACCTTGCCCACTCCACCCGGACAAACTACTTGACGGGAAAATCATTGATGGTCCATAAAACCATCGCTCTCGTATTGAACTTACGGCACGAGGCAACGTCTATAGTCTCGACACCTTTCTTGTCCCATAAATCCTTGGTCCTCAATCAAAGGCCTCAAGTAAACATCAATGTCCTTGCCGGGATTTAGGACCGAGGAACAACGTTAGCATAAAGAACTCTCTTTCATACATAACCACGGAGGCGATTGTATGTTGTCAATATCACCGACCACATCTTTGTAGGCGACTAAGGTTGCCAAGCGGTTGAAACCATCGTGACCAACCCTAGTCGAACATTTCTTGGTTCTTTTGCAAAATCTGGATACTTTGTGTCAAATTTCTTCCATGCTCCACCATCAACGGGTGTTGCATCTTCAAGACTCCGTGCACACTTTCGGTAGCATGCCAAATCATATCCTTTACGGTGTGACTAGACTTGTACAAACGTTGTAGTCTAGGAATGATCGGAAAATAACGCAACACCTTCTTAGGAACTTTCTTCCCGTGTGTTCTTGTCTTTCCATCTACTCGTATTCTGACCGGACAAAAATCCAAATCTTTGTTCTTGTCTCCCGAAATAAGCGACAATCGTGTTCACAAGCATGTATCGACTCGTACCCTAACCCAATCGTTTTAAATGTCTTCTTTATTGAATAGTATGATGGTGGGAGCTTGAATCCTTCTCGATGGGAAATACATTTTGTAAAACTCTAACATTTCATTAAATATAGAATCAATCAATCTACCTTTAGCCTTAAAATAGGTAAACTTTGCCATAAAGTCTAATCGAGTCACATAGTCACAACCGAGTCTGACTCCTCGTTGGCAGCATATAACTCTTCAAACTCGTTACGTGTAGCTTGAGTCGGTTCGTTACTTGTCTCACCAATATCTCCTTGAGTTGGTTCATTGTGTTCATTATTTGGAGGAATATAGCTAAGATCATTAATTAACGCGTCATGTCACTCATCGAGGTTGTCTTGTGTTATCTATTATCTTGGCGGTGGCATAGGTGGAGTCGGTTCACCATGTTCCACCCATATTTTATAACGTGGTCCCACCCTTCTCTCATAATGTGGTTTGAAAGGTGTTTGATGTGTACCCATAATATATTTCGACAAGACTTGCATGGACATCTTATTTTCCGGCACTATTCACTAACGGCTTGCAATGATTGACGAATATTTCAAGACAGATAAAAATAATGGTTCATGATGTTGTAAAAGCTGTCCAAGTCTTATCATCGAATACCATAGCTGCGTTTAACGATACATTTAGTTATTATATGCAACTTAATTAAACACATTCAAGCGAGGAATACGGATGTTTTGTTCACCTAGTGCAACTATGGAAGGCAATCTAACCCACTCTTTGAATGATTTGTCTCATATATGAATGCATATAACCGATTTACTATTTAAGAAAATTTGTGACATTTCCCTCAACTCCCCAAATATGTGTTTAAAGACATATTCATAGGAGTAAAGGAGAAACAACTGTCGAAATTATCTCAAATAGTAAACCAATTATCGCATTCATATCCTAAATGAGACAAAACATTCAAAAGCGATCCCAACGGGGACTTTCCGAAATTAATTTATAACAAATTAATTTGGACGGGTTTCTATAGGATGATTAATTTTAGGCGGGATTTTCCAAAATTAATCACTAAAATCCTAAAACATTCCTAAAGGGTTCAAACGGCTCATATTAACAAAGTTTTAAGGTAATAACACAAAGAAAACAAGCGGCTTATATCAACAAAGTTTTATCATTCAAAACTTATTATAATTATAAGCGAGCACATTTCAAGGCAATTCAACTAATAATAACTATAAACTAATAAAATTTAAACAATAAACATTCCCAGTGACATGTCACCGGGATACCAAAATGAGAAAAAAAATTATTACATACCTCGGCTCGTGCTCCTTCTTCGCTCCTCGTAAGCCTCTTGCCAAAACCAAAAAAAATACTTAACTTTTCTAATTAACAACATCTTACAACAATAATAATCTGCAAAAATCATATTATAATTAACTAATATAGTTGAATAACATTTAAAATTTGTAAAACAAATCGTGTAACGTGTGGTGGTGGTGATGGTGGATGCGGTGGTGGTGATGGTGGATGCGGTGGTGGTGATGGTGGATGCGGTCGTGTGATGGTGGATGTGCTCAATTCTTTGCAAAAATCGCCAAGGAGGATAAGATTATTTTTTCGTTTCTGCGGTGAAGAAGGAATCGGATCTACTTTATCATAAAGTTTTTCCGTGAAAATCCGGCGACATGTCATTGGGAAAGATATATTTTTGTCGTTTAGCGTAATTGGCGCGATAACGAAAATTTTGGTGGTAGGTATCCCCGGCGACATGTCGCCGGGGAAAATCAACGAAGTCAAAGATAATCTCCGGTGACATGTCGCTGGGGAAACCTAGATATATATTTTTTTACTCAACGAGACTTGATGTTTAGCGATAAAAAAATCAATGCTACAAGCAATATATGTTGCCAAGAAATTGTTTAACGAAACCTTTGCTCCTTTATATTAGGGTTGTCACGTTTTACATTACACACTAGCAGCCACACTCCAGATATCCATCCTCTTCCTCTTTGCACATAACAACTTGCACACTACAAAAACCAGCCACCTGCTTCTACTGTAAGTTTTAATGGTTTCCTTCTTTTTTTCGTACATTTAAACGTTTTTTTTTGTGCATATTTTTTACTTTATTTAGTGGCTAGCTCGTTAGCAATATATGTTGCTAAGAAATTATTTGTGTGTGTTCGGCCTTAGAGGTTTGAAGGATACAAGCAAGTGACAACCTAACCAAATACAGTAATATATAGGTTGGGCCTGTTATGGTTACACATTAGACGTTCAACGGATGAGTCGGTATGTTATAGTTACTGATAACGCTACACGCGTCGTTCGGGGTCAAGGAAACTTCCTTTTCTTCGAGAAATTTTATAACACCCTAGGCAGTGAACCTAATCGTTGTAGTGTAGTAATTAGGGTAAGCCACGGGTATTGATATCGTTCTCTAGGGGAATAGGAATGCTAGTGAGAAGTTACTACGCTAAGGTTGAGGTTGAGGAAGATTATTTTTTATCTTTTTATGTTTTTTTTAGAAAATGAAAAGGTACGAATCTCGGGTATTGGATTTGGGGGGTTGGTATTGCTACCGATTACTCTACTATTATCTAATTATCTAAGCTAAGGTTGTGATAGTCTATGTCTAATTGATGTGTACTCGTATGATAGTTTAAAGATGTGTTTACTTAGGTTTTACTACTCCTTAATTATCTCCTATTGATGGTTGATTTGTCACGTCCTTATTCCTAGTTGCGTTGTGATTCTAAGGCTATAGGCGTGCTTATTTCCTAACTCTTTGAAACTACCAAAGGGTCTTGTTTACAAATCCTCTAGTGATTTATAGGCGCCTACTCTACGGTTGTCCTTGAATACTTTATCCTACAATTACCTAGATAATTATATTCTAAAGTTCACAAAGAAATTTCAAGCATTAAGTACACAACGAATAATCTAGCGCACTCTAGATCATTAGTCAACTAAGATAAGTATCAACCAATCAATATTCAATAATTAAGTTTCATATTCCTAAGCAAACACACAAATAAATTAGCGGGACATGGAGAACATGCAAGCATACACACAAATAATCAAAGACATAATTAAATTAATGAAGTAAATACTTATCTTGATGTATAATAGGGTTTAGAACCCTAAAATCTTGCACAAGAAAGCCTTGGTTCGGTTTTAGGTTTTACTCCCAAAGACTACACATAAAAGCGAAAAATTCGGATTCTATATATAAGATTACATCTGCGACGCGTCACCTTATGTTTCGTGGCGCCGTCGTGTCGCCGTCATTAGGGTTTCGTCTTGGCCACGTAAACCTTTCGACGGCGTCACCTTATGACCGTGACGCCGTCCCTTCACTCGACGCCGTCTTGGTCGCATCTAGGCCGTCGAGTGGCGGCGGCTATTCCTTTAGAACTGACGTCGTCCTTGAAAACATGCAATTTTCCTCGAGCCGTCGCAAAATTCCTTCCGACGGCGTCGCGGATATGCGATGGCGCCGTCGCTTTATGTTTCAAAGACTTTGAGTGTCTCGATTCGACTTTGGCCATTTTCTTCATATATTCGCGCCTTTTCGTCCAAATAAGCATCATTCCAAGATTTTGCCTTCAAGAGACCTAAAAGTGAAAAGGAACGATATTAAGCAATAACGGATACAAAAGTGATCGAATAAGGGCTTAAATGACCCTCAAAAGGTACCTTTTAAAACCTTATCAAATATCCCTACACTTGGTATTTGCTTGTCCTCAAGCAAATGTGCTTTTAGCCAATTAATTTATAAGTTAGGGGTCATGAAGCATCCATTCAAAACGGTCCACAACACATATAAGCCCATAAAAGTCATAACAAGCACGAAATTACATACTAGCACCTCACATGGGGTGTTTGGATACTCACATCTCTCGGTGTATATATGAAATATAACAAATCGAAATGGAAGATAAACACTCATTAACCGGTCCTAGTACATAGATTACCATAGGCTTGAGAATAGATCAAACCTCCGTCGCTTTGGCGTAAGCACCTAGGAAAGACTATCAAAGAGGTCTTTAAAGGGTTGTAACATTAGGCTTACGGTAGGGAAATAAGGGTTTGGTGGGATAGGCTATATAGTGGTGGATAGTCAAAAATCTCTATGTTGCAAGTATACGAAGAATGGCGTTGCTAAGCCAAGACTCGACACTCTAAAACTCTAGGCAACGAAAATAAACAAACATAATTTAAAAGATAGATGTAGGATGGTAGCCCGTATGGTTTTTTTTTTTTTTTTTTTTTTTTTATTTTTTTTTTTGGTTTTTTTTTTTTTTTTTTTTTTTTCATACACTGTTACTCTACCATCCTCCACGGTACATCAAAATGATAAGGATTTATAGACACATCCCTACACTTGAGTTTTATTACTCTAACACTAATTTGACCCGAATTGAAAAGATCAAAACACTTGGAGTACATTATTATGCAAACAAAGGAATTTGAGTTTAACGTTCTCTTTCCTATGTTTCATAAACTTTAACTTTTCCATGAATCCCAATCATCCCAAAAGCAGTATACAAGGGATATGACTCGACTTAGCAACTCCGCAAGCAACGGATAATTGAACTAAGGGTTTTGGGTGATAACATAAATTTGCACTAAAAGTGAGTGCAATAAGGGTAGGCTAAGGCGATTTGGGTGTATATTTGGGGTGGGGTGTAAACAATGCTCTTCATTGATATTCCGAAAACCGAAACATCACGAGAACCGCGAAAAGGATAGGCTCGAGGGGTTAACTAGGGGTATCGTGTACTAAAGATGAGTACAACGCAAAGGGTGTGGGGAATTACTCAACCGATTATGGAAGAAGTAATTATATTACGTGTATTAAACAAGGGTTATCCTAATGCCTCTTATCATTTAGTTATTCCTAACTACACAAGTGTAGTCTCACTAGCGATCTCGGAATGCATCACAAAACAAGTTCTAGAATCTAATATACTACGGTTCACTCTCTAAGCATTAAAGATGAATGCTTTAATTCCTACTAATCTAAGGCGATCCTCACATTTTGGGTGGAATTTAGGTGGTAAGGGTTTTTGTGCTAGTCATGCAACTTCCTATCCATGAGACGCTTTTGTTAAGACTAATGGCCCACTCTTATCGTCATGAAAAATTTTAAATTTGGCTAAAATTACCTAACCTACATTTTCTCATGGTTTATTACACAAATACACTTGGACAAAGCAAATAGTCAAGGATAAGCATAGTTTCAAAGTTCCGTTTATTTTCCCTCCTACATTTAAACCGAACATTGTCCCCAATGTTCCCGAAAGTATCAAAGTTATGATAATAGAAGGTAATTAAAAACGAAAGAAACTAATACTCCCCGATTAGCTCGGTAGGATCCGTAAAAGTGGTGGTTAAGTCTTTTCAAGAAGAGTTTTTTGCGTGAAAGGCTCCTTCCAAACTTGTGTAACTTCTTCGACAAATTAAACCCGCACACTAGAAGAAAACAAAGCGAAACCTTCGCGTAAAATCGGCGGTAATAATATACATAAGACTCGATTTAAAATAGGATATAATGCTTGTGGAATGGATGTTTACAATTTGTTTTGAAAATTAAGATCTGAAAATTCCAAAATTTTACAAGTAGCTCGAAAACGAGAAAAGTAAGTGAAGTTTTATTCCTTCCGACGCCGTCGGTTGCAATCTGACGACGTCAGTTATCCCGACAAAAAGCGGTCTCGCGATTTTACGAAAAAAATTCGGAAAATTTGCATCTTTAGAATCTGGAAAAACTTCGCAAAACATCCATTATGACTCGATACAAGCATTTGACTCGAACAAACAAACATATATATCTTTTAGTTAATTGTTATTCTCATGTTCACGCTTATGAAAGCGTGTGTAATCCTCCTACACTTATCCTTTATGTAAAATACCTTTATATGTAATTAAGACGAGGTTAAAAACAAAATAAAGCATTTTACAAATTCAAACATGAGGATAAACAATTAATAAAAGATATATGACACTAACAAGCAAACAATTAAGCATGGGTTGCCTCCCACGAAGCGCTTTTCTTTATTTAAGAGTCTTGTAGCTAGACTCGTAGTCCTACCCCTCGTTGCCTCGTGCGCTCGCGTGCTCATACTTGAGCCATTCCAACGCTCTTTCATCCTTTTTGTAATCATCTCCTAATTCAAGGCATTTTTGTAATATCGCTTAGTTTTCTCATATGGGTACCTAAGCCCATTCGCCTATCCTTTTCACTAAGCAATGAAATAGGGTCATTCTATTACAAACCTCAATGTCCTTATGTTTAAACCTAGGATGAGTACGTGGCATTTGGTAGATCGAAATCTTCAACTTCATCGGAGAATGTAATTAGACCATCAATCATCCGTTCATTCAACTTAGTCAATTTTTGAAAGGTTTTCCAAAATTACTTGAGTGAGGTCCTTATCTATAAATTCTCCTAAGTCTTCTAAGACCATGAACTCTACCAAATAAGCAAAACTTCCGACAAACACGTGCAAATAAATGACTGCTTCAACAACATTGTTCCCTTGATAAGTTAACTCATTGACCTTGATTTTGTTGTATAGGTCCTGAGATTAAGTTTAAAGGTAAGAATGAATTCAAATAAGCATCGAACCCTTCTAGTCCTATTTTGCAAGGAATTGCATATTAAAGGGCCATCTTTCTCAATCCTACACCTAGGGTCAAAACATTGGGATGGGTCTTCCTTAATTTGAACTAGCTTCATTAATGACCTCCCGCCATCAAGTGCTTCATCATAATTAAATTCCTCATCGAATCCGAGTAATAGAAAGGACTTTGTTGTTGCCAATTTATCTCATTATGCTCTAGGTGATTACCAAAATGGTGAGTGGGTGAAGGGTTTTGTGGGATTGCGTTCTCAATCTCGGGTTGGGAATGGGTAGGGTGAAGAATCTTGATTGGAAGATACGGATCATGGTGAGTAATGGTTTTTGAGCGAAGGTCACGAAGAAGGGGATAGACTAAGAGAAAGCTAAAATGAGAAAATTTACTTGATAGGAATCAAGCAAAGAAACCTAAGCGAGGTGGACTACTAACTAGCTATTCTATTCCCGCCGGCGCCAAAAACTTGATAACGCCACACGCGTCGTTCGGGGTCAAGGAAACTTCCTTTTCTTGAGCAAGTTTTATAACACCCTAGGCGGTGAACCTAATCGTTGTAGTGTAGTAATTAGGGTAAGCCACGGTATTGATATCGTTCTCTGGGAATAGGAATGCTAGTGAGAAGTTACTACGCTAAGGTTGAGGTTGAGGAAGATTATTTTTATCTTTTATGTTTTTTTTAGAAAATGAAAAGTACGAATCTCGGGTATTGGATTTGGGGGTTTGGTATTGCTACCGATTACTCTACTATTATCTAATTATCTAAGCTAAGGTTGTGATAGTCTATGTCTAATTGATGTGTACTCGTATGATAGTTTAAAGATGTGTTTACTTAGGTTTTACTACTCCTTAATTATCTCCTATTGATGGTTGATTTGTCACGTCCTTATTCCTAGTTGCGTTGTGATTCTAAGGCTATAGGCGCTTATTTCCTAACTCTTTGAAACTACCAAAGGGTCTTGTTTACAAATCCTCTAGTGATTTATAGGCGCCTACTCTACGGTTGTCCTTGAATACTTTATCCTACAATTACCTAGATAATTATATTCTAAAGTTCACAAAGAAATTTCAAGCATTAAGTACACAACGAATAATCTAGCGCCTCTAGATCATTAGTCAACTAAGATAAGTATCAACCAATCAATATTCAATAATTAAGTTTCATATTCCTAAGCAAACACACAAATAAATTAGCGGACATGGAGAACATGCAAGCATACACACAAATAATCAAAGACATAATTAAATTAATGAAGTAAATACTTATCTTGATGTATAATAGGGTTTAGAACCCTAAAATACTGCACAAGAAAGCCTTGGTTCGGTTTAGGTTTTACTCCCAAAAGACTACACATAAAAGCGAAAATTCGGATTCTATATATAAGATTACATCTGCGACGGCGCACCTTATGTTTCGTGGCCGCCGTGTCGCCATCATTAGGGTTTCGTCTTGCCACGTAAACCTTCGACGCGCACCTTATGACCGTGTGCCGTCCCTTCACTCGACGCCGTCTTGGCCGCATCTAGGCCGTCCGAGTGGCGACGGCCTATTCCTTTAGAACTCGACGTCGTCCGCGAAAACATGCAATTTTCCTCCGAGCCGCAAAAATTCCTTCCGACGGCGTCGCAGATATCAGATGGCGCCGTCGCCTTATGTTTCAAGACTTTGAGTGTCTCGATTCGACTTTGGCCATTTTCTTCATATATTCGCGCCTTTTCGTCCAAATAAGCATCATTCCAGCATTTTGCCTTCAAGAGACCTAAAAGTGAAAAGGAACGATATTAAGCAATAACGGATACAAAGTGATCGAATAAGGGCTTAAATGACCCCTCAAAAGGTACCTTTTAAAACCTTATCGATTACACATTAGGCGTTCAGCGATGAGTCGGTATGTTATGGTTACACATTAGGCGTTCAACGGATGAGTCGGTATGTTATGGTTACACATTAGGCGTTCAGCGAATGAGTCGGTATGTTATGGTTACACATTAGGCGTTCAACGGATGAGTCGGTATGTTATGGTTACACATTAGGCGTTCAGCGGATGAGTCGATATGTTATGGTTACACATTAGGCGTTCAACGGATGAGTCGGTATGTTATGGTTACACATTAGGCGTTCAACGAATGAGTCGGTATGTTATGGTTACACATTAGGCGTTCAACGGATGAGTCGGTATGTTATGGTTACACATTAGGCGTTCAACGGATGAGTCGATATGTTATGGTTACATTAGACGTTCAACGGATGAGTCGATGTTATGGTTACACATTAGGCGTTCAACGAATGAGTCGGTATGTTATGGTTACACATTAGGCGTTCAGCGGATGAGTCGATATGTTATGGTTACACATTAGGCGTTCAGCGGATGAGTCGGTATGTTATGGTTACACATTAGGCGTTCAACGGATGAGTCGGTATGTTATGGTTACACATTAGGCGTTCAGCGGATGAGTTGGTATGTTATTGTTACACATTAGGCGTTCAACGGATGAGTCGGTATGTTATGGTTACACATTAGGCGTTCAACGGATGAGTCGGTATGTTATGGTTACACATTAGGCGTTCAACGGATGAGTCGGTATGTTATGGTTACACATTAGGCGTTCAACGGATGAGTCGGTATGTTATGGTTACACATTAGGCGTTCAACGAATGAGTCGGTATGTTATGGTTACACATTAGGCGTTCAACGGATGAGTCGGTATGTTATGGTTACATTAGGCGTTCAACGGATGAGTCGGTATGTTATGGTTACACATTAGGCGTTCAACGGATGAGTCGATATGTTATGGTTACACATTAGACCTTCAACGAATGAGTCGGTATGTTATGGTTACACATTAGACCTTCAACGGATGAGTCCGTATGTTATGGTTACACATTAGACGTTCAACGGATGAGTCGATATGTTATGGTTACACATTAGACGTTCAACGGATGAGTCGGTATGTTATGGTTACAACATCAACAACAACAACTACAAGAACAACTACTATTTTGATCAGCAAGAACAAGAACAAGAACAAGAACAAGAACAACACCAACACCAACAACAACACCAACACCAACAACAACTACTACTACTACTACTACTACTACCACCACCACTACTACTACCACCACTACGACCACCACTACTACCACTACCACTACTACCACTACCACTACTACCACTACTACTACCACTACCACTACCACTACCACGACCACTACGACGACCACTACGACGACTACTACGACTACTACCACTACTACTACCACTACTACTACCACTACTACTACCACTACTACTACTACTACCACCACCACCACCACCACCACCACCACCACCACCACCACCACCACCACCACCACCACTACTACTACTACTACATACCTAAGATTTTCATGTCACCTAACACTTCACTCAAGTAATGCATCCGATGACATGCGTGGTCGTCGGGAATCGTTGCCATTTCAAGTTTGGCCTCCAAAGAACCTTACTCTTGTCTCTAGCACATGTTTTGTGTTTCCGAGAACCTTATCCTAAGATCTTTTCATGGCATTTCGAGCACTCTGTTGGTGCAGATTGTTCTTATGTACTGTCAAATACATCCTTCCACATAAAATATCCGCATCCATTATCTTTTCTCGGGTCATTACATAATAAGAAAATTATAAGAGCTTACAACCCAATTATTTGTATATTTACATAAATAAGAAATGTATGATTGTTCACCTTTGACAGAGGACATGATTAATATTGTCGTCCAGATGAATATTCTCTATGTGATGTTCTTAATTTTATATTTCCTGCTCCACAAAAACACATAAAAGGATTAAATTGCTCCATCTCAGGTTTTGAGTGGTTTTGAGGATAAGATCTATTAGATTTTGGTGGGATAAGATCTCAAGGTTGAGTGGTTTGAGGATAAGATCTGGTAGATTTTGTGATATATAAAAGCAGATCATTAGCTTTTGGTGGGAAGTTTTGGCGCCATGTTTTTGTGGAATTCTTGGCGCCATGTTTTTGTTAAAGTCAACGAAGTCAAATAGAATCCCTACGACATGTCATTTGGGAAAATAGCGGGAAAAATTCCCCACGCTTTACAAAGAAATATTCGGTCAAAATATAATTTGAATCCCGCGACATGTCGCCAGGAAAACTTCTCAATAATTTAGGCGACTTTTCTACGAGAATCATGGCTACGTAGGATATATTTTTGTCGTTTAGTGCGGATTCTCCAATGACGCTATCGCCGGGAAAGCGTCGACGGAAAAGCGGTAAATGTGGTAGTGAATATTGAACCTGCAACTACTTGATTGAGGAGATCTCACGGCATATGAGCATATACAACTAGATACGTACCGCTAAGCTATAAGCCATTTTATGATTTGTATGCTATCAACAAAGGCGTCCCGAGGCTTACGGTGGCCTAAAGCAAGATAAAACTGAGGATTTTAATTTTTTTTAAACTCGTTTCTTGTGTTCATTGTTTGAAAACTTCATTTTGAAAACGTCTTATCGTTTATAAATTATCAAAAATGCAATTTTTTAGACTTTCAAAAATCACGGGGGCCTAAAGCTTGTGCTTTAGTGTCGTTATAGTGGAGCCAACCCTCAATGTCTATCTTGAGTAACTGCATATCAACCCCATATTAATTGTGGAGTCGATTAATTGTTTCAAGCCCCATGTTTAAAGTAAATGTTTCAAAAGTTAAGGTACGTGAAACTCTTCTCTTATCTATTGGTTCGATCAGTGCATAATCATTGTTAATTTTGACTTCAAATATCTGATTAGCCATTATAACTGTTTTACATTCTTTGATATACATGCATGCATGCACATCTTGTACTTGACCACCAATTTTTTCAATAAAACTTAGCTCGTGTTGGTCAAACTTACCACTATTACGAATTATAAGTTAGATTAACACGTATTCTTTCCAATTGCGAAGTAATGATATCTACTCAATCCAAGTACAACTTAATACATATAATTGACTCGGTAATAAACATAAAAAGTCATAAACTCATAACTGATAACCATGTAGCTTACATATGTAAGGCTCTATATAAAACGTAAAAGTTCACCTAGGAATTTAAGGACAGCTATTTCGTTCCGTGCAATTGTTGTCAATACAATGGACCTCTTTTGTGCATGATTTCTGGTAGCGTCGTTCACAATATCCATTTATTTGGGCATTGCATGAACTTGGCGGCCGGGTGTTGCTGGGTTCATAACAATTGCCATTTATTTTGACGCTACATCCACTTGGCCCGTTGTTGATGGGTGGTGTGTTGGTATAAGTGTTACGTCGTCCAAATGGGAACGAAGGTGTACCCATGTCGTTGACAGGTGGTGCGTTGGTGTAAGTGTTAGGTGGCCATGGTCCAGAGGGGACTGAAGGTGTACCCATGTTCTTCGGCGAACGAGGCGATCGATTCCCTTCTATACCTCTATAGTTTGAAGGTGGATCTGTGGCTAATGTTGGGGAGATGAAAATGAAGAAAGAGATTAAAGAAAGCTGGACAACAATAATAGAAACCTTCATTTTTTTCTTTGTTGAGATAGTAGTGACTAGTGAGACATGACACGTATATATAATGGACTATTCACTAAAAAAAATGTCATTTTATCACACTATGTGTAAAATTGGTTATATAAATAAGTGTGAACAAATTTTAAAAAACAAAAAAGTTTTCACATCTGTATGTGTTTCAAAAAAAAGTTCACACCTTTAATTTAAGCGCGAAGAAACTTAATGTCTACACTTACAAGATGATTATATTTATATAGCAAATTCTCCACACAGAGGAAAAGTGTGAAGAATTTGGGTGTTCTATATATACACTTAAAAGTGTGGACATTTTCTAAATTTTTTACACTTAAAAGTGTGAACTTTTTTTGAAACACATATAAGTGTGAATAACTCTTTTGTTTTTTAAAATTTGTTCACATTTATTTATGTAACCAACTTTTACACATTCATAAATGTTAAAAATCTTCAAAATAATCTACACACTTTTAAAAAGTGTGATAAAATGATATTTTTTTTGTAGTGATTGGATTTTCTAGATAGGGGTGTTCAATGTTTGGTCGAATAATAGAAAAATAAACCAAATAGAAATCCAATAAAACCAAAACTAAAATATTTGATTGGTGTATTGTTCGGGTTAAAACCAAACCGAAAAACACGAACATCTATACTTACATAACAAAAAAAAGATTAAACTATATTTATATTGTTTGTATCCCGTCATTTTAAGTAACATTCTTAAAATCTTTAAATACATTTTACACCGAACAGAGATGCTTGAATATGGAATATTCGAGCTTTTTAAACACTTCAAGTAATTCTGAAGACACTGTTTCGAAGAAACTTCTATTATATTGTTTTAATATACTTTTGTTCGATTGCAAAATCTTTTTCTGTTACACTTAGGTTTTGATTTATTTAAGCACTTATGAGACCTGTTGATTTTCTAATATAATTTGAACTTTTAGGTTTTTATTTATGAATTTTATATTAAGTTATAGGCATTTAGTGACAAAAGTATGGGCAAAAGCTTAAAATTTTGAGATATAGTGACACTTTTTATAGACAAAACTGTCACAAAAGGCGAAATCTATATACTCACACTTTTTTGTGCTATCGAAAATAGACTTTTACCTACTTGACTTCTACCTACACTTTTTTAAGTGTGAGAGAAGCAGATTTTTTTTAGTAATACTTCTTTTATACTTTTGATGACACTTTTTTTTTCTTTTAGTGACACTTTTTCTATTTTTGTGACATTTTTTTTCTATATTGAACTACCTTATTCACCTCTTTTCTTAAAACAACCCATTATAAATATTAAAACCAAGTCATTTGATAAAATATAAAACAACCCAATATAAAGAACCAAGTCATTTACTTATTTTTTTAAATAAGCATATTCAAAACACATGTGCACTCATGGAATTAGATAGTTCCTGCACGTTTGATGCCACGTTAGGACCACTTAAAAGAATTAGAAAACACAATTCTAAATTAAAAGCTTCCCATATATGTATTCTATTATCATTTTCATGCAACTCTTCAATCAAAAATTTGAAATTCATAATTTCTCTATATCTCCTTCTTCAATTGTCATTTGCTTCTACTTTTCATAATTTATTTTTCTTTTCTATATCATGCTTGGATGGCCTTTATTTTTGTGTTAGATGAAGAACCTTTAGATTTACATCATCTCAGATTTTTTTTAATTTTATTTAACAGTTAGGATGAACAATTTACAGGTACTAGGCAACAACGGGATGGTTTTGGATTCCAGAATTAATCGTTTCATTTTCAGAGAAGGTATGTATCATTGATCCTTACTTTGCTTTTCCTTAAATTGTGTTGTTTTTAAATGCCCGCCAAGTGCTCGATGAAATGAGTAAACAAAAAAAAAATCATTTTACAATGTCTTTGCTTTAGTTTGTTAATTTTTAATATAGGTCAAATTTTACATTCAACTTTGCCACACAAATTAAGAATTCTTATATTTTTTTCTCTTCTTCTTTGATTTATGTATAGCTATGTATGTTATGGTTGTGCTAAAGTTGTTGGTTTGATTTCTTATTTTGAGTTCTTAAGTAGATTAGCATTGTGTAATTAGTGGTACCTGCTGTAGACTTTTAGATAAGCATATTACATTACTGCATGTTCGATCACATTAGTAAAACTGAAATTTAAAGCATTTTAAATTCAATGGAGCAATTATATAGCCAAAATGTTGACGACTGAATATGGGCAGATTGGTTTAGAAACAAGTCTGATTGATTTTAACCTAATAATAAGATGTTTTGTTATTACTTCCTTTGTGCCTAATGGTATTACTATCATTGGGAGAATGATTCGCTAATAATTCCATATGAGTTCTATAAACAGGTTCTATTATAGTTAAGTTAGCAAGAATAAAGTACTTTTTGAAGGCTCATTGTGTCGGTATTATTAGAACCAGATCACCTAATGCTACTGCCCATTATTTTCTAAACACATTGTGGTCAGGCCTCTTATATCTTTAATCTTTGTGACATAATTTGTTTGGACTCTGAGCTTAGCGTGCATGATACACGTGACATGTCAGATATTAAACATCTTTATGGACGTGAATTATACATCTACATGTTTAGATATCTAACTTATTATTCATTATTTATCCAACTATTTATAGTTAGAAGACGTATGCCAGTTTTCTTTTGCTTTTCTCTTTAACCACCCTGTGATTTTCATGGGTCTATTCATAGCTTCATAAGTCGGTAAATGTTCTCCTCTTTATTGTACATGTTACAACTTAAGTATGCCTAGATCACGTGAATAAACTGCTTCAGATTCCTGGATCCAACCTACTCTTTTGAGGTATTTCATTCAAATAATTTGTTGATTTAGTCACTTTAGAAAAATAAGCATGTCTGTACTCCTACAAATAGTACATACGCTTATTTGCTTGATTACTTTTTATGTACTGACCTTCAAATAATTATGCATCAACTTATTCCTTATTAATTTTGACTAAAATTTGTTGTCATATATTTTTTTTAATAAATATGAGCATGAAAACCTGACCAAACTACAAGTTGGGATGAGGTCTTTCAATAAGGACATCTAAGGTGCAAACTTTCTAACATTTAAATGCTGCTTTGTTTGTTGTTTTATACCGATTTCATTGCTCTTTTCTTTTCTCATCATCGCTATTTTTCTTTTTTTTTTTTTGCTTGGAGTGTTATTTGTGAACAATTTTGGATAAGTCGACTAAAATTATACCAAAGATTCATTGTCAAGGATTAAACAACGTACACGTTTGTTAAATTTGACTGTTCGGACCTTTCCTGTTTCTTAAACATACGAATCCATATACAGTTTACATGTTTAACCTATTTCATTGTTAGATTTTATTAAATTTGAAGCCTATAATGAATATTTTGATTACTTAAATCCATTTCTTCAACAATGGATCCTTGGCGGTGGATTTTTATCCTTCTGAGTATTTGTTCACTCTCTTAAAATATACTTCGTGAATAAGGCTGTTTGATTGAAAGACGCTAAAAGTTAAAATATACTCCGCTTACTCCCACTAAAATGAAACTGTATTAGTTGGTTTTTGTTACAGGTTGAATGGTCAAGTGACCTTTGTTATGTGCGGTGTTGGCGTAAAAGTGATTATGGGAGTTACAATTAGTGCATACATTTATATTTTGGTAAGTGTGGTGCTTGGGATGTATTTTGTCGAAGTCATTGCAAGAGGAATCACTTGAAAAAAGCTCTCATAACTAATCAAGAGGTGTTGTGTGTAAGTTCTTGAACTTAAGTTTGCTGGTCTAAGAAAGGTGAAGCTATCGAGTTTTCCATTTTCTGATGGATATAAGGATATTATTCTCCAAATTGCTTTGTGGTGAACTAATTTTCTTAGCCAGTCACTTTTTTTTGCAATTCATAAATGTGTATGTTATAAGTAAAACACATTACAAATTTTTGGCTGTTTGAAAATACATTTTAATTACTAATGTTGCTCTTGCATATGACATACCCTTCATAAAGCAAACTAAATGGTACTTTTTAATCCATGTTGTTGAGTGTTGACATTGGATAAAAGATGAAGATGGTGGAAGACCTTAGTCATGCCATCTGCTGTGTGACAGACTAAACAATGGAAATGAATGAGAAATATGAAAAGATTGAATGGGTCAACACTTTTTGTTTGTTATTTTTAGTCACCTCATGTATTACATTCTTTTGTTAAATATTAAGTAATTCTATTGGATTAATTATTTTTTTAAGTTCCAGCTTCAAAAAATGTTTTGTGAGAAAATTATTGGTACCGAAAGCTTTAGAAGCAAGAAAGGGAGAAAATGTACTAATTCAAATGCGTGCATTTCTTGAAACTATAACTTATGATCTTTATAGGAAAATTCAGGTTTAAAAATCCTATATAAGTCTTATTAGAAACTTATGACAATAATTCATGAATTTGCCAATCTTTGTTACATGTGATTTTAATTGTTATGTGCAAGTGTTATTGTAACAAATGTTGGTAAAACAAATGCAGATACTTTGGTATTTCATGAATATGGCCCAAGAGTGAATATTCTTATTCTCCATTCTTTGAAAACATGATCACTTCATGTCATTATTCTTTTGTAACATAGAACTCAAATAAACAATGATCAGCAGTTGATTACCATATAAACACAATCAATACTTTAATGAAATGATATGATTGTTGTTGAGTAAATTGTTTAATAACAAACGTTAATAAGATTTGATGACATTTATCTCTATCAACATTTAAAATAAAATATGGTTGGACTGCCCGTGTATTACACGGGTCTTAAACTAGTTTAGTGACAAAAGTATGGGCAAAAGCTTAAAATTTTGAGATATAGTGACACTTTTTATAGACAAAACTGTCACAAAAGGCGAAATCTATATACTCACACTTTTTTGTGCTATCGAAAATAGACTTTTACCTACTTGACTTCTACCTACACTTTTTTAAGTGTGAGAGAAGCAAAATTTTTTTAGTAATACTTCTTTTATTCTTTTGATGACACTTTTTTTTTCTTTTAGTGACACTTTTTCTATTTTTGTGACATTTTTTTTCTATATTGAGCTACCTTATTCCCCTCTTTTCTTAAAACAACCCATTATAAATATTAAAACCAAGTCATTTGATAAAATATAATTTGTAGAGGTATAGATTATTTACAAAATGCGTGAACCCAAGACAATGAATCTGACTCTAAAATAACCTCTAATTCGATCATCTTTAGTAGCCCACCACATAGCTTTATATCTCCAGATGATATTAGGGGTGTTCATCGGTTCGGTTATCGGGTTATTCGGTTTATTCGTTTCGTTAGTTCGGTTAAATTTTTTCTCAGTATAATCGAAAACCGAACGAATAACCGAAAACCGAACCCTTATAACCAAAACCGAACCGAATAACCGAATTACATAATTTTAATTATTTTTTATTTAATTATATATATTTTAGCACAAAATATTTTTTCAAGCTTAAATCATGTTATATTTATACTAAAAAGAGTTTTAGTGATTTTTTCATATATATACATAGAAAAATATATATTTCATATGAATTCGGTTTTCGGTTCGATTTTGGTTTCATTGCAAAACCATATCCAACCCGATAACCAAATATTTAGTTCGGTTCGGTTCGGTTTTGACCAATTCGGTTCGGTAACAAATTCGGTTCGATTATTTTCGGTTCGGTTCTGCTTTTCGGTTTTGATTCTTGGATATTACCCAATCCGTGAACACCCCTAGTTGATATTCATTAAAAAGTATTCATCTAGATTGACAAATGATGCTCAAATTTTTTACCATAAAATTGTTACGTTACCGAAAAGAAGATTGTTTATATCTTGCTTTTGTAAATGTGCTTTGGAATGATAATGAGTTGATAATCATACGAAGTTGACATTACCTAGAATATGATATTTGTAAAAACTAAATAGTATATTAAGTAAACAATTAAGAATATGAGGCTGGACGCATTAGTTTAGTTAAGATCGGTTGCCCAAAAAAAAAACACTCCACAACAACTGATGTTAAGATCGGTTGAGACGATTGTGGACTACGGTTGTGACATCGGTCGAGGACCACATTTTCGGCATATCGAGTGAAAACTCGCTCGATGTGTAAGGCTTCCAAATCACACACAAGTTTTAAAATTTGACCGTTTGGTCTTAAACTAAAAAAAAAAAATCAAACCAAATTTACCACTTTATAAATACCAACTTCACCTCAAACACATTTCTTAACAAACAATTTCAAACACAATTCAACCTCAAAATACTTCTCAACACAAGATTTAATATGGCTTGCCGTCTCCCCATTCTTGAAGATATGCAAGTGTCGTTGAAAATCAATGCAATAACTACGATGAGGCTCGAAAAACACTATTATAAGCGCCATCGAATTGTTTCGACCAAAGCGGGCGGAGAAAGAACAAATGAGACAAAACTACCAGAGTTGCAATGATATTACTCCCGAAAGAAAAGTCAGGATCGACAAATTTTGAAAGATCAAGCCCGCAAAGATCGCGAGGTTGCCGACAAGTTGTGGCGGTGTGTTTCAAGATAACGAACAACGCCGAGACCAAAATCAATTGGAGCTATCGGGAGAACAAAGACGATGGTGTAGACGAGGAAGATTTGGCTCGGTTCGAGGGATTTGCTCGCTCGTACTCCTCGATGACTCGCATGCGGGAGCATTCGATTAGATTTATAATTTATGTATTTCAGATTGTAATGTGATGAGTGTGTAAATACTCATCATTTTGGGTCAATCTGAATCGCAAACGCCTAAAATGCTCGAAATGCATCGTAATCATGAAAATATTCCAAAATTGCATTTTATATGTTTCGGATGCAAAATGTTTAAAATCGATGAAAATGAGCTAAGTTTGCATAATTGGCGCTTCATCCCCCAAGTTTCAAAAGTTGTCAAAAAGTCCACTTAGCACATAATTTCAAAGTACAATCACCAAAGGTCCTTTTAAAATCATAACTTGTCAAATTTAGTCCTTTGGTGAAAAATATAAAAGTTTGAGAAAATTACAAGTTTGGTCCTCCAACTTTGAAAATTGGCAAAATGGCCCCCGAAAATTGAAAATGTCAAGATTGGTCCTTGTATTATGGAAGCTTGTCACTTTAACCCTTGAAGCAACTTTTCGAATTGGCGACTTAGGTCCCCGGTTTGAATTTACACAAAGGTCCCTATAATATTAAACCCTTTAACTCCCATTTGGACCCTATCAAACCCATATGACCCTGCCTTTTACTTGTGACCCCCTGTCATAATACAGTTTGGACCCCCCTTTGATTATTAACCCCGGTCAAATCCTTGGTCAAACTTACCAAGCGCGCCAAAGTCTTCATCTTCAACAACCATGTCTGCAAACACTCTTCCCTCCCATCCCCCCTCCTCACTATCACTCAACCATGTCCCCCCACCTACAACTAACATCCAAGATGCATTTAATGCACCTTCCCCCCCCCCCCTCACTCAACCTCACTGTCAAATACTCCTTTTTGGCGCCAAAATCTGTTTCAAGGGCCAGGATTGCTTCAAACCATCCAATGGCTGAGAAACAAGTGGGAATCAATCAGAGATGAAAGAGAAAGCTTTTGGATTATAAAATAGAGAAGAAGGAAGAGTAGAGAAGAGTCTACTAGTTTTAATTTTTATCTTTAATGTCATTTTTTATCTTAAAGCTTTAGTTTAGTATAAAACCTGTAACCTTTTGTTAATTTGTATCAACTTTAAGTATTTAAGTGTATTGAAACTCATTTCAAGCATCAATTTTAGTTTATTGTTACAATTCTCAGTTTATGTCCACTGTTTCAAATTTCCAAGTCCAAGTCTTGTATACAAGCTTCAAACGACTCAATTTCGATTCTAAAAGCTTATACAAGCTTCTAATAGCTTTATAAGCTTACATTTCGATTTTAAGCAAAAATGGTTCTTGGTCAAAGAAAGTCAAATCTGGGTCAATTTGGCAATGGAAATGGTCAATGGGTGATGCAAAGGTTGGAATTGGGTTAGTTCAGAGACATTGGGTTGGTTTTGGATAGGTTAGTGGTACTTTGGTTCATTGTTTCAAGCCATAGTGGCTAGGACCCTTTGTAAGTAAATTTCAAGTTTCTTTGCATTATCTGAGTTTGTAGTTAAAACCGGTTCTATTCTGTTTAAAAAGATGTATTTAGGATATATAGATGTAGCTTGATCATTAATTCAAGTATGCTCAGTAGTTGTCTCACTTAAAATTGCAAAACAGGAAGTTAAAAGGGTGTTTGGATCTATTGGTTTGACTGTGCTGAAGGCTTGGTCATTGGTCAAGGTCTTTTGGTTTATGCTTGTGCAACTCTTTTATGCTCATATCTGTCATTAAATTGTGTTTGCGCCTCAATAGTCAACATCTTGTGTTATCTCGTCTTATAAGGAAATCTGTTGGAATTTTAGAAAAGGAAACTCTTGTTTTGTGTTTTTAAATCATAGAGGTATCTTGCATTAACTTTATTTCATCCATTAAACTCATTATCAGTCTACAAATCAAGTTCAAAACTCAAAAAAGTCAAAGTTTCATTTTCATTTCAAAAAGTCAAAATCTGAAAAGTGGTTTTTAGCCAAACTAAGAGGAATTTTCTAGGATTCATTTCTAGGCCAATCTTAGTGAAACTTATGGTTTTAAAATCTTCAGTAGGTCTATTTTCTTATCCTCATTTTTGTCAAATTTTGTGAATTTTTCTTAAGCTTCTAACTAGCTTGTCAAAATGGTGCTAAGTGCCCTGTGCAGGGCATTAAGTCTGCACAGGGCTTTTGCAGATCTTGCAGCCCTTGCCACAAGCTCATTTGAGCTTGGCAAGGTCTGATTTTTGGTTTGCATGTTCCTACCCAGGTCTAGTATAGAGTCCCATATCTGTTTTTCATATTCAGCTTATTTTGAAGCTTGTGCATAAGCTCAAACTTGGTACCCTTTAACTGTTTTCAGCCATAAGCTCATAACATCAAATCTGTTGTAATTGCAAATCAATGGTTTAGGCTTGTTGATTCTTGTTGCATTTTGGTTATTTTAGCTTATTCATGCTTCTGTTTCAGTTTGGTGGTCTTTGATACTTCTTAGCTTATTCAAGTGCTTATTTCAATAAGCACTTGGTCATCGATTCATTTTCCTCCACTCGGACCCATGTTTTCCATTTTCCTAGCTTCCTAATATAATTTTAGAGTTTTCCTGAAATTTTCAGATTTTTCCAAGTCGGTTTACTATTTTTCTTGATTTTAATTAGTTTTTAAGCATTTTTAAATAGCATTTAATACAATTAATTAGGAAAAGGTTCAAAAAATAATTTTTCATTTTTATTAAGTTAAGATAAATATAAAAGACAAAAATATTTTTCTAGATTTTCCTAGTTAAATTTGTATTTTAAGTAATTTAATTAGTTTTTAATAGTTTTAATTCCTAGAAAATACAAAATAATCGGAAAAATACAAAAATAGTTTTGAAAATTCTCTTTGATATTTTAGATTTTTCCAAGTCATCATTTTATTTTTCTAGCTTTATTTCCTAATTTCTTGTATTTTAGGTTATTATTTAATAGTTAAAAATAGTTTTAATTAATAATAATTAGATAATTAGTTATAAAAATAATTTTCTTTTTCTATAAATTTTCTTTTATCATTAGGTTTGTAAAAATGTCATTTTCATAGTTTTAGGACTTTTATTTCTTAGATTTCACTTTTTATTTTGTACGTTTACGTAATTTTTATTTAAACGTAAGTTTTAAGTTTTAAGTTTTAAACGTTCATCAATTTTAAATATAGTGATAGCGTTTATTTAATAGTTTTTATCTTTTAAACTTTCTTTAATTTGCATTTAAGCCGTTGTAATTTGTTGGCTTTTCCTGTAGTTATAATATCATTCACAATCTCCTTTTCGTTCAAATCTCTCAATCACTATTCATTGGGTGATCCATTGCATAGCTCATTGGGACATAACGACCGGGAAACACTATACTCCTCGATCTTCATTGCATTCGTGCTTAAGTCGCTTTTAAGTTTCTTCTGCTTGGCCATTCACAAGTGGTCACTGAGTGAAAAACTTACTGATTCTCAAAGACGCATCAAATTTTTGGCGCCACGGGAGTCAGTCTTGATTATCTTCCGCTCAGCAGATTAGTGATTTGAATACTCACTCTTTGTTCATACCATCCATCTATTTATATTTTCTTATCCAAAATACAAAATACTCTTCTCATTCCTCTTATCCGTATGATTCTATTTCTCTTACCCTCGCATCTGCTTTGATTCTACTCTTCTTTAACCTCGAAACCGCTTAATTCTATTTCTTTAACCCTCTACATGTTTAATTCTCATGGCGACGATCGATTATCCTCGTTGTTTCCACCGCAAAAGCCGTATGGAAGAGGATCGGCTCATTGCTTAATCCGGATTGTTTATGCAAGCAATGTGGAAGGATGGGTGCAAGCAAATATTGTTATTGGTGCGAATTATCGATAACTCTCGATGATTCTCCAAGTTTTTCCGACCATCCGCCACAACCCGATGAACCCGTTCAAGAACCGGAGACCATAACGGAAGTGGTGGAAATTGCTAGCTCTCAGAGCACACCACTTGTCCCACCTCCGGATTTTTCAGAATGTTCTTCGAGATTTGATAATCATTTGGATCACCATGTTGGTTTTGTTGATTCTTTGAATAAACTGATTCCTTCTCATGACTCTCAAATAAAATCGTTTATTCCTTGTGTCGGTTGTGGTGAGCCTCTCTTTGGTTCACTTCGCCGTTGGTGTACATGTGTACAATGTGGTAATGATATTCATAACGGGAGTTGTTTGTTTTGTGGTTCGAGGAATTCATTTGATTATGATCCTAATCCGAACTCATTTAACGACCCTCAAACTTTTCCAATTACCCACCACAACCCGACTTATCTTCATATAATCAACATATCTGCTGTGAATTTTGTGGAGGTCCTCACCAAGGATTTGAGTGTCAACTGAAACACGTTTGTCTTTGAACAGCTTTTCCAAGGATGCTCGTAACTTTGGTTATGACCAAAATCCATATGATCCACCAATCCGCACTCACAGCTTTCTTGTTGTAGTCTGTGGAGGTCCCCATCAGCTCCGATTGTCAAATAGGGAATCCATTCCTTGTAACAATCATGACTCTCACATGTTTGAAAATTTCCAACCTCCACAAAGACCATACGGTTCAAACTCCACCGAGCCGTTATCTCAAGAAATCTCCCAAGATTTTGAAACCACAATGAAAACACTTGATGATATGATTAGTAACTTTAAGAATCAAGTGAGTGGTGAAAAGACCATAGGAGAATTTCTCGCGAAGAACGAGAAGAACGAGAGGCTCGCAAATCTAGGGAAGAATTATTAGTCCTAGAGCATGCGACTCTAAGACGCTCCCAATTTCTTAAGGCACTCTATATGATGATGACGAGGAGAGTTTTATCCTTTAAAGATAATATTTCTCAACTCCCCGGCCGCTTGATATCCCAGCCAGCTTGAGATTCCATCTCAAACAACTGCTATCACACCCGAGATTCACACTCACTCTCTTATTATGGGGACGAGCATCTCGACATCGTTCTCAAAAAGAATCGGACGAATTCATAAAGTCTAGTGTTGAGAACCTTGTCCCAATCCCAAGAGAGTCACGTGGAATTCTTGATCATGTGTGTGATATCCTCCTCCTCTTGTCTTCCAAATGATCATGTTGAGATGTTCTCGATTCGATGATGATGATTCGTTATCTTGTGGAGACATCATTTATGTGGAAGATTCACCTTCCGAGCTTGCTAGCTTAGAAGAAGAGAATGATGAAGTTAACGACATCGAAATCAAAGATGAAGCTCTTCGAGCAACATTATTGAATGTCGGTCTTCTCATTTCTAAAATCGAGGCTTTCAAAGAGAAACCTATTTCATCTCCTATCCCCATTAAGGATAGTGACATTCTTTCCGATGATTCTATTCCGGAAATGAAAGCCTTCTGCTTTGATAATATGGAGAGAAGATTAGTGGCGCACCACTTCTCATTCTCATAATTCTCTCTCGATCATGAATCATTTACATTGGAGGAGTTCACCGGTGAACCCACTCATATCAATTCGAATATGATTCATTCACCTTCATGGAGTTCTCGGATGAACTCACTCATATCATATCTCCGCGGAGTATGATAACTTCTACTTTGATCTAGACACACCGGGATATGTCTAGACCAATTGAGTTTAAAAGATGAAATTCATGCTATCATGAATTCCTTTCGATAATGATGAGTTAGTCAAGATTATTATCATGACTTTCTTTCTTCTTCACCTATCCGTAGCTTCTCCTGTTCTTCACTCCTTCGGAATGAAGACATTATCTTGATCCCGGCATTTTCATTTATCATTCTTGAGCCGGTTCTATGTATATCTCATCGGTGTGGAACTTTCACGTGCTTCAAATGTTATAAGTATTTGTGACAACTCGCAATTTCAGGTCATTTCTCAAGTTTCACTATTTCATCATTTATCGTAAACTGGGTTTACGAGTATCAAATTCGCGTAACCTTAATGGTTTAGCTGCGAATTCATGAACAATCATCAAGAACATTTCATATAGACTAAGTTTAGTCTACATTTCATTGGCATCATTATCTCACGTTACTAAAACACGAGCTCGCACACAAACCGACCCATAGATAGTATGGTTTAGTCTAATAAACACATTGTGGACCCAACATTAATGTTTTAGATTTGTTTTATAAAACACTTTTGAAAAACCAATTATTATCGTTAAATATTTTAACATGCAAGTAAAAATACCTCGACTCATATTTAAACTTAAATGGGATATGTAAATAAATTCGGGATTCATTTTTAATTTCCCACTCTTTTCTAATTTTATTGTGTCGCCACTATTTGCAACCAAACACAATAAATACAAACGTATACATTTTTAAGTTTACACCTTTCATTTTGGATTAAAAACAAAAACTCAAGACACAACATTAATGTATTATGTATTCAATAAAAATACAACACATGACATTAAGATATTATACAATTTATTAAAGTGAACAAAATTTCTTTTTTTTCACACTCAACCGAATGTCATGACTCCAAAATCATCTTTTTTCCAATGTTTTCAACTCTACACCACATGGTCACATGGTATTATGGACAAGAAGGACAATAGACCATGCTCTCTTCCATCTTTTCTTCCTTGTTGCAGTCGAAGACTTCAAAGAAATCCACACTCAAATCTTTGTAGTACTTTCTTACTAACTCTCTCTGACTTCCTTCTTATATATTGAAACTTGGACAAAGTTCCAAACACATACATTTCACTTTTAAACACTCAAAAAGGATAGGAACTAAGGGCAAACAAAAGGTTTTGGGAAGATTAAGTGATCGAGCTTTATATTGTGGGGAAACAAGAGGGTTTAGCATTTTGAAAAGAAAAAGGATATTGGGTTACTAGAATATTTGGTCCACCCTCTCGACATACATTCATTTCCTCCTCACTGTGAGCATCAACATTTCCCAATCTTATTTACCACTTTGTTTTCAACTTTTCATGCATGTACATATTCACGTTTGCAAATTTAGTTTTATTATGGTCTAAAACTTGGGTGACTATTTGAATAAACTTAACCTTAATAAACCTCACAAACTAGTAAGCATTCATATTCATATTTTTATTTCATATTCATTATTATGGTCATATCATTTTATTTGAGAAACATGCAAGTTATGTGATGTTTATACCACTTTTTAAGGTTTTTAAGTGTGAAATATATATAATCCATCCTATAATTACTCCTTGTTAGGTATTAGTTTTGGTGATGTCTAGGAACCCATGACACCCTAAGAAGGTGTATGGTAGGATTAGAATAGCTTCGGAGTTGTTTTGAATGGGTTAGAATAGGTTTGGCGCGAGAAAAACTCATTTCGACACGTTTTGAAAAGTGGTCTGTCCTTAAAATTAAATTCGGAAAATCCGACAGTGGGTATAATATTTTGGGCTAGATATTTAGAAAATACACTTTAAAACGAAACCGTGGCGCTTGAACGGATTAAAACGGAGTTATAACGAAGAAGATATGAATTTTTCAAGTTTGACGACGAAATATATATATTCGAAAATTTCAGATGTTAATTTTGTTTTGTACGAGTCAAAAATGAGCCTTAAGCGTTATAAGTTATTTCGACTTACCAAAAATATATTAGTATACTTTGATACGAAGCTAAGGACATATAATACGTAGAAAACGGATTTGTAGAACTTAAACTATACACGTTTACACAAAATTGCCGTAACTTTATTATTTAAGAAAAACTATATTATTTCTATTAGACAAGTGTTACGGTAAACAAGTGACCATATTGAAGGCTATTTTTAACGTTGACGTAGAACTTTTTGTAAAGAGATGTCTTCTAATAAAAGTGAGATCACCAAGCATATTTTCCAAAATGTCCAACCGTTTGTCAAGCGGAGTTGTAACGAATAAAATACGGTCACTTAAACTTTGCCGAAAACCACTCTTAAACTATATTTTGGACAAAATCACCATACTTAACCTATATTTTTCTATGAACGAGACCTCTAGGATAAAAACTTAAATGCCAAAACTTTGAGATTATGATACAAGCTTTCCAAAACCGTTGAGTTCGTTTCCTAACGCTCGACGTACACCATTTTACGACTAGCTTTTCGAGGCCATTTTAGTCACTTTCATGAAATTTCCAACGACATTATTTTACGACGAAAAGTTATAAATTCATAATAAATCATTAAGAAACTATTGTAGGATGACATTTTGACGTAAATACTTGCAAAGTAATTTAAGAATGGTCAAGACGTCAAAAGGGGTATTTTCGACGAAGAGTATTATTTTCAAAATTCACAAATGGTATAAATAACATACGAATTGCATGCATAACATTACATCATAACTCATTACTTATCATATCATTCATAATAGGTCATTTTTGAGATTCACGCTACATTTCAGTGTATCCACTTTTGTCATCATAATCATTGCAACAGTGAGTTCATAGCCCCACTTTCTATTATTTAATTGTTTTACAAACTCTTGGGGAGATACATGCTATATTTTTAATCGAACACAAATGCTTTGAACTGTATGCTATATCCAAATGTTTTATTGTCACTAAGTAATCAATTGCCATGTTTGAAGTCCCTACATCATGCACCATTAGTCACTTGCGAGTGAGCGAATATTGTGAATAGGCCTATTGAATTAACACTCCCGCCTTATTGACCCGCTAGGGAAATCGAGCGCACTATATTTGAATCATTAAGGTAAATTGGCAAGTTTACCTATTAGGCGGCGATGAAACGATGATTACCAATTTTTATTGGTGCGATGTTTACGCTTTGGTTGTCATGAACTTAGTGAAATAAATGTTGTTTTGTTTTCAACGATGAGTGTGAAACAATGTAACTCACACTACGATTATTGTGTTCAAACGAATTATTTAAACCTATGAATTTCACTCAACCTTTGTGTTGACGCTTTAAGCATGTTTTATCTCGGTATCTAAGGCATACACATCATGGCATACATAAGGATTTATCATAGAGTCGCGGTGACGACGCGTCTCTCATGGGATTTATGCACTTTAAAACATCGTTTGAATTGTAACAAACTTATTTCCGCACAAGATGATTTTCATTTGGGACCTATACTTTGTAAACTCGATTATTTTATTAAATCAAACGATGTGTTTTCAAACGACACTTTAGGTCGCTCAATATATCTAGAATGTGATGCTATGACACCAATCCCGTGAATTCCATTCACGCAAAACAGTAATTTGGGGTGTGACAGATTGGCATCGAGCTTGATTATAGAGAACTAGGTTGCATCATTGACCCTAGACTATAACTACATCATCATAGCATCTCATCATTTCATCATAAGTGCATGTTCACTTTACATGCGGTTTATACATACATTTTTCGAGTTATTTACTTTCATTTCAAATCGATTGTCACATGGATGCCTTTAAATACCCATTCCATTATTCTTTCCTCATACTCTAATGTGGAGAATTCCTTGTCATTCCCTATCACAATTTTAATATCAATTGACTCATCACCGATAACGTCGAATGCCGAGATAAACCTTTAAGTAGGCAAAGTCACTCTCACTCCTTTGTTTCACCACTAACATGTCGAGTTACACGTTATTCACACATTAAGTCACTAAACCACCATACATTTGAAGCACTTACAACACCTCATAACCCATTTCTTAGGAAACCGTCGATCATTTTGAAAATAACCTCAAACTTATCATTTCTTATCACATCTCTTTGGGCGTTTATTATTGACATCGGACTTTGCTACATCTCACCTTTCCTTTTATTTTGAAGAAGATATGGCGCCAAGAAAGCCACACCGAATTGACACAAGCGGCTATTCAAAAGTTGGTAAGGGATAGCATAGCCGATGCTCTAAGGATTGAAAGGAAATGGTGGTCGCTGCTGCTGAGGCCGCTGCCATCGCCAAGCCGCTAGAATTGCGAGGGAAGCCAAGCCGCTAGGCTTCTTGTCACTGCAGGAAATGCAGGAGGGTCCGGAGTTAAAAGTCGTTCAGTATAAGGATTTCAAAGTGGAGATCCCACTAAGTTTAGAGGTACCGGGGGCCCACCGCCATGGTTAGATGGTTCGAGAAATGGAGTCCGTGTTTTGTTATGTAATTGCCGGATGATAGCAAGGTTAAGTTTGCTACGAGTACACTACTTGATGGGGCGTTGTCGTGGTGGAACTCTTATGCTCACCGATGGGAATGGAAAATGCTTTCAAGCTCACTTGGGAGCAATTCAAAGGTTTGGTAACAAAGAAGTTTTGTCTGCGTCTGGAGGTGAAGAAGTTGGAGACCGAATTCTATGAGTTGGTAACTATTGGGTATGACATTGATACTTACATTCAAGGTTTCAAGAATTGGCGTGTTATGCCCATCTATGGTTTCGGATAATGAGAAGCTACCGGAGGCTTTCATTGAAGGACTTCCCGAGATTATTCAAGGTGATGTGACTTCTTTGATCCACAAACGATTGAGGAATCTATTAGAGTGACTCGAAAAGCTTATGGCACAAGTAGTAAAGAGAGGCAAATATCACCAACACCAACCAAAACCACAATAACAACAACGACGATAACCAAATCAACAACAACAAAAGAAAATGGGAAAATGACCAAGGAGGTTATAATAACAACAACCAAAACCGTAACACTAACCATCACCAACAACAAAATAGAAGGCAAGAAGCTGCTATGGTTTATGTTGCTGCACCAATAGAAGGCAGAGGTTATGCCGGAACACACCCACTATGTAATCGATGTAATTTTCATCACTGGGTCCTTGCCTCGCCAAGTGCCACAAGTGCCAAAAATCGGACACCTAGCCGTGGATTGTAGAGGTAAAACCATAGTCACATGCTTGAATGTGGGGAGCAAGGACACTATCGGAATCAATGTCCTCAAAACCAAGGTCAACAAGTTGAAGGTGCTCATGGGAATGCATACATGTTAGGAGGAGGAGAAGCTCGTCAAGGTATCAACGACGCGAAGACTAAAGAAGTTCGGAAACTAACAGTCTTATTTCTCCTTATGTACTATGTCGTACTAAGTTTATGTTTTCCATCGTATCCGAATCTTTATAACTTAAGATGTATTACTGTTTGATAAACCACTCGTTGTAAAATATTCTCATCTATCGTACTTTATTTTCTTCCGATTCGATATCATTTACAAGGGTTTTACTTCCTTTCACTTTAACTGCCATTTTAACGACACGGTTTAAATCTTTGTAAACATTGAGAGTTATAACAACTAAACCGAACGTCACATTACCGTTCCTTAATTATACATAGCCTAGCTAACTATGCCTAATTCTGGAGGGATCATGTTATGTTGGGAGCAGTTATTTATAAATCTTAGTGCAAGCAAAATTTTCACATATTTCAGAAAATCAAAGTGATACTCATCGGAGATACTCATCCAATATTTTTCTCTACTACGATGTTTTGTACGCTCTCAATCATCGACAACCATAACGACACTTCCTCATGTCTTTTCTCCTCGTTATTCATCACAAACTCAAAAATTCGATAGACTAACACGAACTGAATTCAGGGACTGAATTCCTTTTTGGATGGGCGAATGTGACAACTCGCAATTTCAGGTCATTTCTCAAGTTTCACTATTTCATCATTTATCGTAAACTGGGTTTACGAGTATCAAATTCGCGTAACCTTAATGGTTTAGCTGCGAATTCATGAACAATCATCAAGAACATTTCATATAGACTAAGTTTAGTCTACATTTCATTGGCATCATTATCTCACGTTACTAAAAACACGAGCTCGCACACAAACCGACCCATAGATAGTATGGTTTAGTCTAATAAACACATTGTGGACCCAACATTAATGTTTTAGATTTGTTTTATAAAAACACTTTTGAAAAACCAATTATTATGCGTTAAATATTTTAACATGCAAGTAAAAATACCTCGACTCATATTTAAACTTAAATGGGATATGTAAATAAATTCGGGATTCATTTTTAATTTCCCACTCTTTTCTAATTTTATTGTGTCGCCACTATTTGCAACCAAACACAATAAATACAAACGTATACATTTTTAAGTTTACACCTTTCATTTTGGATTAAAAACAAAAACTCAAGACACAACATTAATGTATTATGTATTCAATAAAATACAACACATGACATTAAGATATTATACAATTTATTAAAGTGAACAAAATTTCTTTTTTTTTTCACACTCAACCGAATGTCATGACTCCAAAATCATCTTTTGTCCAATGTTTTCAACTCTACACCACATGGTCACATGGTATTATGGACAAGAAGGACAATAGACCATGCTCTCTTCCATCTTTTCTTCCTTGTTGCGATGAAGACTTCAAAGAAATCCACACTCAAATCTTTGTAGTACTTTCTTACTAACTCTCTCTGACTTCCTTCTTATATATTGAAACTTGGACAAAGTTCCAAACACATACATTTCACTTTTAAACACTCAAAAGGATAGGAACTAAGGGCAAACAAAAGGTTTTGGGAAGATTAAGTGATCGAGCTTTATATTGTGGGAAACAAGAGGGTTTAGCATTTTGAAAAGAAAAGGATATTGGGTTACTAGAATATTTGGTCCACCCTCTCGACATACATTCATTTCCTCCTCACCGTGAGCATCAACATTTCCCAATCTTATTTACCACTTTGTTTTCAACTTTTCATGCATGTACATATTCACGTTTGCAAATTTAGTTTTATTATGGTCTAAAACTTGGGTGACTATTTGAATAAACTTAACCTTAATAAACCTCACAAACTAGTAAGCATTCATATTCATATTTTATTTCATATTCATTATTATGGTCATATCATTTTATTTGAGAAACATGCAAGTTATGTGATGTTTATACCACTTTTAAGGTTTTAAGTGTGAAATATATATAATCCATCCTATAATTACTCCTTGTTAGGTATTAGTTTTGGTGATGTCTAGGAACCCATGACACCCTAAGAAGGTGTATGGTAGGATTAGAATAGCTCGGAGTTGTTTTGAATGGGTTAGAATAGGTTTGGCGCGAGAAAACTCATTTCGACACGTTTTGAAAAGGGTCTGTCCTTAAAATTAAATTCGGAAAATCCGACAGTGGGTATAATATTTTGGGCTAGATATTTAGAAAATACACTTTAAAACGAAACCGTGGCGCTTGAACGGATTAAAACGGAGTTATAACGAAGAAGATATGAATTTTTCAAGTTTGACGACGAAATATATATATTCCGAAAATTTCAAAGATGTTAATTTTGTTTTGTACGAGTCAAAATGAGCCTTAAGCGTTATAAGTTATTTCGACTTACCAAAATATATTAGTATACTTTGATACGAAGCTAAGGACATATAATACGAGAAAACGGATTTGTAGAACTTAAACTATACACGTTTACACAAAATTGCCGTAACTTTATTATTTAAGAAAACTATATTATTTCTATTAGACAAGTGTTACGGTAAACAAGTGACCATATTGAAGGCTATTTTTAACGTTGACGAGAACTTTTGTAAAGAGATGTCTTCTAATAAAAGTGAGATCACCAAGCATATTTTCCAAAATGTCCAACCGTTTGTCAAGCGGAGTTGTAACGAATAAAATACGGTCACTTAAACTTTGCCGAAAACCACTCTTAAACTATATTTTGGACAAAATCACCATACTTAACCTATATTTTTCTCTATGAACGAGACCTCTAGGATAAAAACTTAAATGCCAAAACTTTGAGATTATGATACAAGCTTTCCAAAACCGTTGAGTTCGTTTCCTAACGTTCGACGTACACCATTTTACGACTAGCTTTTCGAGGCCATTTTAGTCACTTTCATGAAATTTCCAACGACATTATTTTACGACGAAAAGTTATAATTTCACAATAAATCATTAAGAAACTATTGTAGGATGACATTTTGACGTAAATACTTGCAAAGTAATTTAAGAATGGTCAAGACGTCAAAAGGAGTATTTTTCACGAAGAGTATTATTTTCAAAATTCACAAGTGGTATAAATAACATACTAATTGCATGCATAACATTACATCATAACTCATTACGTATCATATCATTCATAATAGGTCATTTTCGAGATTCACGCTACATTTCAATGTATCCACTTTTGTCATCATAATCATTGCAACAGTGAGTTCATAGCCCCACTTTCTATTATTTAATTGTTTTACAAACTCTTGGGGAGATACATGCTATATTTTTAATCGAACACAAATGCTTTGAATCAGATGCTATATCCAAATGTTTTATTGTCACTAAGTAATCAATTGCCATGTTTGAAGTCCCTACATCATGCACCATTAGTCACTTGCGGTGAGCGAATATTGTGAATAGGCCTATTGAATTAACACTCCCGCCTTATTGACCCGGTTAGGGAAATCGAGCGACTATATTTGAATCATTAAGGTAAATTGGCAAGTTTACCTATTAGGGCGGCGATGAAACGATGATTACCAATTTTATTGGTGCGATGTTTACGCTTTGGTTGTCATGAACTTAGTGAAATAAATGTTGTTTTGTTTTCAACGATGAGTGTGAAACAATGTAACTCACACTACGATTATTGTGTTCAAACGAATTATTTAAACCTATGAATTTCACTCAACCTTTGTGTTGATGCTTTAAGCATGTTTTATCTCGTATCTAAGGCATACACATCATGGCATACATAAGGATTTATCATAGAGTCGTGGTGACGACGCTCTCATGGGATTTATGCACTTTAAAACATCGTTTGAATTGTAACAAACTTATTTCCGCACAAGATGATTTTCATTTGGGACCTATACTTTGTAAACTCGATTATTTTATTAAATCAAGCGATGTGTTTTCCAAACGACACTTTAGGTCGTTCAATATATCTCAGAATTGTGATGCTATGACAATCAATCCCGTGAATTCCATTCCACGCAAAACAGTAATTTGGGGTGTGACAAATTTCTCACTTATGGTTATCGATCCGCCATGTTTGATAAACAAAAGGATTGGCTAATCCAGAGCAAACGGCTTTTGGTAAAGATATATCAAATCCGTTTACGGCTTGCAATTTGCCCAAAATTGTATGGTATTCACTCACCATATCCTAAAAGTGAAGAGTTGGCTAGCCCATAAGTTTATGGCTTGTGGTAAAGGCGATGGAAAAACCATAATTGGTAATCGACTCACCAAAGATAATATTGATAATTTATCTAAGAGTTGGCTAGTCCGAGCAAACGCTCGGTAAAGACAAATCAAATCCGTTGAAAGTCGGTGGTTTGCTCAAAATCACATGGTTATCGGTGTACCATGGTTCTTACTTGAACCCAAACATTTGGCTACTCCGAGTAATGGCTTTTGGTAAAGAGATTCAAATCCATTATGTTTTTTCAAAGATTGCTAGGGACTAGCAATAGTTTAGTGTGGGGATTGATGAGTGTGTAAATACTCATCATTTTGGGTCAATCTGAATCGCAAACGCCTAAAATGCTCGAAATGCATCGAATCATCGAAAATATTCCAAAATTGCATTTTATATGTTTCGATGCAAAATGTTTAAAATCGATGAAAAATGAGCTAAGTTTGCATAATTGGCGCTTCAGTCCCCAAGTTTCAAAAGTTGTCAAAACAGCCCTTTAGCACATAATTTCAAAAGTACAATCCCAAAGGTCCTTTTAAAATCATAACTTGTCAAATTTACACAGAGGTCCCTATAATATTAAACCCTTTAACTCCCATTTGGACCCTATCAAACCCATATGAACCTGCCTTTTACTTGTGACCCCCTGTCATAATACAGTTTGGACCCCCCTTTGATTATTAACCCGGTCAAATCCTTGGTCAAACTTACCAAGCGCGCTAAAGTCTTCATCTTCAACAACCATGTTCTGAACACTCTTCCCTCCCATCCCCTCCTCACTATCACTCAACCATGTCCCCCACCTACAACTAACATCCAAGATGCATTTAATGCACCTTCCCCTCACTCAACCTCACCGCAAATACTCCTTTTTGGCGCCAAAATCTGTTTCAAGGGCTAGGATTGCTTCAAACCATCCAATGGCTGAGAAACAAGTGGGAATCAATCAGAGATGAAAGAGAAAGCTTTTGGATTATAAAAGAGAGAAGAAGGAAGAGTAGAGAAGAGTCTACTAGTTTTAATTTTTATCTTTAATGTCGCTTTTTATCTTAAAGCTTTAGTTTAGTATAAAACCCAGTAACCTTTGTTAATTTGTATCAACTTTAAGTATTTAAGTGTATTGAAACTCATTTCAAGCATCAATTTTAGTTTATTGTTACAATTCTCAGTTTATGTCCACTGTTTCAAATTTCCAAGTCCAAGTCTTGTATACAAGCTTCAAACAGCTCAATTCTCAATTCTAAAAAGCTTATACAAGCTTCTAATAGCTTTCTATAAGCTTACATTTCAGTTTTAAGCAAAAATGGTTCTTGGTCAAAGAAAGTCAAACTGGGTCAATTTGGCAATGGAAATGGTCAATGGGTGATGCAGTGTTGGAATTGGGTTAGTTCAGAGATATTGGGTTGGTTTTGGATAGGTTAGTGGTACTTTGGTTCATTGTTTCAAGCCATAGTGGCTAGGACCCTTTGTAAGTAAATTTCAAGTTTCTTTGCATTATCTGAGTTTGTAGTTAAAACCGGTTCTATTCTGTTTAAAAAGATGTATTTAGGATATATAGATGTAGCTTGATCATTAATTCAAGTATGCTCAGTAGTTGTCTCACTTAAAATTGCAAAACAGTAAGTTAAAAGGGTGTTTGGATCTATTGGTTTGACTGTGCTGAAGGCTTGGTCATTGGTCAAGGTCTTTTGGTTTATGCTTGTGCAACTCTTTTATGCTCATATCTGTCATTAAATTGTGTTTGCAGCTCTCAATAGTCAACATCTTGTGTTATCTGTCTTATAAGGAAATCTGTTGGAATTTTAGAAAAGGAAACTCTTGTTTTGTGTTTTTAAATCATAGAGGTATCTTGCATTAACTTTATTTCATCCATTAAACTCATTATCAGTCTACAAATCAAGTTCAAAACTCAAAAAAGTCAAAGTTTCATTTTCATTTCAAAAAGTCAAAATCTGAAAAGTGGTTTTTAGCCAAACTAAGAGGAATTTTCTAGGATTCATTTCTAGGCCAATCTTAGTGAAACTTATGGTTTTAAAATCTTCAGTAGGTCTATTTTCTTATCCTCATTTTTGTCAAATTTTGTGAATTTTTCTTAAGCTTCTAACTAGCTTGTCAAATGAAAGCAAGTGTCTCAGCGGCATTAAGTCTGCAGGCTTTGCAGATTCTTGCCACTTGCCACAAGCTCATTTGAGCTTGGCAAGGTCTGATTTTTGGTTTGCATGTTCCTACCCAAGTCTAGTATAGAGTCCCATATCTGTTTTTCATATTCAGCTTATTTTGAAGCTTGTGCATAAGCTCAAACTTGGTACCCTTTAACTGTTTTCAGCCATAAGCTCATAACATCAAATCTGTTGTAATTTCAAATCAATGGTTTAGGCTTGTTGATTCTTGTTGCATTTTGGTTATTTTAGCTTATTCATGCTTCTGTTTCAGTTTGGTGGTCTTTGATACTTCTTAGCTTATTCAAGTGCTTATTTCAATAAGCACTTGGTCATCAGTTTCATTTTCCTCCACTCAGCCCCATGTTTTTCCATTTTTCCTAGCTTCCTAATATAATTTTAGAGTTTTCCTGAAATTTTCAGATTTTTCCAAGTCAGTTTACTATTTTTCTTGATTTTAATTAGTTTTAAGCATTTTTAAATAGCATTTAATACAATTAATTAGGAAAAGGTTCAAAAAATAATTTTTCATTTTATTAAGTTAAGATAAATATAAAAAGACAAAAAAATATTTTTCTAGATTTTTCCTAGTTAAATTTGTATTTTTAAGTAATTTAATTAGTTTTTAATAGTTTTTAATTCCTAGAAAATACAAAAATAATCAGAAAAATACAAAAATAGTTTTGAAAATTCTCTTTTGATATTTTAGATTTTTCCAAGTCATCATTTTATTTTTCTAGCTTTATTTCCTAATTTCTTGTATTTTAGGTTATTATTTAATAGTTAAAAATAGTTTTTAATTAATAATAATTAGATAATTAGTTATAAAAATAATTTTCTTTTTCTATAAATTTTCTTTTATCATTAGGTTTGTAAAAATGTCATTTTCATAGTTTTAGGACTTTTATTTCTTAGATTTCACTTTTTATTTTGTACGTTTACGTAATTTTTATTTAAACGTAAGTTTTAAGTTTTAAGTTTTAAACATTCATAAATTTTAAATATAGTCATAGCGTTTATTTAATAGTTTTTATCTTTTAAACTTTCTTTAATTTGCATTTAAGCCGTTGTAATTTGTTGGCTTTTCCTGTAGTTATAATATCATTCACAATCTCCTTTTCGTTCAAATCTCTCGATCACTATTCGTTGGGTGATCCATTGCATAGCTCGCTGGGACATAACGACCCGGGGAAACACTATACTCCTCAGATCTTCATTGCATTCGTGCTTAAGTTGTTTTAAGTTTCTTACATTTGGCCATTCACAAGTGGTCACCATGCGTGAAAAAACTAGACTTGCTCAAAGACGCATCATAATGTTTTTTTTTTTTTAAATTGTGAGTGTAATGTTTTTTTTTTCAGTAATGTAATGTTTTTTTTAATTTGAATTAAATTTAAATTTAATGTTAAAAATGTTTGAATTAAAAAAATAAAAATAAAAATAATCCTTGGGTCGTCGACCGGGGCATCCGGTTGTCTCCGCGTCATTTGGAGAGAGAAATGACGGCGTGTACAGTGTTGTCCCAGATCGTCTCTGTGTCGCGATCGAGACCACCGATAATGATAATATTCACATTTTGGAGATCGAAACAAAGATTTTGGATCTTTGGAGTAATCGACAAACAATTAAATTAATTAAGGTCTCTACTATTTGGACCCTCCCATGACGTCAAATAATAGGAATATTCCTTTGTCCCTCTTTTTCAAGATAACGTAGTTTTTGTCGGTTTACGTTCAGATTTACAGCGGTTTTAAGCGTTTGAACATTAAACTTTATATTTACATTCCCCGATTTTCGCGCTTATAAATTTGATATAAACAAAATTATAAAAAAAAAAAAAAAAAAAAATAATAAATAAATAAAATCTAGAGGTCCAATTAAAAATTAGGGTCCTAATAACTCAACCCTAATTAAGACTGAATAATGGCCCACCTGAACTGCTAGACTTTTGATGAAATATACCCGGTCAAAGACGCCCGGGAATCAAGGACCAGACGTGCACAACCAAGTTTGCAAAAGTAAATGATAAAGTACTGTACTTTATATTCATGCATATTTATTAAATGTATGGGAATGCAAGACTAGATATTCATGTAACGCCGAGGGTACGTGTATGCAGCATACAAAACGATTGTTTAATGTTTTGTTATTACCTAAAGGATGTAAATTTGTCTGAAATACATTGTAACCTGACTCCAATGTTGTATCCTTATAAATAAAACTCATCATTTTGATCTTTTGTAAAATTTTCTTCAGGTCGTTGAATGACTTAATTAGTTGCCGCAATGGAGGCAAAGTACGAGGGCGTAAAAAACCAGAATTATGGTCATGGGTGGTATGGCACTTAGTTAGACTCGAAATCGCAATTTATGGGATTTTTCTTTATTTTTACTTTTAGAACGGCCACATTTTGTGAGATTGTTAGCCTATTGTCACGAGACTAATTCACAAAGTCCGTGTGGCACTTAGCGACTTCGATTTCAAAGGTTCAAGTAAGCCAAAAGTGTAGAAGATGTAGCGGTGAACACTTGCAGATTTACTAGAGAATACTCGAGTTATATTATACTCGAACACTTGGTTATAAGATGGATTCTTATAAATGAGGGGATTAGCCATATTTATAGTAGTGGCTAATTCATTCTAGAAGCTTCTACAAAAATATCTAAGATTTTTATATATGATACTTATTTAGATAATTTCTAGAATAATCTAGCTAAATATTTTAGATATTTTAGACATAATATCTAACATATTTATAAGTCTAATATTCTAGAGTGATTTAATCTTGTTGCTGTATTGAGATTTTAATTACTTGGTGTGGGGCTATTACATTTTTCCTCGTAACACCCTCCCGCACTTGATTTCACGACGCCCTCGTCGCGTTTTCATCTTTGTACCGACGAAAATGATATTTGGATCGTCTTAGAAGATCTTTTCGTTCCGGCTTGGCTTCTCATTGGGTTACTCTTTCAATTTGATTGAGAATTCTTTGTGATGCGGATCTCCCATTTTCTTCTTTTCGACCCATTTCTTTACTTGCCTTACTGCGTTATTCAAGCGGGCTCTTGTTTCATCCTTTTCTTTGTGCCATTCTTTCTTTTTTTGAAATGATATTGGTGCTTTAAAAGAGGTCTTATATGGTCGTAGTTACTTGGGGTCAGGTAGCTCTTTGAGTCGTCTTTCTAACTTCGCAAGCTCAAATGGATTCCTTTTATAAGAATTTAGTGTAGGGAGTGTAGTTTCGGGTGTTTTATCGTCGAAGGACTTCCTTAGGGCTGCCAAAAAGCACTCTCTTCCCTTGGTGGTCCTTTTAAATTGCGTTGCCGATAATAAGGGTTGTATTTCACTCCGTTTCTTTAGGTTTGTGACCTGGGATACTTCATTATTGAGGATGACCAGCGTCTTGGTGGCGGGCATAGGAAAAGCTCGAGCTTTTTCAAAGAAACTAATGCCTAGTACAACCCTGTAATCATCCAACGGCACAACCGTAAACTTTAGTTCGTTAGTCCACTTGTCGATACAAACTTTTACCTTAGTTTTCCCAAGGATTTGTGTTGGTTCCGAGTTTACGGTCTTGATCTTCCCTTTCTTAGGAGTGTATTTTATGCCCAGGCGGTCAGCCTCTTTGACGTCCAAGAAGTTATCAGTAGCGCCGGTGTCAATGAGTCCCAACGTCTTCATATCGTTTACCATCAACTCCGTAAAGAGTAAACATTGATCCTTGGTCTTGGCTCTAGCTAGTATTTCCTTTATCGTTCCAAGGCGTCTAATCGATCCCAGTTCCTCTTGTGGAGGTTCTTCATTATTGATCCCATTTCGCAACCAAGGCGTTAATAGCTTCGACTCGGACAATCCTCGCCCAATGGGATCCGTAACAAATGAAGCATGGATTCGGAGGGTTGGACATGTATTTTTCCGAAATGACTTTTCAAACTTTTGGCCTCGTCCCTTAGATCATCTAATCTCTTGGGCGAGGCTTTTCACGCCTTCCGGTCTATTAGTGGTCTCCTGGTCGGTTGGAGTAGTCCACAATCGACTATGTGGTCGCTATGGCCTCATCTAGTGTTTTCGCTTCTTCTATCAATTTCGACACGCGCCCATTCTTTTAACTGCCTTTGAAGTAGAATAAGGCATCTTGATCCGCACATCAACAATTTCCAATAAAATTGCAGTAAACTCTTTTATGTAGTCGGTAATCGTTCCTGTGTGGCGTAGTCGCCGTAGTTTAGCCTTGGCTTCCGTGTCGGCATTGTGAGGGATAAACGGTTTTCGTAGCTCGGTCTTGAACTGATCCCAGGTGTTGAAAATGCATATGCCCTTCTCTCGTTCATGATGTTACCTTCTCCACTATAGTTGGGTAGCTTCGTGCAATAAGGCGGGAGCATTACTGATTTTAATAGCATCCTCTACTACTCCCATTGCTTCGAAATATTGTTCAAGTCCGAACAAAAAGTTTTCTACTAGAGTAGAATTTCGGTACCATTATACATATCTGGTTTTGGGACCTTTAAAGGCGAGAAAAGACGTACCTTGGCTACTACTAGCACCTCAATCATTATTCCTCTTTTGATGGTTTTGACATTCCTTAGTTACATTGTCTATCTTTTCGTGCATCGTAAAGACCTCGTTTTCCAGAAATTTTCTGGCACTTAACAAATCTTGGGTCATCTTTTCGATTTCTTTCTTGAATTCTTGGCCTAGATTTCGGACTAAATCCGTTGTCGTTTCGATCACCTCAACATTTTCTTGGGTCATCATGTTGACTTTTCTTGAGAGAGTCCATTTGTTCCTTCATTTCAATGACATGAGTTTCTCGATCGCAACGCGCTCTTGAAGATCGCCTCGAGTCTCCTTCATTTGGCTTGAGAGGTCGAGACTTGCTTCTGATTTGTCTCTTTTGAATCATCTTTCTTTCGCCGCTGATATGCCCACGAATTTCTTCCTCGTTTGGTGTTTCGACAACGCCACTTGGATTCTTTTCTCATCTGAATTACGCCATCGTGTTCCTTCCAATGGTGTATATCTAGGTTAAACCTTTGCTCGATACCACCGTCATGGGACTAATTCATAAAGTTCGCGTGGCACTTAGCGACTCGATTTCAATGTCCAAGTAAGCCAAAAGTGTAGAAGATGTAAGCGGTGAACACTTACGGTTTACTAGAGAATACTGAGTTATATTATACTTGAACACTTGGTTACAAGATGAATCCTTATAAATGAGGATTAGTCATATTTATACTAGTGGCTAATCCATTCAAGAAGTTTCTCTGAAAGTATTTAAGATTTTATATATGATACTTATCTAGATAATTTCTAGAATAATCTAGCTAAGTATCTTAGATATTTTAGACATAATATTTAACATATTTATAAATCTAATATTCTAGAGTGATCTAGTCTTGTTGCCGTATTGAGATTTTACTTGGAGTAGAATCATACGTTTTCCTCGTAACACTATGGATGGTTAACTTAGTGACAAAGTTGCCTATTAAGAAAATTTCCAATAACACGACTACTATAAATATAACTCCCGTGTGTAATTGTAAATTTGTACCTCTGATTCATGAGAAGAATGACTTTTTTAGTTCGGTGTGGACATAGCAGAAATCCACAATTACGGTTATACGGTTAGCTAATAAAGGCATAGAGGCCTTGTTAGGATTTAGAAAATCCATTAGTAAAAGAGTCGGTCACCTCAAGTACATGTATTCATTAGAAAACTCGTAGTCGTAGTCAAGTTATGTTAATAAGTAATTAGTTAAGTAACACCGTGGAGGACGGACGGGGCTTTACCGAACCCTTATAACCGAAAATCGAACTGAATAACCCGAATTACATAATTTTAATTATTATTTTTATTTAATTATATATATTTTAGCACAAAATATTTTTTCAAGCTTAAATCATGTTATATTTATACTAAAAAGAGTTTTAGTGATTTTTTTCATATATATACATAGAAAAATATATATTTTATATGAATTCGATTTTCGGTTGGTTTCGGTTTTCATTGCAAAACCATATCCAACCCGATAACCAAATATTTAGTTCGGTTCGGTTTTGACCAATTCGGTTCGGGTCACAAATTCGGTTCGCTTATTTTCGGTTCGGTTCGCTTTCGGTTTTCGATTCTTGTGGATATTAGCCAATCCGTGAACACCCCTAGTTGATACGGAGTATTCATTAAAAAGTATTCATCTAGATTGACAAATGATGCTCAAATTTTTTACCATAAAATTGTTAAGTTACCGAAAAGAAGATTGTTTATATCTTGCTTTTGTAAATGTGCTTTGGAATGATAACGAGTGTTGGAAAACCCGCGATGCAAATGGATTGTTTTCTGCAGGCGTGAATTTGGGCGATGAATGACCGGAAAATTTGTTTGGACACAATTAAAACCTTAGGGACTATTTCATGGCTACAAAGGACTTACTTTGTAACGACACTTAAACCTTAGGGGCTATTTTTGCCAAATTTCTATAGATAGTTATTAATTCTACAAGACTTACTTTGCAACGACACTTAGACCTTAGGGACTATTTTTGCCAAATTGCTAAAGATAGCAATTAATGCTCAAGGACTTACTTCGCAACGACACTTGAATCTCAAAGACTGTTTTTGCCAAGTTGTGAAACTTGACATTTAATGCGTGCTAGTGTGAACAGCATTTAATGCGTGCTAGTGTGAAATGCTTGTGCAAAACTTGTGTACGCTAAATAGTATATAGATACAAACGAGTGTGGAAACCCGCGCGTTGCAGCGGGATTGGTTTTGTAGCCGTGAATTTGGATAGGGACTATTTTTGCCAAATTGCTATAAAGGACTTACTTTGCAGCGACACTGAAATCTTAGGGACTATTTTTGCCAACTTGGACTTACTTTGCAACGACACCTAAACCTCAGGGACTATTTTTGCCAACTTGCGAAAGTTGACATTAAATGTGTTCACACTGTTTGGGACACTTGGCGTGTGGAGAACGATTCCCCGCCTTTTAGTTAATACTAGACGAAAACGTAAGAAAATGAACGAAAATGTAAAAAAAGACTAAAACGTAAAAGATAGAGTAAATCGTAAGAAAAACAGACAAAATGTAAGAAAATGGACGAAACGAAGAAAATGGATGAAAACGTAAAAAAGACGAAACGTAAAAAAGAGTAAAACGTAAGAAAACGGAAGAAAATGTATTAAAGCGGACAAAACGATAAAAGCGGATGAAAAGCGGATAAAAGCGGATAAAAGCGTGAAAACGGATGAAACGACTAAAACGTAAAAACCGAGTAAAGCGAAAAAACGGATGAAAACATAAAAATGGACGAAAACGTAAGAAAACCGTGAAACGTAAAAAAGCGGAGTTAAAAGTAAGAAAACGTGAAAAACGGACGAAAACGTAAGAAAACGGACGAAAACGTAAAAAAACGGACAAAAAGTGTAAAATTCACCGTTCGTCCTTGCACCATTCATCCTTATGGTGTTGAAATGACGATTATACCCTCAGGTTAACAAGACTTAACGACCGTTAGTGGGCTCCGTTAGAAGGAGGGACTAATGGCGCATAACGTTTGCCACTTAAGGATGAACGGTGCAACTTTTTTGGTTAAAGGACGAACTCCTGGGGTCAACGCAAACCACAAGGACGAACGGTGTAATTTACTCTTACGATTATAATATTTCAATTAGTGATTAGAATATTGAATCAAATAAAAGACAGATAAAATCTTTCCTTAAAATATGGTACTAACAAAAACGTTCTTTATAGCCTTAATAAAACCTGATACAATTTGAATTGACAGGCCTGTTTATTAGTTTGGAAAATCGATTTAGCAATTAATGTATTAAATTTTCTTAGGCAGAATGTGTTTAACTACTAGTAATATACAATGTGGAAACCGCGCGATCGCAATGGACGGCTTTTAGGACTTATTTTGTAGCGACACTTAAACTTCAGGGGCTATTTTTGCCAAGTTGTGAAACTTTGCATTTAATTTTCTGACTTACTTTGCAACGATACTTAAACCTCGGGGACTGTTTTGCCAAGTTGTGAAACTTTGATTTAATGTTTGACTTGCGGCATTGCGGTGACACCTAAACCTCGAGCGCTATTCTTGCCAAGTCAAGAACTGCGATAAATCGCGTGACACGTGTGGTGTCACATCGAATCCCCGCCTTTTTAGCTTATATGTATAATATATAATGAGTTGATAATCATACGAAGTTGACATTACCTAGAATATGATATTTGTAAAACTAAATAGTATATTAAGTAAACAATTAAGAATATGATAATATTCACATTTTGGAGATCAGAAACAAAGATTTTGGATCTTTGGAGTACTGACAATTAAATTAATTAAGACTGAATAATGGCCCACCTGAACTGCTAGACTTTTGATGAAATATACCCGGTCAAAGACGCCCGGGAATCAAGGACCAGACGTGCACAACCAAGTTTACAAAACGTTACAAAGTTTAAGTACAAGATGGTTTAGAACTTAAAAAAAAAAAAAACAGAAGTCGTGACTCGTGACATGCGTTGTGAAATTTAAACTAGCTTTGAAAAAGTTTTATAAGAAGGAGGTATCTAAAGATTGATACATCCAGCTAGATATTTCATAATTCGACATTGAACAATATATTGTTTGGTATGTGGGTAATAAGTAGTACTAACATCAACAATTACCTACAATAAAATATATATGTATGAAATTTATACGGCTTAAGCGTACATAAAAACAGTTTAATGAATTGTCGCAGTTATAAGTGTTTTAAGATATTGACATGTGCTTTGAGATATGTATGTTTGGCGTAATGAACTGAGACTGAGGTTTATATTATAAGCCGAAAGCTGAAGCTTATATGTTTATAAAGTTGTTTGGTAAATTAGTTGGAGTTAAAAATTATTAATATAAATCGCATTAAAATACATCAAATAAAATTCACATATATTTTTAACTTTTACGTGATAATCCATTGTATATTGAAAGGTATTAGCCTCTATAAACTCTTTTTTATTTACTTGCACTTATGAAGACTTATGGATTATTTTAAAAGCCATAAGGGCCTTTTGACAAACAATGTTTATTTTATAAGTTAACTTATTCTAAAAGCTCAAGCCTATATAAGCCTTGATAAACCCGTTTCCAAATAGAGCTTATTACTTGGACTTATCCATGTTGCGTTATGTGAATTGCTAATTTACTATCGCAAATTTCCTAGGCCTTATTGGGCTGTTAACTCTTACCAACTGGCCCAACATGTTTGCTGCATGCGCTTTCCTGAACGTTATTATCAACTCTACTAAATACTACATATAACTTTTAACTTGATGGGACGGGGACCATTGTTCACAAGAAGTTCCACAATGATCGGCGAAAGAGTAGACGGTGCTCTGGATGTTCCGGCCACTCTTTGAGTGGTCCATACCTTCAATGATCAACCATGTGCAACTATGCAAGCTGTCGGTCATCATATGTATGCCATATTCAAGTGGGACTGGGGACTATATAGTCAAACACGAAGACGGCATTCTTATCTCATGAAGCATATATAGAAAAGGTTCACATATACTTAGATCATTGCAATGTACAATTTTCGGCTAATGCCAACATATAAGGATTATGCATCAAAAACCATGCAATTAACTATGATCAACATTTCATTATAAGCTATAAATAGTCAACTAGTAAGACTTTCTCATCCTCAATGCTGCATAGGCAATAAGCCTATACCCAATCAACATGACACCCAAAGCAGCTACATCCAACCACAAATTACCCATGCCCAAGTATTTAATCCCTGGAAAATCGAAAACCTTGCAGTGAACACCAATTCCACACTCGTAAACCTCAGTTTTTGTGTATTGCACTTCCACTAAAAGCTTGTAACAATAATGGCTAAACGAGATGTACTTCAACCATGAGATAAATGGTGGAATCTTTTGAACATAGTAACCACCAAGCAAGCAAAAAGACTAGCATGACCACTGACGATAAGGTGGTTGCTTGTTTTAGGTCCATTAGTATGGCACCTAGTGCTAACCAGTCCTTGTGAAACCAACACATTGAAAAGAATGATTAGAATTGTTAGCATGAATGTGGAAAGGGAAGGTTTGAGACCACCCATCCAATATGTGACGGTCACAAATACGGTTGGAAGGACTAGTTCCATTGGCAAATCGCCTGCCATTCTAGCAAAGTAATATGAGGAGAGTCGATACATTCCTGTGGAACGTTCTCTTATTAGCATGGGCTGTTCTTGAGGGAAGGTGAATATGGCATTGGATAGAGGATAAAACCCCCAAAATATGGAAAAGAAGAAGAGAAGTCCCACCTGCAATGGATGTAACATACTTGCATAAAAAGCTAAAAATCAAATACCACATACATTGATATGAATATTTAACAAAGATAGGTAAAAAGTTGAGAAATAAATAAACCGATGTGGCGCCATCATCTAATTAAAAAGACATAGATTGAAAGTCACCTATAGTTCATTATAGTAGAGTATTAATCATTATACTTTACTTTAAAATGAGTAACATAAAATTTAAAATGAATTCAACATTTGGACCCAGAATATGTTCAGCTTTGTATCATTACTTGTGATATAATAATATCCCAGGAGGGTTGTGCATTCTTATAAACATGATAAGCGACATGTGATAATAAGAGAAGTTTTCGTCTCAAACAGCTAAACCAACTGGACCAAACCGGTTTCAGATGGTTTGGCTGGTTTGGTTTGAAAGATGGTTTTGCTTGAAAAGATGTCAAACCAAGCTAGTACGTGGTTTGGCCGATAATTCTAGTCCAAACCGCCCAAACCCTTGTACATTTCATACATTTTACATAACCTCTAATACATCATAGATTGGCGGATACACAAACGTAATTACTTTAACCCACGACCTACAACTTATGTAGCACATCTGATAATTTGTATATTTTTACACGTGTCTGCTTTCTAATGGTGCCCACATATGTATCAGCTGTATTTATTTGAACCCACAAGCAATTTTTGACAAGACACCTTTGATAGTTCATACCACTACACTAGCCCACATATATTGATCAATAGTATATATATCGACACATGTCTAGTTTTTAATGGTGTACGAGTATAAATCGCTTGTAGTTTCACTTTCGGCGTACGTACAATGTTTACTAGTGGAGTATGAGAACAATGTAAGGCAACCGTGGTACCTGATCTTGCAAGTGGGACAAATCCGAGTGCCACCATAGAAGGCCCGAAAGGATTGAAACCGACATCACTTGAAAGATTCTTAATCTAGAGTATGATTCGTGCCTCCTTTCTCTAAGACCCCTCTTTAGCAAGACTTCAAATTGCATCCACCAACTTGTGGTCCATTGCTTGTCACAACCTGCAGCTATAACGGACCACTTTGTATTAACTTTTGGGTAAGATTTGCTTTTCATTTGAGAAGAAACACAACTAGATATCCTTTTCACTACTTTTTAGCACTATGCGCATAAATCCTGTGTCCAAACAGAGGTAATTTAATTATGTGACTATATCTAGAGCAAAAACGTTGTTTGTATTTTCTTACGTCGTGAGGGTGATGTCCTTGGATGGCTTGAATCGGATCCCGGACATTTTGATGAATGTCGTCTTTAACGAGAGGTTGGAGGTTCCTTTTGTAAGATGATATTAGAAAGTGTTTGATGGAATTTTCATCTCCCTGCCTGTTTGCTCGTCCTTGATTATCTTGGTTTCTTGTAGGAGATACATCTATATTGTTTTAATGAGAAATTATAAGACACAAATCAAAATCATGGAATGAGACTGTCTGTTTTCATATCAAATCTTGTAACCATGAACATTAAAATGCTCTTAAAAATCCATACTTACTGTCTGATCATAGAATGATCCGTAAACAAATTAAAAGACGGGAAAAAAACTACATTTATACGTTGACATGCATAGAAGTATAGAAGTCAAAGGTTTTTCCAATCTTTTTGTTTGTTTTTCTTGCTTTATATAAAAAGTAGTCAGTTAGGCACCTTTGCAACTTTAACAAGTAAAGTTGCATGAACAGTGACTTTATATAAGATAAAAACGTGATAATTCTTGTGATGAATAACTTAGTTAATGTTAAAAGTGCGTTCATTATTAAACTAACAAGACTCTAGCAATTACAAGACGCAACCACCAGGAAAGAACCACCCTGAAATATAAAACTCCTTTAGAAGACAGCTCTGTAAATCACGACATGAAAGAACACCGACAAATCCAATAAAAAAATAGACACACAAATATGAACTAGCAACAACTTGCCCAAATACCACAGACCCTGTAAACACCTACAAGAAACATCAAAGCCATATGCTAGATTATATTGTCCTTGATGATCTATCATGTGTTATAAAAAACCTGTATGGTATCTTATTATCAATAGTTGTAATAAAAGTATATGATCTTTGTTAATGATAACAAGTTGAAAATACATTAGCTCTAAGTTAAAGCCATTAGTTATAATGTGACATAATATAGTCACTGCAATAGCTATGAACACCAAATATAAGTTTGTACTCTATAAACTATAGTTATCTCATATAAAGTTCAACTATGCGCTCAGTAGTAATATTTTGAGTTTAAAACATTAGTGTTCTTGAAATTTATATTCGAATGGAAAAGGCAATATATATTTCAAACAGAAATAATTATCAAAGCCTATAATTACCATTTGCAAGATCAAGAAGAAAATCAGCAGGATTCATGAAGTTATACCCGGTACATGCCCAATCGAGCTGAAATACTCCATAACTTGACCCGTCTGCCCACTATAAATTGGACACCGTCTGATAACACCACCACCTTATCAAACATCCAGTATAATCTACTCGATGGTTGATGGATTGTGGTGACCACACCTCCCTCCTCGAGCTAAAGCTTTCAGAGTGGACATTATTCGAGAGCTGTGGTTGAGTCCAACCCGACGTGGGCTCATCCAAAGCAACAAGCTTGGGTTCACCAACATTTCTTGTCCAATACTGACCCTTTTCGCCCCTCCTGAAGCGCCTCGAATAAGTGGCCCACCTACAATACTATCACGACAGTTAGATAATCCAAGCTCAGTTATGATGAGCTCCACTTGCTCTATTTTCTCTTCATGAGTCAGATTTTGGGCAGCCTCAAAAGGGCAGCGTGGGTCAATGTTTCGATAACTGTTAGGTGTGGATATAACACATCGTCCTGTGTTACAAAACCTGTTTTCCTTTTTATTGACCTAGTAAAGGGCTGTCCACTATAGGTTATGCTGCCCGAAATCTTGCCAGGTAGTCTACCAGCGAGGGCGGTTAGTAACGTGGTCTTTCCACTCCCAGAAGGCCCGAGCATGGCTAGTAACTCCCCAGGGCGTACTACGCCACTGACTCCGTTAAGAAGGATTCGATTTGTATTTGATTTAGGAGAAATAAGACCATTTTCTTCTTCAGATGGGGCCTTAATAGTGTATGCCAAATCTTCAAACTGCAATATATATAAGAATAACGTGCGAAAATTTATGAAGTCAATGAATAAAAAAGAGTATTTATAATATCAAAAAGCATATAAAAGTTGCATATGATTTATATGGTGCAAGTATATATTAGTATGTGATTGTGCATGGAAAATACCCTGAGTGTAATTGGACGTAAAGATTCGCGTGCTAAAGGCAATTGAGATGGAGGTGATTGGTTTTGAGTTGGAAATGGTGTTTCGTCATCGCGCTAGTGTTAGTAGCTGAACTAGGTAGTTTTACATGAACTGTGGTATTCTCCATTCTTGTGTTGAATTGTGAATAACACTGGCAATGTTGGGCTTGGATTTAAAAGTAAGTTTGTTACAAAGAGGAGGAGAAAGAAATTGGAAATGATTTGTGTGTAAATGTGATAATAGTAAGGAGGAAGTGAAGGCTCACATGCAGAAAATTGAGTGAGATGGGAAAGCTTTTAAAGAAGAAAGGAGGTGATGGGCAGAGGGGCAAAAGGTGGTGCATGTGATGTCGATGACTCATGATATATAGTTAATAGTCGAGGCACAAAAAGTGATTGTGCTCATGGTTTTGTTAAATTTGTATTATGCCTTTTATTCTATTCCTTGAGTTAATTTAGTTAAATACTTGAATTATAAGACATGGAAATAAGATACAAGACTTGTTTTATAATCGTTTGAACATTGATAAACTTTTAAAAGAACTAGCAAGCTAAAGATTATAAATGACGAAAACAAATGTTGACGAGAAAATTCCATACGTTACAAGCCGACACCATTAATCAAGATTACCTAACTAAGAAGAAAACGGTATCTACCACACGAGAACCCTTGAAAACAACTCCTCCAAAAAGTCCTCGCCTAACCAAATAAAAAAAAAAAAAAAATCAAATGTCTCATTGATGCCGCGACTTTTGTTCTAGCTTGATAGTAGTTTCTGAGTTTAGCAAAGTGATTCTAACAATATATATATATATATATATATATATATATATATATATATATATATATATATATATATATATATATATATATATATATATATATATATATATATATATATATATATATATATATATATATATATATATATATATAAAAAAAAATTAAGGTGATATTTAGCAAAATTACAAACAATGCTAAAGATAGTATTATGAATGGCCAGTTAGGTTATTTCAAAATAAAAAGTAAACGGGAAATACTTCCATGCATTTGCTTCTTAAAGATAACAAGGATCTTTTCTTGTGTTTACTAGTAAACCAATTTCAGTTTTAGGATATGATGACATATAATCAGTTTTGAGTGTGGAATTGAAACAATTCCATGCACAATCACATTGTTATTTCTAAAAATAATAGAAGATTTCTATAAGATTTTACGCTCTTAATTAGGCTAGCGACGAAATCCTAATTCTTCCATCAAATTAACTTGCACTAAAAAACAATTTCCAAATGTATATGAGTTGCATAAATTTGTTTAAAGAAAACAATAATTGTTGCAAAGCGAACAATTGATTACAATCCACTTACTTAGGTGTCTCGTTGAGATACAACCCTTCGGCCGACACCAACATTCATCTCCTTCTTCCACTTACAGGTCGCAAAAGTAAGAGACATAGTTTATCAGCATCGCCTTTATTATAGGTCGCAAAAGTAAATGATAAAGTGAACTTTATATTCATGCATATTTATTAAATGTATGGGAATGCAAGACTAGATATTCATGTAACGCCGAGGGTACGTGTATGCAGCATACAAAACGATTGTTTAATGTTTTGTTATTACCTAAAGGATGTAAATTTGTCTGAAATACATTGTAACCTGACTCCAATATCCTTATAAATAAAACGAGTAAATTACACCGTTCGTCCTTGTGGTTTGCGTTGACCGCAGATTTCGCCCTTCGACCAAAAAGTTGCAGATTAAATCGCTTGCGTGGCAACGTTATGTGTCGTTCGTCGCTTCGACCAAACGACGTTAAGTTTGATGAAGAACTCCCTCACGTGACTTGCATACGAGGGTAAAATGTCATTTCATCTACCCCTTTGTGGTCAATACTCTTCCACATACTCTTTCACATACTTTATTTTTCTATCTTCATCCACCACCACCACCAATCAAACTACTCTTTTTCCATCTTTATCTACCACCACCCAATCACTCCACCCATTCACCTATTTTTCTTGTTGCCTATTAAAATGTAAAACAATCTTCACTAAAACAAGAACTCGTACCTTACCCGGTTGTACTAGCACTCAATTGTCAATAGGAGTGAAACAACAATCGACCAACGCTTTCAAGACAATGAACAAAAAACAAGCCTCCTAAAAACAAGAACCTAATCCCTACTATTCAATCTTTTCAACACATACAAAACTAAACAATGCTAAACCCTTTGTGTATCTTTCACATATCCTTATCAATGATATCCCGCATCATTTGAAGTGGGATGACCCTTCGATTCTGATGGCGTCTTTGCTTGGATCGGGACTAATAAAATACAATGTTGGTAGACCTCTCTTTTGTCACAAGAACCAAGATCGTTATTTACCGCATTTTTGACACAATCTGACTTTTTTCTTTAAGGAAAAATATATGTCTATGCATGCACATATGTATACGCAACAAGAAAGATGGTGTAGCAGCGGATATGGGCGGTGGACGAGGTTGTGGATCTGGTTGGTGGTGGCGGTGGATGTAGATGGTGTAGCAGTGAATATGGGCGGTGGATGGTGGTGGTGGAGTGTGGCAAGGGGTTGGTGGGTTGTGCGGATCTTGATGGTGTATGAAGAAGATGAAGGTAGGTGATAAAGTGTTTTGAGATGATGATACTCCTTCCACGATCCGCCGCCACCGTTGATGTCTCCGAAAATACTACACCATCATGCGATAATGATCTCGCCGCCACGATCCGTAACAATGTTAAAATGTGTTTGTGTAAAATGTAATTGTAAATGATACGGGTATGTGTATTAGATTTGTAATTATCACTTTTGAAGATTAGATATAGAAATGATTTTGTGGAGGTTATATTTGATTCAAGGTTAGACTTTTATTTTTGTTTTTCATGATGATAATGAGTTTGGTGAAGGAAAGATCTTTGGATTTTGGTGTTCTCGATGATGATAATGGGTTTGGTAAAGGATTGATTTTTTTATTTTTTTTCCCTCTCTTCTGCTTATGATAGTGGATTTTTTTTTTGATAAAGTTGGTGATATTGGAGATGTAGATGATCAAGATGTATAAACAAAGAAGATGAAGTGTGAAATGACATAAATACCCTCACGTGTATATCACGTGAGCGTGCTTAACGAGCGTTAGTGGGCCCTGTTAGAGGGAGGGACAAACGGTGCATAACGTTTGCCACTTAAGGACGAACGGTGCAACTTTTTTGGTCAAAGGACGAAAGGCTGCGGTCAACGCAAACCACAAGGACGAACGGTGTAATTTACTTTAAATAAAACTCATCATTCTGATATTTTGTAAAATGTTTTTCAGGTCGTTGAATGACTTAATTAGTTGTCGCAATGGAGGCAAAGTACGAGGGCGTAAAAAACCAGAATTATGGTTATGGGTGGTATGGCACTTAGTTAGACTCGAAATCGCAATTTATGGGATTTTTCTTTATTTTTACTTTTAGAACGGCCACATTTTGTGAGATTAAGTTAGCCTATTGTCACGAGACTAATTCACAAAGTCCGTGTGGCACTTAGCGACTCGATTTCAGTGTCTAAGTAAGCCAAAAAGTGTAGAAGATGTAAGCGGTGAACACTTGCAGATTTACTAGAGAATACTCGAGTAATATTATACTCGGTCACTTGGTTATAAGATGGATTCTTATAAATGAGGGGATTAGCCATATTTATACTAGTGGCTAATTCATTATAGAAGCTTCTACGAAAATATCTAAGATTTTTATATATGATACTTATCCAGATAATTTCTAGAATAATCTAGCTAAGTATCTTAGATATTTTAGACATAATATCAAACATATTTATAAGTCTAATATTCTAGAGTGATCTAGTCTTGTTGCCGTATTGAGATTTTACTTGGTGTGGGGCTATTACATTTTTCCTCGTAACACCCTCCCGCACTTGATTTCACGACGCCCTCGTCGCGTTTTCATCTTTGTACCGACGACAATGACATTTGGATCGTCTTAGAAGATCTTTTCGTTTCCGGCTTGGCTTCTCCTTGGGTTACTCTTTCAATTTGATTGAGAATTCTTTGTGATGCGGATCTCCCATTTTCTTTTTTTCAACCCATTTCTTTACTTGCCTTACTGCGTTATTCAAGCGGGCTCTTGTTTCATCTTTTTCTTTGTGCCAGTCTTTCTTTTTCTGAAATGATATTGGTGCTTTAAAAGAGGTCTTATATGATCGTAGGTACTTGGGGTCAGGTAGCTCTTTGAGTCGTCTTTCTAACTTCGCAAGCTCAAATGGATTCCTTTTATAAGACTTTAGTGTAGGAGTGTAGTTCCGGTGTTTTATCGTCGAAGGACTTCTTAGGCTGCCAAAAGTACTCTCTTCTTGGTGGTCCTTTTAAATTGCATTGCGATAATAAGGGTTGTATTTCACCCGTTTCTTTAGGTTTGTGACCGATACTTCATTATTGAGGATGACCAACGCCTTGGTGGCGGGCATAGGAAAAGCTCGAGCTTTTCAAAGAAACTAATGCCTAGTACAACCCTGTAATCATCCAACAAAGACAAAATCAGTAAACTTTAGTTCGTTAGTCCACTGTCGATACAAACTTTACCTTAGTTTTCCCAAGGATTTGTGTTGGTTCCGAGTTTACTGCCTTGATCTTCCCTTTCTCGAGTGTATTTTATGCCCAGCGGTCGGCCTCTTTGACGTCCAAGAAGTTATCGATGGCACGGTGTCAATGAGTCCCAACGTCTTCATATCGTTTACCATCAACTCCGTAAAGAGTAAACATTGATCCTGGTCTTGGCTCTAGCTAGTATTTCCTTTATCGTTCCAAGGCGCCTAATCGATCCCGTTCCTCTTGTGGAGGTTCTTCCGTTATTGATCCCATTTCGGCAACCAAGCGTTAATAGCTTTACGACTCGGACAATCCTCGTCCAATGGGATCCGTAACAAATGAAGCATGGATTCGGAGGGTTGGACATTTATTTCTTCCAAATGACTTTTCAAACTTTAGGCCCTCGTCCCTTAGATCATCTAATCTCTTGGGCGAGGCTTTTTCTATGCCTTCCTGGTCTATTAGTGGTCTCCTTGGTCGGTTGGAGTAGTCCACAATCGACTATGCGGCTGCTATGGCCTCATCTAGTGTTTTTACGTTTCTTCTATCAATTTCGATATGTGCCCATTCTTTTAATTTGTCTTTGAAGTAGAATAAGGCATCTTGATCTGGTACATCAACAATTTCCAATAAAATTGTAGTAAACTCTTTTATGTAGTCGGTAATCGTACCTGTGTGGCGTAGTCGCCGTAGTTTAGCCTTGGCTTCCGTGTCGGCATTGTGAGGGATAAACGGTTTTCGTGGCTCGGTCTTGAACTGATCCCAGGAGTTGAAAATGCATATGCCCTTCTCTCGCTCATGATGTTTCCTTCTACCATAGTTGGGTAGCTTCACAAGAAGGCGGAGCATTATTGATTTTAATAGCATCCTCTACTACTCCCATTGCTTGAAATATTGTTCAAGTTCGAACAAAAGTTTTCTACTAGAGTAGAATTTGGGTACCATTATACATATCCGGTTTTGGGACCTTTAAAGGCGAGAAAGACATACCTTGGCTACTACTAGCACCTCCATCATTATTCCTCTTTTGATGGTTTTGACATTCCTTAGTTACATTGTCTATCTTTTCGTGCATCGTAAAGACCTCGTTTTCCAGAAATTTTCTGGCACTTAACAAATCTTGGGTCATCTTTTCGATTTCTTTCTTGAATTCTTGGCCTAGATTTCGGACTAAAGCCTTTGCCGTTTCGATCACCTCAACATTTTCTTGGGTCATCATGTTGACGGCTTCTTGGAGAGAGTCCATTTGTTCCTTTATTTCAATGACATGAGTTTCTCTGATCGCAACAAGTTCTTCAAGATCGTCTCTTGAGTCTCCTTCATTTGGCTTAAGAGGTCGAGACTTGCTTCTTGCTTTGTCTCTTTTCGAATCATCTTTCTTCGCTCGCGATACGCCTACTAATTTCTTCCTCGTTTGGTGTTTCGACAATCGCCACTGATTCTTTTCTCGTGCATTTAATTCTACCATCGTGTTCCTTCCAATGGTGTATATCTAGGTTAAACCTTTGCTCGATACCACCGTCATGGGACTAATTCATAAAGTTCTTGTGGCACTTAGCGACTCGATTTCAAAGGTTCAAGTAAGCCAAAAAGTGTAGAAGATGTAAGCGGTGAACACTTGTAGATTTACTAGAGAATACTCGAGTTATATTATACTTGAACACTTGGTTACAAGATGAATCCTTATAAATGAGGGGATTAGCCATATTTATACTAGTGGCTAATCCATTCTAGAAGCTTCTACGAAAGTATCTAAGATTTTTATATATGATACTTATCTAGATAATTTCTAGAATAATCTAGCTAAGTATCTTAGATATTTTAGACATAATATTTAACATATTTATAAATCTAATATTCTAGAGTGATCTAGTCTTGTTGCCGTATTGAGATTTTACTTGGAGTAGGGCTATTACGTTTTTCCTCGTAACATTATGGATGGTTAACTTAGTGACAAAGTTGCCTATTAAGAAAACTTCCAATAACACGACTATTATAAATATAAATCCTGTGTAATTGTAAATTTGTACCTCGATTCATGAGAAATATGACTTTTTAGTTCGGTGTGGACATAGCACAAATCCACAATTACGGTTATACTGATTAGCTAATAAAGGCATAGAGGCTCGCTCATTATAGCTTAGGCTTGTCTACACTTAGAGTTGGGTTTTCTATTTCTTATTTAATGTTATGTACGCAATTTTTTATTTTCCTTGTGATTTTGATATGAGAGCTATGAATTCCTTATGTTTGGTTTGACTATCGTCACGTCTTGTTGCCGGCTAAGGAAAAGAGAAAACTAAATGTTTGTGATGGCTTGTCGCCGATTGATTGTGTTGGATAAACAAACCAACAAACCTGAAGATGATTGCGGAATCTAGACTTCGATCTCAAATATAAGTCGCGAACTTCAAATAATACTTTGAACTTTAACAAAGAAGAACTAGAACACAATGTTTAAGTTTATATGCACACGTAAAGTACCCTCGAACTAAACATTTATTAAATAACCTAATAAAGCTTTACAACGATGAAGAAGAATGTGTAACTAGCATCCCCCTCACCTCTATTTATAGAGATGAGGGGGTAAAGAAAGCATGTAGTAGTCGGTTAAGGTGTTGTCAACCGACCCTTATACATGAACCGGCCATAAGGCCTTTCTTGCCTTGTAAGGCAAGCTAAAAACTTCCTAGTTCTAGTCTAAGGCCAAATCTAAATTACAAAGTACACTTAAACCCCTAACCTATGTTTAAATTTACTCCTGATATCTTACAATTTCTACCTTAGGAGTAACACTCAAACATAACCGATACTCAGCATCTTTGTTTCGTTAGAACCTCGAACTAAGGACTACCTTGTCAACCAAGTATTGTACTTTAGTAATCTCCCAAGATTAGCTTCCATAGACTCCTTCACTTTCCTCTCTTCAGTATCATTACCCTCAGCACTCGTTTGACCATGTACTCCAGTTACCCTAATGTCTGACCCACCTTTATGCCAAGATGTACCTTTTCCTGCTCCTTTACCAAGTAGTCCGTGTTTATATTTTCTTCAAGTTACAGATTCTCTATCTTTCTTTGAGCCAACGAATCATCATCGTTACTATCCCGAATAATCTCAATTTCACGATTTCTCTAAGCTCCTCGCGCCCACCTCAAACCTAACACGTCTATCAACCTGTACTCCATGGACTTCTGTTTTAACACCAGGAAGTTGTTTGAACCAAACTTGTTTATGAAAAATTTGTTTAAGCCCAACTTGTTTATGATTAATTTCCTTGAATCCAACTTGTTTTGAACCTCCATGTTTTTGTACACCAAAATTCATCACCTTTGTTTCAAGAGTATACACACAGTTTTTTTGTTTGATCCTAGTCATCACACCTTGACAACCTTTGATCACCTTGACTCTACCGATCTTCATCTTTATCTTCATAGTATAACCCTCTTTTTCAAGAGTACCCAATGCAACCATGCTTTTTTTTAACCTTGGAACATACTTGACATCTTCTGGTATAAAGATTGAACCATCATGCAACTGCATCTTCACTTTCCCTGTCCCTCTGATAGTACATGTCCGGTTAATGTGTTTGTTTGCTCTGTAGGTGTGTTCGAACCATTCTTCAAATGTGGTGTCATGAGGATTGAAGGCTTGAGCATGACTTTCTTCCAAATCCTCTTGCTCGTTATCATCCATTGGTTCTTCCTCACTTTCTTTATCCCAATTTTCCTAATACTAGGTTTCTTGAAACTTCTTTTTGTACTCTTCATCCATAACGCAGTCTTCTCCATAAGTTTTATTCAACCATGCCTTGAATTTTTCATCTTCATTTTCTAACATGACATACTCAAACTGATTATCAACAGGTTCATCAGTTTGCTCAATATGGTAGCAAGTCTCATTACAGGCCATTCTCCCCTTGAATTTTTGCTTTTACTCTTAGTCTCATGATCGTCCACCCATGGATTTCCATCACAATGCCTTTGTTACCATTCATAAATCTATTCTTCATAAGATTTTTGAACAACGATTTCGTGAGAGAATAATTCTTCATCGATAGAGCACAATTTCATAAATTTATCAAATGCTTTTGTTGGGATATGAAAGTGCTGAACAGTTAAAGTGCTAAAGTTTAATCAAAGTACTGCTAAATGATAAAGTCAAAGTACTGCAAGAACAAAGAACTGTTTTATTCGTTTATAGAAAGTCTTGTAATTCTAGAATATTCTATATTAGATTACTTGACGTACAAGGTTACAAATTGTAAACCGACTAGGGTATCCTTGAGCCTATAAAAGGACCCCTAGATTGGCATTAGAGGTACGAGTTCACAAGTTTTAGAGTTAACGATTATACGTGATTTTATTAGAGTTTTAGAGAAGTTCGATATTATTAGAGTTGTTAAAGATCCGCATAATAAGCGAGTTAGAGTTATTAATAAAATCGCTCAAAGTTAAAGTTATTCTTCTTAGCTTTGTTAAGTAAATTCGCGATACTTAATAGAGTTTGCTCGTTGTTTCTTTGTTAATAACTTAGGATTTATCCGAGGTTATTAAACCTTAACAAGCTATTTAAGTTAGTTTGGTTAGAGTACATCGATCCAACAAGTGGTATCGAGCTTGTGTGAAACCTCGACTAAGAAGAAACCCTAAACCTAAAGATGTCGATCGATTGCTCCACCACCTTCCATCACCTCAATGAGGATTCCTGCCATCAAGAAGCGGCTTAATACAATCTATGGTGTATGAAGATGAGGCGAGATATTGCCATTACGCACCATGCTCTATGGAATGTAATTGTCAATGGTAATGAAGTAGTTCCAACCTGCATTCATTCTGGACAACCTAAAGCACCTAAGGCGGTCCCACCGCAAGAACCTTAAGGAATCAAGAGAAGGCACTCAATATTCTCTTGTCTCGCCATTCCGTATGGTCATCTTCTCAAATTTCATGATGCTAAAGATGCTAGCACTGGGTCGCTCTTAAGACCGATTTGAGGAATGAAGCTTCTAAGAAGATGCACGTAAATCAAGCAACAGCTTTGAAACTTTCATCGTAGGTGAAAGAGAGTCTTGATGCAGATATGATAGGTTTCAAAATCTTCTCAATATGTTGGAGCTATACCGTGCGTAAGTTTCAGCTTGAAGATGCAAATCAAGTTTATATGAGTTTGCCATCTACATGGCATGTGATTGCTACAATGATCGTAGGACAACCTGGTTTGATGTCATGGACTTTGATGATCTCTATAATCATCTCAAGGTATATGAGCATGAGATGAATGGTCAACCAAGTTCTAAGTCTCACAAGATTGCTTTTCTATCATCTCGAAAAGAGAGGGGCAAGATTCCACCAAAAGTATCGCTTCTCCAACTCAAAGTGCATCAGCCTCAGTACTGCCTCAGATGTCGCTCCCACCTATGCTCAAGAAACCCCACCACCTACTACTATGCATTGATTAAGTTGTGTGCTCCTTCTTTGCTCAAGAAGCTAGTTTACATGTAGTTTATGAAGATCTCTCCCAAATTGATGAGGATGCTTTAGAAGAGATTGATATTAGGTGGCAAGTTGCTTTGATCAACGTAAGGATCAAGAAGTACATGAAGAAAACGGAAAGGGCATTGATTTCAAACCAAAACAGGGATAACTTTTGACAAATCCAAATTGAATGCTTCAATTGTCAAAAGACTAGACACTTTGCAAGGAGTGCAGTTTGCTAAGTATCAAACAAACAGGATGACCGAGAAACCAAAGCCGAGCTAAAAGAAATCCCCATTCTCGAAACAAAGGCTTTGGTTGCTCAAGAGAATTTGTCGGTTGAGTGGAGTGAAGAGTTTGATGATGAAACGATGACTTATTGTATGGTAGCGATGGAAGAAGCGGTTGAAGATTCGGTAGAAGAATTGATCGGAGCACTATTTTGATAAGGAAGTTGATCATGCCGCTTTGGAACTGGAGATGGGTATGGAGAATTTGACCGAGCTTGGAGTGTGAAGATGATCCCGTTTCTACTTGCAATGGTAGCTACTCACCAAGTTCAACCCCTATCTCTCGAGGTATGCTCAAATTGTCATGATTTCTATCACAAACTGCTAAACAATTATGTGTTTGAAAGAGATAATTGTATTAAGGCTAGGTCGAGGTAGCAGTTATCAAATAACCTTAGAGTCAATGGAAGCTAAAATATTAACACATGAAAATAATGAAATGGCTTCAATGAAAAATATGAACAATGTGATTACCGCTAAAACTCAAAGGAATGGAAACTAAACTCAGAAATTGCCGAAATTGAGAAACTACTAAGGAGAGAGATGATTTGTTAGCAAAGTTTGATGCTTGAAAGAATCGTCCATCACATGTTACTTATGTTAAAAAGCAGAGAGAAGAGCATACATTAGAACAGGATTAGGTTTTGGTATGGACTTTGATAACATAGAAGAAAACACATCTAGTGATAAGGATGAAGGTGATTTTGAGGATGTAACCACTAGTGATGATGAACTCATTAATTATGTAGACACATCTAGTAATGAGGGTTCAATTAGTGACTCACCTCCCGAGTATAAGAAAGACATAGGTTATCATGTCGCTCCACATCCAACAGTAGCCATCAACCCATAAGACCGATGTTTCACGCTTTGGGGTAGATACCAGAGTTTAGGGAAGAAGCTTATTGGTCAATCTAGTTCGAAACCCCAAAAGAAACTGTTGAAACTAATTTTCAAAGTCAAGCAAGACTTTCTACTCAAAGTATCGCTCCAAAAGCAAGACCTCCAGGAAAACCTTTTCAAAACAAGATCATAAACCTTTTGGGATAACTTTGGTCAAAACAGATTTAATCATTCACCTAGAAGGCAAAATAGTTTTGATCATAGACATAGGAGAAGTCACTTGGGAGTATGGGTGAAAAAGCTGTTTTATGTGTTTTAGTCCTAATCATTTAATCAAGGATTGTGAACATCACTCGTAATACCTTAGGAAATTTTCAAAGAATAGATCGCCAACCAAAACCTAGAGAACAAACCGCCTAGAATAATTCTAATAGGGTCAATCACGCAATTTCTCACCGGATCATAGGTACCCCACCGAGAAGACCTTTTTCTAAACCACCAAGATTTCACAAGCGTGACCTCTCAAAGCAATCGCCGGTACCAAGGTAATCGCGAATATCACTTGGAATGTAAACCTAGGAGATCTCATTATTATCAACCTAGAAGGTATTACAACTACATAGGATCTAGATCACAGAACCGAGTGTTAAAACAGAATGGTTAAGAGGAAAGTATCGCTAGTGGACAAACAAGATTTCAACAAAAAGAATCGATGTTTTCATACATACAATAAAAGAGAATCATTTTGCAAAAGAAAGTTCATAACAATCCGTAAAGTTTTGAAAATCCACATGCTAAAAATCAAAAGATAATTCGATCATGTTTTGAACAAAGGAAATTACATACTCAAAGAATTTGAGTTGTAACTCCACAAGGGAACACAAGTCAAGAATGGCTTGGGTTCCTAAAAAGAAACTAACTCTCTAAATCTTTGTGTGGCAACCCAGGAGGAGCTTAAAGATCATCTTATTGTGGATAGTGGTTGCTCCGGAAGCACGACAGAGACAAGGAGATTCTCCCGACTTTAGATCTATTAGTGGAGGAAGAGTTGCATTTGGGAATGATCCCAATGGAGGAAGGATTACCGAAAGGAACCATCAAAGGTGGCTTATAGATTTTGAGAATGTTAGATATGTGAAGGAGTCAAGTTCAACTTATTGTCGGCCTCTCAAACTGTGACAAAAGCACCTCGTGTTATTCACTCGATACGTAATGTCTCATCCTTTCCTCCTCAATTCAAGCCTCTTGATGATAACTTGGTAGTTCTTAAAGTACCAAGAACAAATGATATGTATAGTCCGGACATGAAGAGTCTTCACTTATAGAAGAGCCAATTGCTTGGTGGCAAAAGCAACAAATCAAGAAGCACATCGCTGGCATAGAAGATCGGGCCATGTAAATTTCAAGAATATCAACAAACCGGTCAAAGGCAATTTAGTTAGAGGTTTACCTTCAAAGACTTACAAGAATGATCACCCTGCTTGCTGCAAAGTAGGGTAACAACACAAAGCTTCATGCAAGAAGCTTCGAGGAGAGGACAATTAGAGAACCTCGAGTCGTACATATGGATTTGTTTGGACCTCGTTTGCGGGCAAGTTTAAACAAGAAAAAGTACCGCTTAGTTGTTACGTATGATTGGCAGAGATTTAGTCAGTATTTTTCGGGATTTAAAGATGATACTTTTGATGCTATTCGTATACTTATAATAGCACTTGAAAACCAATCGAGACTCAAGGTCGAGGTATTAGATGTGACAATGGAATCAATTCAAGAACATGTTTATGGATGAATTTTGTGCTAACAAAGGAATCAAGAGGGAGTTCAAGATGCAAGAACACCTCAAACAGTAATGGTGTTTCGTAGAGAAGAATAGGACTTTGATCAAGCACCAACTATGCTTGCATTCACAACTACCTATTCAATTTCAGGTCAAGTCAAGCATCGCTTGTTATGTACTTAATGTAGTATCACCACTAAACCACGTATGAAGACACCTTATGAGTTGTCGATGGCAACTCACGAAGGTGTAAATACTCATCATTTTGTACAAAATAAATCGCAAAATCATCTCGAAAACACTCGTAAACACATCAAATGATCAAAATATCACAAATCGTTGTTTTATGTGTTCTAAATGCAAAAATATCAAAATCGATGAAAAACATTTCAAATTTGCAAAATTGCGCTTTAGTCCCCAAGTTTCAAAAGTTGTCAAAACATCCCCGAAAGCACATAATTTCAAAAGTAAAGTCACCAAAGGTCCTTTTAAAATCATAAGTTGTCAAATTTAGTCCTTGGTGAAAAATATAAAAGTTTGAGAAAATTACAAGTTTAGTCCTTCAACTTGAAATTTGCGTAAATGGCCCCTGAAAATGGCAAAATGGCAAGTTTGGTCCTCATACTTTGAAGGTTGTCACTGGACCCTTGGATCAACTTTTCTCAATCGCATTTATGGTCCTTGATTTTCGTGATTTACACATTAAGTCCCTATAGTTTAAAACCCTTTAAACCTCAAGGCCCTGGTCAAAACTACTGACCCCCACAAATCATCAGACACCTTCGTATTATTAACCTCTCGTCAATCTTGGTCAAAAATCTCAACCCGCCAAAAAGTCTTCTCTCACTGCTATCCTCGCAACACATCTTCCCCCATCCTCCTCAATTTCCACTCAAATATGTTCCCACTCCACAACTAACATTTAAGGTTCATTTAATGCACCCCTAACCCCTCACTCAACCCCCAATTGGTGATAAGAAATTTGGCGCCAAAATCGATTTAAATGGCCTGATTGATTTTAAGCCATCCAATGGCTAGGATTGATGGGAAACATTCGTAAGAGAGAGACAAAGAGATTGGATTATAAAGAAAGGCTAGAGGTAGCGTAAATTGAGTTCTACCGTTTTTATTTTTACTTATGTCGCTTTTATGTTAAATCTTTCAATTCAATGTAAGACTTGTAATGTTTTGTTAAATTGTATCAACTTTTAAGTATTTAAATGTATTGAAACTCATTCCAAGCACCAATTTCGCTTTATTGTTATAATCCCCGCTTATGTCCACTCTTGCAAAATTCCAAGTCTAAGTCTTGTTTACAAGCTTCAAACAATTTCATCTCTCGCTCTAATAGCTTATACAAGTTTATAATAGCTTTTTACAAGCTTAAATTCAAGTTTTAAGTATATTTGGATATTGGTCAAAGAAAGTCAAACAGGTCAAAATGGCAATGGAAATGGAAATGGGTGATGCGAGGTAGATGCGGGTTGATTTAGGTCAGCTGGTTGATAAAATAGGCTGTAGATCCGGGTTCATCGGGTTCGCAAGCCACGTGCTTTGGACAAGTTGTAAGTCATTTCAAAATTTCTTAGCATAATGTAGTTGTAGTTTTAATCATAAATCTTGTTCAAGTAGTTGTATTTAGGATAATCGGACTTGGTTTGATCATTAATATCAATTGGATTAGTGTTTTGACCGCTTTTATTGTACAATGATAAGAGAAAGGGTGTTTGGTTCTCATTAATAATGCCTCTCATAGGCTTAATCAAGGAGAAACTCTAAGTTGTTTGTTGATTGATTAGTTCATTTGTGCTCATATCAATCTTAGTTTGGCACCGCTAGTTCATAAAGTCAAAATTTCGATACTGGCTCATATGCTTAATCGTTGTAATTTTAGGATTGTAAATCCTTGTTTTGTGTTTAGAAGTGTTAAACAAAGCTTGCATTATGTTCATTACACCTCATAACACCTAGATCGCTGATAAAATTGGATCCAAAGTTGGATAAAGTCAACTTTTCAACATTGCTTCAAAGTCAAAGCGTGAAAACACTGCCGTTGCACCAACCCGCAAGTATTTTTCCTTGATTCATTTTTGGATCAAATTCAAGTGAGATTTGGTGTTTCAAAACTTCTATTGGTCTAGTTTGTTATTACCATTTTGAAGAATTTGTGAATTTGTTATAAGCATATAAGCGCCTTCTCTTTAAGGCATGTATGCCCCTCGCCACGATGTTCAAAGATAAGTTCGAGTTTCTCGATTCTTGCGACTTATGTGCAGGGGCTCATTAGAGCTTCCTAAGGCCTAAATTTTGGTTTGCTAACTCTGGACCAGGTCTAGTTTAGGTTTTCAAAATTGGTTTTTTTGGTTTGTGGCTTATTTGAGTGCTTATTCTTGGGCTTAAAGTTAGTACCTAAATTTGCTTTAGCTTATTAGTTCTAAACATCAATTTCGCTCTAGATTGCAATTCTGTGGTATTAGCTTGTTGATTCTCATTGAATTTTGGTTATTTTAGCTTATTATAGCTTCTTTATAAGTTTGGTAGCCTTGATTCCATTTGCTTAATCATGCTTATTTCCATAAGCACTTCCACATCGGCCCATTTTCTCCACATAAGTGCCTGTTTTTCTATTTTTCCTTTATTCCTTATATTATTTTAGACTTTTCCTGAAATTTTCAGATTTTTCCAAGTTGATTTGCTATTTTTCTTTATTTTAATTAGTTTTAAGCATTTTTAAATAGCTTTAAATACAAATAATTAAGAAAAGCTTCAAAAAATAATTTTCATTTTCTTAAGTTTAGATAAATATAAAAGACAAAAAATATTTTTCCATATTTTTCTTAGTTAAATTTGTATTTTAAATAATTTAAGTAGTTTTTAATAGTTTAAATTATAAAAATAGAAAATAGTCGAAAAAATACAAAAATAGTTTTGAAAATTCTATTTTGTCATTTTAGATTTTTCTAAGTCTTAATTTTATTTTTCAAGCTTTATTTCATATTTTCTTTTCATTTCGTGTTATTATTTATTAGTTAAAAATAGTTTTTAATTAATAATAGTTAGATAATTAGTTATAAAAATAATTTTATTTTCTATAAATTTTCTTTTATCATTAGGTTTGTAAAATGTATTTTCATATTTTTAGGATTTATATTGTATGAGTTTCACGCTTTTATTCAGACGCTTACGCTATTTTTATTTAAACGTAAGTTTTAAGTTTTAAGTTTTAAACGCTCATCAAATTTAAAATAGTGATAGCGTTTATTTAATATTTTTATCTTTTTAACTTTCTTTAAATTTGCATTTTAGCCCTTGTAGTTTATGTCCTTCTCACTTAGTTATAATAATTCACAAATCCTTTTTCCGCTCAAATCTCCCGATCACTATTCGCTTGATAATCCATTGCATAGCTCATTTGGGACATAACGACCCAGGGAGACCCTATACTCCTCAGATCTTCATTGAGTTCTTCGTTCAAACTGCTTTTAAGGTTCTTACGGTTCCGCCATTCATGTGGCAGTGCTTAGAGAAAACCCAACTGCTTTGCACGATCAAGAATAAACCCAACATCTGCTTCATGAAGCCTTTGGATGTTCTCTCACTATTTTAAACACAATTGATAACTGGAAAGTTTGATGGCAAGTCAAGAAGGATATTTATTGGGTTATTGTACCAACAAGAAGGGATTTAGAGGTACAATGTAGTCACTAAGAAGGTTCAAGATTGTCTTCATGTTGAGTTTTTAGAAGATCAAGAGAATCGAAAGGTAAAGGTCCCGATTGGATGTTTGATCTTGAAGTTCTAACTCCTTCTATGAACTATGTACCCGTTAGAGAAGAAAATCAACCTCAGACATGATGGAGAAGACTAACAAGATAAGTTGTTCATGGAGTTCATCTTTAGACCGATGAAAGTACCGTTAGTCCAATGCAAAGTACCTGATGCTCCAAAAGCAAAGTATTGATGCACCAAATAAAAGTATATTTTTTTTGAACAACCAACTATCTCATAATATATGCAACAAAATCTCACAATGTTATTAATTAACAAGATTTAAACCCACAATCATTTGATTGGAGATCAAACTCACGCATGGTACCATTGAGATACAAGACATTTGATAAAAATCGTCCTACCCTAGCATGCGTTAAATACATTCATGGAATTGTAATTCCTCACAATTTATCAAGCTTGGTCTGTTATTTAAAGTTTATATTTACGTATGTATATGTTATATATTTGAGCATCAAACTCACGCTCGGATGAGAGAACTAGAGTAAATTGTAAAATTATCTTTAAAATTTGGCAAAATTGATGTTTCATCGGTATGATTCGAAAGTGCAAGTGGCATCCTTATGATGAAATCTTTGGCGATTTCTACTTTAAATCGAAATTACTAAAATACCTTCATCAACCTGGAAAATAAAAAGAAACGTGATCGTGGTATTTTAAGAATTTTGTTAGACCCAAGGTTTTCCCACAAAGATGTCGCTTGACTTTTAGAACCATACGATTTAAACATGCAATTTCGCCAAATCAAAGACGACTTTGCAATTTACTCGAGAACTATACATGTATAACTTTAGGCCAAGGGTCCGTTTAGTTCACTATGTTATGTTGAGAGTACTATTTTGTTGTGAATGGATATTCAACATTGTGTTGCTTGTCAAATTTGCTCATCAGTTCTTGTGAGTTGTGTACTCTGTGTCTATGAATATAAGCTTTTGTACTAAACATTATGTTGCAAAAGTACAATAATGATTCAATAATAACGTGATCTTAATGTAAAAGTAAAACTATAAGGGAGGAGGGAGTGCACCCTAATCCCAGGTGTCACATCAACTCTGTCCAATAAAACCTCCAATTAAAACTACCAAATTCCCACCCAACACTACCCGATTTGAGGAGTGCACTTATCATCCATTTTTTATTTATTTATTTTTTAAATACATAAAATCACATACAATATTTAAAATAAAAACATACCATTTCATTAAAAAAACATTACATAATACTTAAAAAAACTACAACTTAAAATTGAACTACAACTTAAAAAAAAAAAAAAAAAAAAAAAAAAACATTACATAAGTTGAAATTAAAAAAATTGAAACTACAATTTAAAATTGCAAGTTCCATCCGTTTGGCCGAAGTTCACGTTTTGGGTAAGAACGGGAGAACTGTTTGTAGTAGTGATGTTGTAGTGTTGTGGATTCATTTGAGAGGAACCCATTATATTGTAAAATTGATGAGATGTTGTGGAACGAAATTGATTCTGGATGCTGAGAATAAAACGCTAAATCCTAACCGGAGTTTGTTGTGGTTGCGTTGAAGCACGAGACCGACCTCGACGCGTAAGTTTTTACCTCTTCTGGATCCAATTTTGTGTTTTGAAAGATTAGTGTGTGTTTTTATTTGTGTTTTTGTGTGTTTTATTTTGAAAAATGAGTTGAAAAGGTTTGGTTTTAATTTTTTTATTTTTATTTAATGATACTACCAGCAGGGTATATCCCAAACGGTCATTTTTCAAAGTCACCTCCCACTCCTCTTGGCTGTCGAATTTGTTACTTGATCAAAGTCCCGAATTGGACAGGCTTGCACCGCCTACTAACTACTGGACAGACTGCTGGTCACCCTCCTCCCTAACAGAAGAACCCTGAATAGAGCAAACATAGTTTGGCTGTTAGTGTAGCATGAAGTCAGAAAAGTAATCAAAAGTCAAAAGTGGAAATGGTCTTGGTTGGTATTGTTTGGTGTTGGCTTTTTACCTTCTCTACCTCTTTTCCAAGGAAAGTCAGCAGTTAGTCAGTCAACTATTGCTTTCATACCCCAACAGAAAAGATGCATCACAAAACTTTGTCTCCGTAGATTCTCACTACATCTATAACCCATAACACCAAAATGCACCAATAACAGTAACATTCATATCACAACTTTCTTTTAGGACCAAACAATTTTATTTTATTTTTCATTTTGTAAACAAATTAAAATTTCATTAACTAAATAAAAATACAAAACTAAATAAATAATACAAAATTTAAAAAAAAATTGAGAATTTAAACTACATCTAATTATCGATAAACTAATTTTGTTGTTGATTTTGTTGCAAACACTTCTATAAAATCTTGTTGAAGTCCGTAACGACTTTATCGCTGAATTCTTTGTTTTCCAGCGGTGTATTTCGACTGTCGATCCAAGTCCGTTGTATATGTGGTTTGGGACTAATATCCAAGTGAAGTCATTTATAGCAAACTTTGATATTTCAAAATCGTGTTATGCAAGATGCAAGTATACATGACTCTCTTATTTTGTTGACTTCCCAAGCACGATGGTTGTTGTATAACGCCTAATATCCTGAGGACACCAAAAGCTCGCTCGACATCCTTTCGCAATCGCCTTGTCGCCTTTTAAAGAGTCCATGTTTATCTTGTCGTGCCATCGTAAATGATTTGACAAATGATAATGATTTAAAACGACACTTTTAAAGGGTTATTTAAGCCCTTAATCGCCCACTTTATATCCTATCGCTAATTTTGTTCCCTTTCACTTTTAATTCTCTTGGAAGCAAAATACTGGAATGATACATATTTACGAAAAGGAGTGAAAACATAAAGAAAATGGCTAAGTTAAGATCGAAGACACTCAAGTCTCGAAACTAAAACGACGGTGTCCCATCTAAAGGGCTTAAGCCGCCCTCTCACGGATTTAATTAAATACATCCGACGACTCGTGACTTTTGTTAAAACACCGACGTCGCCAGCCGGAAGAGAAGCGGCGCCACTAAGACTTTTCATCTCGACGCCAGATCCGAATCGACGACGTCCTCATCAAGCCCGGACGGCATCACAACTATAACGTGAGCCGTCCCAATGATAACTCGCCAAGACGAAACCCTAATGACGGCGATCTAGCGTCTCCACTCTATAAGGCGACGCCGCCGCAAGTGTAAATCTATATATAGAATTCGATTTTTCGCTTTTAGAGAGTAGACTTGTGGAGTAAAACCCTAAATGTTTGTAGTCCGACTTGACAAGATCTTAGGGTCCCAAACCCTATTTTACACATCAAGATAAGTGTTTTATTCCATTAATTTCATTATGTCTTTCATTGAATGTGTTTATGCATGCTTGTTTAACATGTCCGCTAAATTTTGTGTGTTTGCTTAGAAAATCTTTTGGGTTTTTATTTTTAAGATGTTTTGGATTTTATAAGAAATACATATAGATGGTATGAACAAGGAGTGAATATTCAAATTACTAATCGCAACGTAAGATAATTAGCTACCCCAAGAATACGCTGTAAATTTGATTCGGTTAAACCGTCAAGTTTTTCACAAAGCCGCCACTTGTGAATGGTCGACTATAAGAAACTTAAAAGCTTTAAGCACAAATGCAATGAAGATCCGAGAGTATAGTGTTTCCCTGTCGTTATGTCTCAAATGAGCTATGCGATGAATCACCAAACGAATAGTGATCGAGAGATTTGAAGGAAAAAGGAATTGTGATTATTAAACTACTAAAAGGAGATAAATTACAAAGGCTTAAATGCAAATTAAAGGAAATTAAAAGATAAAAATATTAAATAAATGCTATCACTATTTGCAAAATGATGTTTTGTGATTTTATAAAACAAAATGACTTAAATAAACTATTTTAACTAAAACTTAAACTTAAATTACCTAAAACGTAACTTAAATGAAAAACGACGTTATTTATAAAAATTACGCGAGCGCAAGAAAAACGTAAAATTTATGAAATAAAAGTCCTCTGAATGTAAAACAATTTTCTTACCTACTATATGATAAAAGAAAATTTTAGGAAAAAGCGGGTATTTTTTCACTCTTAAATTATTTATTATAATTAAACCAAATAACACTAATTAAATTATTAAAATACTAAAACATTTTGAAAATTCGAAAATTTTGTAAAATACTAGATGCTATCATGCCTAAGAAAAATAAAATGGGGATGACCTTATTGAATAAGTCGGTAAAAGCTAAATGGAAAATAAGCTATAAGGACTAAAAACGACATAAAAGGAATTAAGGTGCAAAACAAACGCAAAAGACCCAAGGGCAAACATGGTTCCGTGTATTACTAACACTCTACAAAGGCGGAGGTCTCGTTCGAGCCTCGCTTCCCACCTTTTGCTTATTATTTTTTTCTTGGTTTTTGCTTACGATTTGAAAATACAATCTCGCGGTCAATCTTTACAAAACTTTAATCTTGAAACCTTGAAATAAGTCAGACAAACAATTTTATTAACCATCAAGGATGTACCAACCAAACAAAACCTTTAAGCTTTTTTAAGCACAAAATAAGCACGTAAAAGCGCTTTTAGAAAGAAGAATAAGCTAAGATCAAGTAAGCTAAGCTAAATACAAGTTAAATAAGCTAAAGATAATAAGGAATAAGCAGCTGGCTTGGTAAGCGAATCCAGAATCCTAAAAGCTAAAGGGATAGAAATAAGCATAAGCAAGCTAAAATAAGCACTTTATGCGTAAGCTACACTAAAACCTAAGCCGATTAAACTAATAAAAGAATACAAACCTAATTAAGCTAACTAACAATACCAATAAGCATTTGAAACAAAAGTTACATGCTTATCGCTATGTGACCGCAAGAAACAGCCAAAGAGGCTCACTGAAGCTTGTTCGAGATAAGCTAGAAAGTGATGGGACCCGAGCTTCTAGCTACTTGAAGCACACCTAGTCCACTTGCTTTTGCTCCCAATGACACTATTAACAAGTCGTTGCACTTATTAATAAGTCGAGAAGAACCATGGATGTGATGATCACCCTTGCACGTAACAAGTGTGCCAAACCACCCACTTTGAACCCAATGCACTTAGTAAAACATTTTTGTGAATTTTTTTTCTTAACTACGCTAAACAAGTTTGACTTCTTATTTTTATTTTTAAAATTTAACTCAACCTAAACTTGCTTAAACTACTATACAAACACCGAGGAACTCAAATATATAATTTTTTCTTTGAACCAGTAAAACTCAAAACTTGTGAATCCTTGTAAAACTGCTTGCTAACTCTAAACACCGACATTAATTGCTTGGACTTAATCGATTTTTAAACCCAAATTGGTTCAAAACTCTCTTTCACCCATTTTAACCCACAAACCAAACACTTTTGAACCTCTCAACTAATTTTCAAACTGGAACTTAAAGGAAAACTAACTCAAACTCAAATGTGATGATCAAATAACAATTAAACTCATCCTAAAACCATTTCAATCGAATTGAATCAAAAGTTTGGTTGACTTTACAAACTTGACTCGCTGACTTTCGTTGACTATACATGAAAATAGCTCAAACTTGGAATTAATACTTGAAATTAGCTTCAATACAATCAATTAACTAAGTTTCATACAAGAATACTTGAAATTACAACTTAAAATTTATTTAAGACATAGAAATTTTAAAAGCGACATACAAGGAAATTTTAAAACTAACTACCACTTCTTCTTGCATTTCTTCCCTTTTATACACCAACTCTTCTTCTCCTCTTTCCGAGCAAATCCCACTAATATTTAGGACCATTGGATGACTAGAAAGATATTGGCCATTTGATCATGTTTTGGCGGAAATGGATTTTTGCAAATGGGCTTCATTTGCAACTAGGGGTGGAGTGTAGGTATGATTGCGGAGTGTGGTTGAGGGACAAAGTGTGGAGTAGTGGCCGGAGGTCGAGGAGAAAAAGTAGTGGAGGGAAGGACAGTGGTGGAAAAGGGAGCGGTGGTTTTATTTTAAACCATGGTAAATGGGTGGGTTGGATTCGTTAAAGGGACCGGACCGTTGTTGGATTTTGACCGGGTTTGGGCTTTGGAATAATTAAAACATGGATTTAGGACTAGTATTGGATCCAAGTGTATTTAGGGACCAAAAACATTCAAAATCCAGGACCAACGTGTAAATTCTCAAATTAGAATCCGGGTTAAACTTGACAATCTCCAATACTCCAAGGACCATTTTGCCAATTGTGAAATTCCAAGGACTAAACATGATCATTTTAAAATCCAGGATCAAAGCGTAATTTCTCAAAACTTTTGGAACTTTTCACCAAAGGACTAATTGCATAAGTTATGATTTAAAAAGACCTTTGGTGACTTTTTCTTATAAAACAAATGCCTATGGACTTATTTTGCCTACTGAAAGTGGGACCTGAAAGCGCCAATTATGCAAACTTAGCTCGTTTTCATCTCGATTTTAAACATTTTGCATCCGAAACATATAAAATGCAATTTTGAGATATTTTCAAGATTTTGATGCATTTCGCGTTTTAAACGTTTTGCAGCCTGGATTATCAAAATGATGAGTATTTACACACCATCAATCCCCATACTAAACTATTGCTAGTCCCTAGCAATCTTTTGAGAAAACTTAATGGTTTTGAATCTCTTTACAAAAGCCATTACTCGGAGTAGCCAAATGTCGTTCAAGTAAGAACCATGGTACACTGATAACCATATGATTTTGAGCAAACCACCGCCTCCAACTGATTTGTCTTTACCGTGTCGCTTGCTTCGGACTAGCCAACTCTTAGATAAATTATCAATATTATCTTTGGTGAGCCGACACAATTATGGTTTTTCATCGCCTTTACCACAAGCCATAAACTCATGGGCTAGCCAACTCTTCACTAATTAAAGATATGGCGAGTCAACACCATACAATTTGGGGCAAATTGTGTCGTCAACGGATTGAGAGATCTTTACAGCCGTTTGCTCTCGGATTAGTCAATCCTTTTGTTTTTTAGACATGGCGGATGATAACCATGTCGAGTAAGTGTAAAACACTTACCAAAAAATTTTGGCCAAAATGGGGAATTGGGGTATAATTACATGATAAAATTCGTGAGAATTCCCACACTAGAAATGAATATTGCCCTCAATATTCAAAGCACCGCGGTTATGCAAACATAGAAACGTAAAAAGGAAATACTACGCCATTATTTTGAAAGAAGATTTTTTTTTTTTTTTTTTTTTTTTAGAAAACTTATATATAACAATGGGGCAACTCCCCACACTAGTGGTGGTACACGGGTGAAAACCCATGTTTAACTATCATTTTTGATTACCGAGTCGCTAGCTTGACTCACCCAATTAATTTGTTCATGGGGAAGTAAGTGGAAGAGACAATTCCATCGGACTTTCATTCAAGATGTTGTATAAACATTGAAGTACGTGAAAGTTAATCGATGAGATACACGATCCGGCTCACAAATAATAAATGAAAATGCGGGTCAAAGATAGTGTCTTCATTCTCAAGGAGTGAAGATGAAGAGAAATCACAAGATATTTGAGGAAAGAAGATTTTGATAACAATCGGGATCCATTCTTCATCCTCAAATGTAGACATATGGGAGGAAGGGTGAGGTAGTATTATCAATAAGCAAACTCGTATGATGTAGTACACCTTCCTCCGAGCCAATATCATCCTCAATATCAAAATAGAAATGATCATGTTCCGGAGGAGATATGTCATGAGAGAGTTCACGGAGAACTCTTCATGAAGAGAACCTTCACATGAAGTGAAATTGTGAACTCTTGTTCCATTGTAGGCTCATCACTATCCCTCGATCCGAGTATCAAAGAGTGGATTCGAAATTAAAGTGAATTCGAGTCGAATTCAAATAGAGGATTAGTGAAAGTATCTTTGAATGTTTCGGGAACAAAGTGATCAACATTCTATTGATCGTTAGGGTGAGAAGTGAGTAACGATCATTATCGAGGAGACTTACAATCTCTCCCGGATCGACTTGAAATAAAAGAGATCATCATCACTTTCCATGAAAGTGGATTGATGTGAGTGAGTTCATCGGTGAACTCCTCAAGATGATCATCATCGATTGGAAGTGATGCCTCAACACTCGATATTTCCATAAGAAGCATAATCCTATAATTGGAGAAAGTCTCAAAATGATCTTTTGAACACTCAAGAGGGAAAGAGAATCACATATATGATCGAAGTTCCTCGTGACTCTCTCGGGATTGGGACAAGGTTCTCAACACTAGACTTTATGAATTCGTCCGATTCCTTTTCGTGAACAAGGTCAAAATGCTCGTCCCCATGTTCGTGAGAGCGAGTGAGCTGTGATAGCGATTGTTTGAGAATGAATCTCAATCGCTGATATCATCCGATGAACTTGATGAATCTTTATAGAATTAAAGGATATCAAGTATCCTCATCATCACCGCCATCGTGAATAAACGAATGAGAGCTAGATCTCGGCTTTTTCTTTTGCAATTGATTCCTAATAGATTTTTCAAACGCAATTTAATTTATTTTAGCAAATTTTCAATTCTTCCATGGATTTTTATTTGGATTATCTTGGGAATGTTTACATTCCTTCAAATCTTCACTAAATCCAAAAGATCAAGGAGAAGATTTTGAGGAAGTGGCTCAGCCGAGGTGGTGCTCGATTCATTTGGTCCGTAGAGGTTGGTCATGATATAAGAGTCGAATTGTTACAAGGAAATGGATTCCTTGTTTGACAATCGAGCCAGTGAGGACCTCCACAATACTCACAACAAGAAACCGATGGCGTGAGTCATATGTGTTGTTCATAATTGTTATCGAACCCGCCATAGACAAGCGTGTTTCCGACAATCGAATCGGAGTGTGAACCACCACGCGACTACAACAAGAAAATTGCCGAGTCTCACATGTGGTAGGCGATGGAATAAATCATTGTGTTATGGTAGGAATAGGATCCCGGTTATGAGAATTCGCTTCCCGATTCCACCATGCTACAACCGGGGCAATTGCCACCATTATAAGGACCACCACCATTGACAACCAAGAGGGTGAGGATAAGACATAGAAAGAATCAAATGTTTTCGGAGGGGTAGGGATGAAGAATCAAAGAAGTGAGAGGGTAAAGATGGATATTTTTGATTTTGGAACATTTTGTAAAATAAGAAAGAAAATTTTGGGTTTTTATTTTAAGATGTTTTGGATTTTTGGATTTTTATAAGAAAATATAAATACATATAGATGGTATGAACAAGGAGTGAATATTCAAATTACTAATCGCTAAACGTGAAGATAATTAGCACAGCCCCAATGGCCATTTGATTTAGTGCTAAACCGTCAAGTTTTCTCACACTTTCGCCACTTGTGAATGGTCAATCGTAAGAAACTTAAAAGCTTTAAGCATAAATGCAATGAAGATCTGGAGAGTATAGTGTTTCCCCGGGTCGTTATGTCCCAGCGAGCTATGCGATGAATCACCAAACAAATAGTGATCGAGAGATTTGAACAAAAAAAGGAATTGTGATTATTATAACTACAGAAAAAGGAGATAAATTACAAAGGCCTAAATGCAAATTAAAGGAAATTAAAAAGATAAAAAATATTAAATAAATGCTATCACTATTTGCAAAATGATGTTTTTGTGATTTTATAAAACAAAATGGCTTAAATAAACTATTTTAACTAAAACTTAAACTTAAATTACCTAAAACGTAACTTAAAATGAAAACGACGTTATTTATAAAATTACGAAAGCGCAAGCAAAACGTAAAATTTATGAAATAAAAGTCTTACGAATGTAAAACAATTTTCTTACCTACTATATGATAAAAGAAAATTTTAGAAAAAGCCGTATTTTTCGACTCTTAAATTATTTATTTAATTAAAAACCAAATAACACTAATTAAATTATTAAAATACTAAAACATTTTGAAAATTCAAAAAATTTTGTAAAATACTAGATGCTATCATAAGCCTAAGAAAAATAAAATGGGATGATGCTTATTGGAATAAGTCGGTAAAAAGCTAAATGGAAAATAAGCTATAAGGACTAAAACGACATAAAAGGAATTAAGGTGCAAAACAAACGCAAAAGACCCAAGGGCAAACATGGTTCCGGTACATTACTAACACTACAAAGGGGGGAGGTCTCGAGTTCGAGCCTCGCCTCCCACCTTTTTGCTTATTATTTTTTCTTGGTTTTGCTGATTTGAAAATACAATCTCAAGGGTCAATCTTTACAAAACTTTTATCTTGGAAACCTTGAAATAAGCTGCATAAATAGCTTATTAACCACCTAAGTGGACATACCCAACCAAATGCTTTAACTGCTTTTAAGCACAAAAATAAGCATGTAAAAGCGCTTTTAGAGAAAGAAGAATAAGCTAAGACCAAGTGTAAGCTAAATACAAGTTAAATAAGCTAAAGATAATAAGGAATAAGTAGCTTTGGTAGCGTAACTAGAGAATCCTAAAAAGCTAAAGGGATAGAAATAAGCATAAGCAAGCTAAAATAAGCACTTATAAGGTAATACACTAAAACCTGTCGATTAAACTAATAAAAGAATACAAACCTAATTAAGCTAACTAACAATACCAATAAGCATTTGAAACAAAAGTTACATGCTTAGTGCTATGTGACCGAAGAACAAAGAAAGAGGCTCACTAAGCTTGTTTGAGATAAGCTAGAAAGTGAGCTGGACCCGAGCTTAGCTACTTGAAGCACACCTAGTCCACTTGCTTTTGCTCCCCATAGACACTATTAACAGCCGTTGCGCTTATTAATAAGTCGAGAAGAACCATGGATGGATGATCACCCTTGGCAAAGAACAAGTAAGTGCTCAAACCACCCACTTTGAACCCAATGCGCCCCTAGTAAAACATTTTGTGAATTTTTTTCTTAACCACAGTTAAACAAGTCGTTGACTTCTTATTTTATTTTTAAAATTTTCTAACTCAACCTAAACTTGCTTAAACTACTATACAAACACCGAGAAACTCAAATATATAATTTTTCTTTGAACCGCTTAAAACTCAAACTTGTGAATCCTTGTAAAACTGCTTGCAACTCTAACACCGACATTAATTGCTTGGACTTAATCGATTTTTAAACCCAAATTCAAAACTCTCTTCGAACCCATTTAACCCACAAACCAAACACCTCTTTGAACCTCTCAACTAATTTTCAAACCGGAACTTAAAGGAAAACTAACTCAAACTCAAATGTGATGATCAACAATTAAACTCATCTTAAAAACCATTTCCAATCATAATTGAATCAAAAGTTTGGTTGACTTTACAAACTTGACTCAGTTTGACTTTCGTTGACTATACATGAAAATAGCTCAAACTTGGAATTAATACTTGAAATTAGCTTCAATACATCGAATTAACTAAGTTTCATACATTAATACTTGAAATTACAACTTAAAATTTATTTAAGACATAGAAATTTTAAAAGACATACAAGGAAATTTTAAACTAACTACCACTCTTCTTGCATTTCTTCCTCTTTATACACCAACTCTTCTCTCCTCTTTCCGAGCAAATCCCACTAATATTTAGGACCATTGGATGACTAGGAAAGATATTGGCCATTTGATCATGTTTGGCGGAAATGGATTTTTTGCAATGGGCTTCGAATTTGCAACTGGGGGGTGGAGTGTAGGTGATTGTGGAGTGTGGTTGGAGGGACAAAAGGAGTAGCGGCTTGAGGTTGAGTCGCAAAAAGTAGTGGAGGGAAGGGACAAGGTGGGAAAAGGGGACACCGTGGTTTTATTTAAACCGTGGGTAAATGGGTGGGTTGATTCGTTAAATGGACGGACCGGTTGTTGGATTTTGGACTGGTTTGGGCTTTGGAATAATTAAAACATGGATTTAGGACTAGTATTGGATCCAAGGTGTATTTAGGGACCAAAAGTGTACATTCGAAAATCCGAGTGGATGTTAGATATTACATACAACATCAAACCATAACACAGTAGCATATAGATGGAATTCTAGAGAGAGAAAGTTAGAGGTTTAGGGAACTTAGTGAGAGAAAGTGAAAGATATTATTATGAGCCCAACTCTCTCACCTTGAAGGTAGAGTATTTATAGTCTTACATAACTCGCCACACTTTGGGTTGTGGATCGCATACAGCGGGTAAAGACCGTCTGGCCCTCCACGGTGTTACTTAACTAAATTACTACTTAACTAAAAGAACTACGACTACGAGCTTAACGATTACATATACTGAGGTGACCGACTTTAATACCGGAATTTCTAATTCCTAATCTCCCCCAGGAGGTCACCTCAATCACGTAACAAAATTACATAGAATACAAATAGATATTACATTAACACTTGATCTTGCATTCTTGATGTAGTTCTTTGCACATAAACTCGTAGTCATTGATTCTTCACAATGCATGTTTGGTTATTCCAAGTGGAGGTCTTTAACGATCCACGTGATAAGAATTTTGAGCCATCATTTGAGATCATCCTATCAAAATCTCTGACATCCTTGTGGTGTTGGTATTATGTGATGTTGTGACTTTAGGACCCGATATGCTCACATTCTGGATCATGATATCTTCTCATCGTAGTAATGGAAGCTTTGTTGAATCATGATATGGCGTAGCAGAAGCTTGCGTGAAAATATCGAGTCATTGATGCACTAATCATGATTTCTTTGAGTTGAATGTATTAAGTGAGCATGCCATGGATTGACCGCCATTCTCGATCGGTGAACGCGTCAGCGATCGCATACAATAGTTAGCAATGAAATCTCACAAAGTGTCTTTGATCACTTCGTTGAATTGAGGCACGCCCACTTGCCTCGCTGATCGATACATGTACCGCTCGCTGTGATCGTGTAGGATTCCTAAGAATCTCCTTGACTGTGGTTTCGCGAACTGTTTCTAAATTGTTCTCAAACCGAACATCTCAAAGAAGACAACACGGAGTGAGTGAACCAAATAATTTTTAAGTCCATCGATTGATGAAAAGAAATTTGAAAAACAATCGTATTGCTCAATAGAAATTGTTTTTGCAATACAACGAAGTTTTATTGAAAATCAATTATCAATCATAAAAATACCTTTGGTTTGAAAAATGAGTACGGTCACCAATGTGCTAAAGAAAGGAGTTTTAAGCACAAAGATGTGTTTTTCAAAGGTATCGTCAATCCATAACTCGAACCAAGATTGATTCAAGAGATTGAATCGCCCATTGTTTTCATTCGGTTGTCACATGGTTGATCTATATAATAGATCTCACATGCCACCTACCAGAGCTTGTTTGATGTTGGCTCGTAAGGCTTTCCATCTTCATTGTGAATATGTAAACATCACTGGGACAGTTCGGCAATACCACAAGGGTAATGCGTGGGACTCAAGATATAATCTCTTTCCACATTGTGTGAAACAGAGAGTCTTCATTGAAAGTGTCCTAATGAGATTTATTGATGATCTCGTGGCTCTAGACTCAATTGTGCATATTTGGATCCCTGTGTCGAGACCGGGGAGAGGTCTCCTACTTCAATATCAACCATCTCTAAGAGATTCGATAGATTATGTCGGTTCCCGTGAGAATGAAACAAGCCCTTTAAGAGGAACTTGAGTGGTTTGGAAGGTGAGTGCAATGCCATTGGGTCCATGACGCCTTGTATTCAATAACCGATGTTACCATCGTAGCATATGAAGTGAACCCGTTCCGCCCTAAGGTTGAATAAATGGAGGCTATTTGTTTTCACCCTTTCTCATTCAATTCTTTTAATTCTTCAACCCCTTCAAGCTTACCGAGACTTCATAGCTAGAACCTTGTTGGGTTTATTCCAAGATCGGCTCGACTTAGTCCGCACTCTTCCCATATCTCATTTTCTCCTTTATCATCATACCTAAGGACTTCTACACTAACTAGTGGATTGTCTCGGTAGATCCCTCTCGTTCAGCGGATCATGGGAACCAATACCTAACCTTATCATCCTTATATCACCGCATACAAAGTAAAGTTGGTAGGTCAATTTGGTATTGTTCATACGCCATTGGATCCAATTGAAAACCATTTGAAAATCAATTCGGATACTTGTGATGTATTATCAAAGCATTGTACTGAATTGTTTTTTGATATTTTAGAATGAGAACTCCCCTCAACATGTGCATCAAGTATTTGAAAATTTTGCACACGGAGACAAGAGAAAGAATTAACTTCTTTTGATTACCATTTTCTAAAGATATCAACATCACTTCCTCAAGATCAAGTGGGTATAGCATTTCGGAAGGATGAGGTTTCCATGACTTGCTTCCCTCAATATGTGCCTCGAGGTTTGAAAAGAGTTTGCACATACTGGGAACCCGCATTGGGATGAATGATCGCCAAATCAAAGGTTAAGGTAGATGCTCCCCTCAACATGTGCATGAAAACTTGAAATCGTTTGTCACATGGGAAGGATGCATGTACATTCTTATAACACCATTCAATTATCGCTTTAACCATTTAAATCACACATTCTCCCCGATCACAATTATCAAATCATTTGAGATTTGTGATCTCTTATAGATTTAAATTGATTTTGAAAGCTTTTAGGAGAATTGTGACTTGATTATGAAAGCGTTTGAACGATTTGATCGGATTTTAAGACTTTAAACTCCATTGATAAACATGCATGTATATCTTTTGAAAACAATTTAATGCCAAATAACTTTTAATTTAATTGAAATCATTCTCCCCTCAATCAATGACGAGGTTGTTGATTGAGATAGAGATTTTGACAAATAAGTCGATGATTATCAAAAATAGAGATTGAGTTATTTTCAAAGCATTTGGTTTTCACAGATAAATGTTTATAGAATCGAGCATGGAATTTGAAAACATGTTAAACATGGCTCGTTCTTTCTTTTAAAACCGGTTATCATTTAAAATGACAATAAACCATCTCTTTCTTTTTTTTTTTTTTTTTTTTTTTTTTTAAGAATTCAACAACATCTAAAGTCCGTGTCATTCTTTGAATGACAAAGACAAAAACCGAGATATAATCGAATCGAGAGAAATATGACAAAATGACAATATTTTTTTTGAAGATTTTTCTAATTTTTCAAATTTTTATGGATTTTGAAGGTTTTATATTTTCTATTTGATTTTTGAAGGTTTTATAATTTTGTATTTTGTTTTTCGAATAGATATACAAGAGATAGATGAAGATAGACCTTACCTCGCCTTCCTCCCGAAGACGTTTGAGAGTTTCGGTTGAAGGCTTTTCAAACCAAGACGGAAGAATAAACTCAAACGTTCTCTTGGAAGAGCTTTGGTGAAGATGTCCGCTAAGCGATATTCGAGACCTCACAAAGTATAGTTCCACCACACCTTTTCCACTTGTTCCCGATGAAATGATGTCGAATGTCGATATGCTTTGCTCTTGAGTGTTGGTTGTTGCATGAGAGCAATAAGCACTTTTATTATCACAAGATGTAGGATTTTGTTGAATTGATTTACGACAAAACAAGAGACCATATGTGAAATAGAAATAAACTTTGGACTTGAGTTCGAACCTCTAAGCCTCAAGCATGTTATGCTTATGCATATGATTATATGAAGTAATCATCTAAGCCTTTCCTACTAAGAAGACGATCTTCTATGTGAAAAATCACCCAATATACATATGAAGCAATCACCTGAGCTTTTCCAACTAAGAAGCAGAATTTTATTTTATTTTTTGAAAAATCACCTAATATAGCAACTGTCAAATTCTTTAAGATGCCATTCATTCCCCAAAAATTATATTTGTCATCATCAACAGTTCAATATTAAAGCCCTTGGAATACATCTATTAATATAAACTTATAAAAAAAATTGAGAGATCTCTAAAATCGATAGGGAAATAAATTATCACATACGTAAATGATATATTTTTTTTGAACAACAACCAACTATCTCATAATATATGCACAACAAAATCTCACAATGTTATTAATTAACAAGATTTAAACCCACAATCATTTGATTGGAGATCAAACTCACGCATGGAGTACCATTGAGATACAAGACATTTGATAGAAAATCGTCCTACCCTAGCATGCGTGTCATTAAATACATTCATGGAATTGTAATTCCTCACAATTTATCAAGCTTGGTCTGTTATTTAAAGTTTATATTTACGTATGTATATGTTATATATTTGAGCATCAAACTCACACGCTCGGATGAGGAGAACTAGAGTAAATTGTAAAAATTATCTTTAAAATTTGGCAAAATTGCATGTTTCGTCGGTATGATTCGGAAAGTGCAAGTGGCATCCTTATGATGAAATCTTGGGTCTGATTTCTTCTGTTTCTAAACTGAAATTACTAAAATACCTTCATCAACTGGAAAATAAAAAAGAAACGTGATCAGGGTATTTTAAGAATTTTGGTTAGACCCAAGGTTTTCCCACAAAGATGTCGCTTGCACTTTTAGAACCATACAGACGAAACATGCAATTTCGCCAAATCACAAAGACGACTTTTGCAATTTACTCGGAGAACTATACATGTATAACTTTAGGCCAAGGGTCCGTTTAGTTCACTATGTTATGTTGAGAGTACTATTTTTGTTGTGAATGGATATTCAACATTGTGTTGCTTGTCAAATTTGCTCATCAGTTCTTGTGAGTTGTGTACTCTGTGTCTATGAATATAAGCTTTTGTACTAAACATTATGTTGCAAAAGTACAATAATGATTCAATAATAACGTGATCTTAATGTAAAAGTAAAAACTATAAGGGAGGAGGGAGTGCACCTGTCCCCAGGTGTCACATCAACTCTGTCCAATAAAACCTCCGATTAAAACTACCAAATTCTACCCTAACACTACCCGATTTGGAGGGTGATGATGCTGTCTACGATTTTTTATTTATTTATTTTTTTAAATACATAAAATCACATACAATATTTAAAATAAAAACATACCATTTCATTAAAAAAAACATTACATAATACTTAAAAAACTACAACTTAAAATTGAAACTACAACTTAAAAAAAAAAAAAAAAAAAAAAAAAAAAAAAAAAACATTACATAAGTTGAAATTAAAAAAATTGAAACTACAATTTAAAAATGCAAGTTCCATCCGTGTTTGGCATGAGTTCACGTTTTAGGTAAAGAAGGGAGAACTTCGTTTGTAGTAGTGATGTTGTAGTGTTGTGGATTCATTTGAGGAGGACCATATTATATTGGTAAAATTGATGTGGAGATGGGGGTTGTGGAGCGTAAAATTGATTCGGGATCTTGAGAATAAAATTGGCTTAAATCCTAACGGAGTTTGTTGTGGTTGCGGTTGAGCAGGTTGAGACCGACCTTGTGTGCTGGAAGTTTTTTACCTCTTCTTGGATCCATGGTTTTGTGTTTTGAAAGATTAGTGTGTGTTTTATTTGTGTTTTGTGTGTTTTATTTTGAAAAATGAGTTGAAAAGGTTTGGTTTAAAGGGAATTTTTTTATTTTTATTTAATGCATACTAGCGTTGGGGTATATCCCAAACGGTCATTTTCAAAGTTTCTCACCTCCCACTCTCGGGCTCATGGCCGAATTTGTTACTTGATCAAAGTCCCGAATTGGACGGGCTTTGTCACCGCCGGCTCAACTACTCGATGGCACTGCTGTGGTCACTCCTCCTCCCTAACAGAAGAACCCCGAATAGAGCAAACATAGTTTGGCTGTTAGTGTAGCATGAAGTCAGAAAAAGTAATCAAAAGTCAAAAGTGGGAAATGGTCTTGGTTGGTATTGTTTGGTGTTGGCTTTTTTTACCTTCTCTACCTCTTTTCCAAGGAAAGTCAGCAGTTAGTCAGTCAACTATTGCTTTCATACCCCAACAGAAAAGATGCATCACAAAACTTTGTCTCCGTAGATTCTCACTACATCTATAACCCATAACACCAAAAATGCACCAATAACAGTAACATTCATATCACAACTTTCTTTTAGGACCAAACAATTTTATTTTATTTTTCATTTTGTAAACAAATTAAAATTTCATTAACTTAAATAAAAATACAAAACTAAATAAATAATACAAAATTTAAAAAAAAAATTGAGAATTTAAAACTACATCTAATTATCGATAAACTAATTTTGTTGTTGATTTTGTTGCCAAACACGCTCTATAAAATCTTGTTGAAGTCCTGTGTGTACGACTTTATCGCGTAATTCTTTGTTTTTCTGGCGGTGTATTTCGCACCTGTCGATCCAAGTCCGTTGTATATGTGGTTGCGGACTAATATCCAAGTCGTTGAAGTCATTTATAGCAAACTTTTGATATTTCAAAATCGTGTTATGCAAGATGATGCAAGTATACATGACTCTTCGTATTTTGTTGACTTCCCAAGCACACGATGGTTGTTGTATAACGCCCAATATCCTGGAGGACACCAAAAGCTCGTTCGACATCCTTTCGTTACCTTTGTCTTGTCGCCTTTTAAAGAGTCCATGTTTATCTTGTCGTGCCATCGTAAATGATTTGACAAATGATAATGATTTAAAACGTACACTTTTAAAGGGTTATTTAAGCCCTTAATCGCCCACTTTATATCCGTTCTTAATTTTTTTCCCTTTCACTTTTAATTCTCTTGGAAGCAAAATCTTGGAATGATACATATTTGGACGAAAAGGAGTGAAAACATAAAGAAAATGGCTAAGTTAAGATCGAAGACACTCAAGTCTTTGAAACTAAAGGCGACGGTGTCCCATCTAAAGCGGCGGCCGTCCCTCTCTGGATTTAATTAAATACATCCGACGACTCGGTAGACTTTTGCTAAAATACACCGACGTCGCCAGTCAAAGAGAAAGGGCGTCACTAAGACTTTTCATCTCGACGGCCCAGATCCGAATCGAGGCGGCGTCCTGCGAAGCCCGGCGGCATCACAACTATAACGTGGCCGTCCCAATGATAACTCGCCAAGACGAAACCCTAATGACGGCGATCTAAAGGCGTCCCACTATAAGGCGACGCCGTCGCAAGTGTAAATCTATATATAAATTCGATTTTTCGGTTTTAGAGAGTAGACTTGTGGAGTAAAACCCTAAATGTTTGTAGTCCGACTTGACGAGATCTTAGGGTCCCAAACCCTATTTTACACATCAAGATAAGTGTTTTATTCCATTAATTTCATTATGTCTTTCATTGAATGTGTTTATGCATGCTTGTTTAACATGTCCGGCTAAATTTCTTGTGTGTTTGCTTAGAAAATCTTTTGGGTTTTTATTTTTAAGATGTTTTGGATTTTATAAGAAAATATAAATACATATAGATGGTATGAACAAGGAGTGAATATTCAAATTACTAATCGCTAAACGTAAGATAATTAGCACGACTCCCGAATGTAAAAATTTGATTAGGTGCTAAACCGTCAAGTTTTCTCACACAAGTCGGCCACTTGTGAATGGTCGACCATAAGAAACTTAAAAGCAGTTTAAGCACAAATGCAATGAAGATCCGAGAGTATAGTGTTTCCCGGTCGTTATGTCCCAAATGAGCTATGCGATGAATCACCAAACGAATAGTGATCGAGAGATTTGAACAGAAAAAGGAATTGTGATTATTAAAACTACGTAAAAGGAGATAAATTACAAAGGCTTAAATGCAAATTAAAGGAAATTAAAAGATAAAAATATTAAATAAATGCTATCACTATTTGCAAAATGATGTTTTGTGATTTTATAAAACAAAATGACTTAAATAAACTATTTAACTAAAACTTAAACTTAAATTACCTAAAACGTAACTTAAAATGAAAAACGTCGTTATTTATAAAAATTACGCGAGTCATAAGAAAAACGTAAAATTTATGAAATAAAAGTCCTACGAATGTAAAACAATTTTCTTACCTACTATATGATAAAAGAAAATTTTAGGAAAAAGCCGGGTATTTTTCGACTCTTAAATTATTTATTGCTAATTAAAACCAAATAACACTAATTAAATTATTAAAATACTAAAACATTTTGGAAAATTCGAAAATTTTGTAAAATACTAGATGCTATCATAAGCCTAAGAAAAATAAAATGGGGATGACGACTTATTGGAATAAGTGGTAAAAAGCTAAATGGAAAATAAGCTATAAGGACTAAAAAGCGACATAAAAGGAATTAAGGTGCAAAACAAAGCATAAAAGACCCAAGGGCAAACATGGTTCCGGTACATTACTAACACTCTACAAAGGGTGGGAGGTCTCGGGTTCGAGCACCTTCCCACCTTTTGCTTATTATTTTTTTCTTGGTTTTGCTTTACTGATTTGAAAATACAATCTCGGGTCAATCTTTACAAAACTTTAATCTTGAAACCTTGAAATAAGTCAGCACAAACAACATTAACCAACAAGTGGATGGACCCAACCAAACGACCTTTAACTGCTTTTAAGCACAAAATAAGCACGAAAAGCGGTTTTAGAAAGAAGAATAAGCTAAGACCAAGTAAGCTAAGCTAAATACAAGTTAAATAAGCTAAAGATAATAAGGGAATAAGCGGTTGGCTTGGTAGCGAATCTAGAGAATCCTAAAAGCTAAAGGGATAGAAATAAGCATAAGCAAGCTAAAATAAGCACTTATAAGCGAAGCTACACTAAAACCTAAGTCGATTAAACTAATAAAAGAATACAAACCTAATTAAGCTAACTAACAATACCAATAAGCATTTGAAACAAAAGTTACATGCTTAGTCGCTATGTATTTGCGCAAAGAACAGGCCAAAGAGGCTCACTTTGAAGCTTGTTTGAGATAAGCTAGAAAGTGAGTGGACACGAGCTTCTAGCTACTTGAAGCACACCTAGTCCACTTGCTTTTGCTCCCAATAGACACTATTAACAAAGTGTTTGCGACTTATTAATAAGTGAGAAGAACCATGGATGTGGGTGATCACCCTTGCACGAACAAGTAAGTGCCCAAACCACCCACTTTGAACCCAATGCAGCCCTAGTAAAACATTTTTGTGAATTTTTTTTCTCTTAACCACAGTTAAACAAGCTGGTTGACTTCTTATTTTTATTTTTTAAAATTTTCTAACTCAACCTAAACTTGCTTAAACTACTATACAAACACTGAGGAAACTCAAATATATAATTTTTCTTTGAACCAGTTAAAACTCAAAACTTGTTAATCCTTGTAAAACTGTTTGCTAACTCTAAACACTGACATTAATTGCTTGGACTTAATGGATTTTTAAACCCAAATTGGTTCAAAACTCTCTTTTGACCCATTTTAACCCACTGACCAAACACTCCTTTGAACCTCTCAACTAATTTTCAAAACTGGAACTTAAAGGAAAACTAACTCAAACTCAAATGTGATGATCAAATAACAATTAAACTCATCCTAAAACCATTTCCAATCGAATTGAATCAAAAGTTTGGTTGACTTTACAAACTTGACTCGGTTTGACTTTCGTTGACTATACATGAAAATAGCTCAAACTTGGAATTAATACTTGAAATTAGCTTCAATACAATCAATTAACTAAGTTTCATACAAGAATACTTGAAATTACAACTTAAAATTTATTTAAGACATAGAAATTTTAAAAGCGACATACAAGGAAATTTTAAAACTAACTACCACTCTTCTTCTTGCATTTCTTCCCTCTTTTATACACCAACTCTTCTTCTCTCCTCTTTCTGAGCAAATCCCACTAATATTTAGGACCATTGGATGACTAGGAAAGATATTGGCCATTTGATCATGTTTTGGCGGAAATGGATTTTGCAAATGGGCTTCGAATTTGCAACTAGGGGTGGAGTGTAGGTATGATTGTGGAGTGTGGTTGGAGGGACAAAGTGTGGAGTAGGGTGGCCGGAGGTTGAGTTGCGAGAAAAGTAGTGGAGGGAAGGGGACAAGGTGGGAAAAGGGACAGGTGTGGTTTATTTTAAACCGGTAAATGGGTGGGTTGGATTCGGGTTAAAGGGACTGGACCGGTTGTTGGATTTTGACCGGGTTTGGGCTTTGGAATAATTAAAACATGGATTTAGGACTAGTATTGGATCCAAGTGTATTTAGGGACCAAAAGTGTACATTACGAAAATCCAGGACCAACGTGTAAATTCAAATTAGAATCCAAGGGTTAAACTTGACAATCTCCAATACTCCAAGGACCATTTTGCCAATTGTGAAATTCCAAGGACTAAACATGATCATTTTAAAATCCGAGGATCAAAGCGTAATTTCTCAAAACTTTTGGAACTTTTCACCAAAGGACTAATTAGACAAGTTATGATTTAAAAGACCTTTGGTGACTTTTCTTATAAAACAAATGCCTATGGACTTATTTTGCCATTTTCAAAGTCGGGGACCTGAAAGCGCCAATTATGCAAACTTAGCTCGTTTTCATCGATTTTAAACATTTTGCATCCGAAACATATAAAATGCAATTTTGAGATATTTTCGGTATTTTGATGCATTTCGGCGTTTTAAACGTTTTGCGATTGAATTAACAAAATGATGAGTATTTACACACTCATCAATCCCCACACTAAACTATTGCTAGTCCCTAGCAATCTTTTGAGAAAAACTTAATGGTTTTGAATCTCTTTACCAAAAGCCATTACTCGGAGTAGCCAAATGTTTCAGTTCAAGTAAGAACCATGGTACACTGATAACCATATGATTTTGAGCAAACCACCGCCTTCAACGGATTTGATTTGTCTTTACCGAGCCGTTTGCTTCGGACTAGCCAACTCTTAGATAAATTATCAATATTATCTTTGGTGAGTGATTACCAATTATGGTTTTTCCGCCTTTACCACAAGCCATAAACTTGCGGGCTAGCCACTCTTCACTAATTAAAGATATGGTGAGTGAACACCATACAATTTTGGGCAAATTGCAAGCGTCAACGGTTTGAGAGATCTTTACCAAGAGCCGTTTGCTCTGGATTAGTCAATCCTTTTGTTTTTTAGACATGGCGGATCGATAACCATAATGTCGAGTAAGTGCAAAACACTTACTCCAAAAAAATTTTGGCCAAAATGGAATTGGGCGGTATAATTACATGATAAAATTCGTGAGAATTCCCCCACACTAGAAATGAATATTGCCCTCAATATTCAAAGCACTGCGGTTATGCCGAAACATAGAACGTAAAAGGAAATACTACGCCATTATTTTGAAAGAAGATTTTTTTTTTTTTTTTTTTTTTTTTTTTTAGAAAACTTATATACTGTGATGGGGCAACTCCCCACACTAGGGTGGTACACGGTGAAAACCCATGTTTAACTATCGTTTTTGATTACCGAGTCGCTAGCTTGACTCGACCCCGAATAATTTGTTCATGGGAAGTAAGTGGAAGAGACAATCTCCATCGGACTTTCATTCAAGATGTTTGTATAAACATTGAAGTGCGTGAAAGTTCCACACCGATGAGATATACGGATCCGGCTCACAAATAATAAATGAAAATGTCGGGTCAAAGATAGTGTCTTCATTCCGAAGGAGTGAAGATGAAGAGAAATCACAAGATATTTGAGGAAAGGAAGAAAGATTTTGATAACAATCGGGATCCATTCTTCATCCTCAAATGTAGACATATCGGGAGGAAGGGTGAGGTAGTATTATCAATAAGCAAACTCGTATGATAGAGTACACCTTCCTCCGAGCCAATATCATCCTCAATATCAAAATAGAAATGATCATGTTCCGGAGGAGATATGTCATGAGAGAGTTCACGGAGAACTCTTCATGAAGAGAATCCTTCACATGAAGTGAAATTGTGAACTCTTGTTCCATTGTAGGCTCATCACTATCCTCGATGCGAGTATCAAAGAGTGGATTCTCGAGAATTAAAGTGAATTCGAGTCGAATTCAAATAGAGGATTAGTGAAAGTATCTTTGAATGTTTCGGGAACAAAGTGATCAACATTCTCTATTGAATCGTTAGGGTGAGAAGTGAGTGAGCGATCATTATCGAGGAGACTTACAATCTCTCCCGGATCGACTTGAAATAAAGAGATCATCATCACTTTCCGATGAAAGTGGATTGATGTGAGTGAGTTCATCGGTGAACTCCTCAAGAAGATGATCATCATCGATTGTGGAAGTGATGCCTCAACATACTCGATATTTCCATAAGAAGCATAATCTTGACTGCCGATTGGAGAAAGTCTCAAAATGATCTTTTGAACACTCAAGAGGGAAGAGAATCACATATGATCGAAGTTCCTCGTGACTCTCGGATTGGGACAAGGTTCTCAACACTAGACTTTATGAATTCGTCCGATTCCTTTTCGTGAACAAGGTCAAAATGCTCGTCCCCATGTTCGAGAGAGTGAGTGGGAGCTTGGTGTGATAGCGATTGTTTGAGAATGAATCTCAATCAGCGGGATATCATCGATGAACTTGATGAATCTTTATAGAATTAAAGGATATCAAGTGTATCCTCATCATCACCGTCATCGTGAATAAACGAATTGAGAGCTAGATCATTTGCTTTTTCTTTTGCAATTGATTCACTAATAGATTTTTCAAACGCATTTGGGAATTTATTTTAGCACCGCTCTTGACTAACAATTCTTCCATGGATTTTTATTTGGATTATCTTGGGAATGTTTACATTCCTTCAAATCTTTCACTAAATCCAAAAGATCAAGGAGAAGATTTTGAGGAAGTGGCTCAGCCGAGGTGGTGCTGATTCATTTAGTCTGGTACCGTAGAGGTTGGTCATGATACTGAAGAGTCGTAATTGTTACAAGGAAATGGATTCCTTGTTTGACAATCGAGCTAAAGTGAGGACCTCCACAATACTCACAACAAGAAACCGATGTGGTCATGAGTCATATGTGTTGTAGTCATAATTGTTATCGTGAACCCGCCATAGACAAGCGTGTTTCGATTGACAATCGAATCGGAGTGTGAACCACCACAAGACTTCACAACAAGAAAATTGCTTTGAGTCTCGCGGTGTGGTAGGCGATGGAATAAATCGGTTGTGTTATGGTAGGAATAGGGATCCCGGTTATAGACAGACCGTTTCTGATTCCACCATGCTACAACCTGGGCAATTGCCACCATTATAAGGACCACCACACCATTGACAACCAAGAGGGTGAGGATAAGACATAGAAAGAATCAAATGTTTTCGGAGGGTAGGGATGAAGAATCAAAGAAGTGAGAGGGTAAAGATGGATATTTTGGATTTTGGATAAACATTTTGTAAAAATAAGAAAGAAAATCTTTTGGGTTTTTATTTTTAAGATGTTTTGGATTTTGGATTTTTATAAGAAAATATAAATACATATAGATGGTATGAACAAGGAGTGAATATTCAAATTACTAATCGCTAAACGTAAGATAATTAGCACAGCTCCAGAATGCGCCAAAATTTGATTAGTGCTAAACCGTCAAGTTTTCTCACACAGGTGGCCACTTGTGAATGGTCAATCGTAAGAAACTTAAAACAGTTTAAGCAATAAATGCAATGAAGATCCGGAGAGTATAGTGTTTCCTGGGTCGTTATGTCCCGTGAGCTATGCGATGAATCACCAAACAAATAGTGATCGAGAGATTTGAACAAAAAAGGAATTGTGATTATTATAACTACGTAAAAGGAGATAAATTACAAAGGCCTAAATGCAAATTAAAGGAAATTAAAAGATAAAAATATTAAATAAATGCTATCACTATTTGCAAAATGATGTTTTGTGATTTTATAAAACAAAATGGCTTAAATAAACTATTTTAACTAAAACTTAAACTTAAATTACCTAAAACGTAACTTAAAATGAAAACGACGTTATTTATAAAATTACGCAGTGCGCAAGCAAAACGTAAAATTTATGAAATAAAAGTCTTACGAATGTAAAACAATTTTCTTACCTACTATATGATAAAAGAAAATTTTAGGAAAAAGCGGGTATTTTTAGACTCTTAAATTATTTATTACAATTAAAAACCAAATAACACTAATTAAATTATTAAAATACTAAAACATTTTGGAAAATTAAAAAAATTTTGTAAAAATACTAGATGCTATCATAAGCCTAAGAAAAATAAAATGGGGATGACAGCTTATTGGAATAAGCTGGTAAAAAGCTAAATGGAAAATAAGCTATAAGGACTAAAAACGACATAAAAGGAATTAAGGTGCAAAACAAAACGCAAAAGACCCAAGGGCAAACATGGTTCCAGGTACATTACTAACACTCTACAAAGGGTGGGAGGTCTCAGGTTCGAGCCTGCCTCCCACCTTTTTGCTTATTATTTTTTTTCTTGGTTTTTGCTTTTACAGATTTGAAAATACAATCTCAAGGGTCAATCTTTACAAAAACTTTTATCTTGGAAACCTTGAAATAAGCTGTACAAATAGCTTATTAACCACTGAAGTGGACATACCCAACCAAACAGCCCTTTAACTGTTTTAAGCACAAAAATAAGCACAGAAAAGCAGTTTTAGAGAAAGAAGAATAAGCTAAGACCAAGTAAGCTAAGCTAAATACAAGTTAAATAAGCTAAAGATAATAAGGGAATAAGCAGTTGGCTTGGTAAGCAGAACTAGAGAATCCTAAAAAGCTAAAGGGATAGAAATAAGCATAAGCAAGCTAAAATAAGCACTTATAAGCAGAAGCTACACTAAAACCTAAGCTGATTAAACTAATAAAAGAATACAAACCTAATTAAGCTAACTAACAATACCAATAAGCATTTGAAACAAAAAGTTACATGCTTAGTCGCTATGTATTTTGCAAGAACAAAGCAAAGAGGCTCACTTTGAAGCTTGTTTGAGATAAGCTAGAAAGTGAGCTGGGACCTGAGCTTCTAGCTACTTGAAGCACACCTAGTCCACTTGCTTTTGCTCCCAATAGACACTATTAACAAGCTGTTTGCAGCTTATTAATAAGCTGAGAAGAACCATGGATGTGGACTGATCACCCTTGCACAGAACAAGTAAGTGCCCAAACCACCCACTTTGAACCCAATGCAGCCCTAGTAAAACATTTTTGTGAATTTTTTTTCTCTTAACCACAGTTAAACAAGCTGGTTGACTTCTTATTTTTATTTTTTAAAATTTTCTAACTCAACCTAAACTTGCTTAAACTACTATACAAACACCGAGAAACTCAAATATATAATTTTTCTTTGAACCGGTTAAAACTCAAAACTTGTGAATCCTTGTAAAAGCTGTTTGCTAACTCTAAACACCGACATTAATTGCTTGGACTTAATCGATTTTTAAACCCAAATTGGTTCAAAACTCTCTTCGACCCATTTTAACCCACAAACCAAACACCCTTTGAACCTCTCAACTAATTTTCAAAACTGGAACTTAAAGGAAAACTAACTCAAACTCAAATGTGATGATCAAATAACAATTAAACTCATCCTAAAAACCATTTCCAATCAGAATTGAATCAAAAGTTTGGTTGACTTTACAAACTTGACTCAGTTTGACTTTCGTTGACTATACATGAAAATAGCTCAAACTTGGAATTAATACTTGAAATTAGCTTCAATACACTGAATTAACTAAGTTTCATACATTAATACTTGAAATTACAACTTAAAATTTATTTAAGACATAGAAATTTTAAAAGCGACATACAAGGAAATTTTAAACTAACTACCACTCTTCTTCTTGCATTTCTTCCTCTTTATACACCAACTCTTCTTCTCCTCTTTCGAGCAAATCCCACTAATATTTAGGACCATTGGATGACTAGGAAAGATATTGGCCATTTGATCATGTTTTATGGAAATGGATTTTTGCAAATGGGCTTCGAATTTGCAACTAGGGGTGGAGTGTAGGTATGATTGTGGAGTGTGGTTGGAGGGACAAAGTGTGGAGTAGGGTGGGCGGAGGTTGAGTTGCGAGAAAAAGTAGTGGAGGAAGGGGACAGTGGTGGGAAAAGGGGACAACATGGTTTTATTTTAAACCGTGGGTAAATGGGTGGGTTGGATTCGGGTTAAATGGGACTGGACCGGTTGTTGGATTTTGGACTGGGTTTGGGCTTTGGAATAATTAAAACATGGATTTAGGACTAGTATTGGATCCAAGGTGTATTTAGGGACCAAAAGTGTACATTCTGAAAATCCAGGGACTGTTAGATATTACTTTTCACATACACATCAAACCATAACACAAAGTAGCATATAGATGGAATTCTAGAGAGAGAAAGTTAGAGGTTTAGGGAACTTAGTGAGAGAAAGTGAAAGATATTATTATGAGCTCCAACTCTCACCTTGGAAGGTAGAGTATTTATAGTCTTACATAACTCGCCACACTTTGGGCGTGGATCGTGGCATACAGTGGGTAAAGACCGTCCAGTCCTCCACGGTGTTACTTAACTAAATTACTACTTAACTTAAAAGAACTACGACTACGAGCTTTAACGATTACATATACTGAGGTGACCGACTCTTTGTACCGGAATTTCTAATTCCTAACAATCTCCCCTAAGGAGGTCACCTCAATCACGTAACAAAATTACATAGAATACAAATAGATATTACATTAACACTTGATCTTGCATTCTTGATGTAGTTCTTTGCACATAAACTCGTAGTCATTGATTCTTCACAATGCATGTTTGGTTATTCCAAGTGGAGGTCTTTTACTGATCCACGTGATAAGAATTTTGAGCCATCATTTGAGATCATCCTCTATCAAAAATCTCTGTGACATCCTTTGTGGTGTTGGTATTATGTGATGTTGTGACTTTAGGACCGACATGCTCACATTCTGGATCATGATATCTTCTCATCGAGTAGCGGAAGCTTTGTTGAATCATGATATTGGCGCAGCGTAGCGAAGCTTGGTGTGAAAATATCGAGTCATTGATGCACTAATCATGATTTCTTTGAGTTGAATGTATTAAGTGAGCATGCGGCTATGGATTGACCGCTTCATTACGATCGGTAAACGCGTCGGGCGTACTGCATACAATAGTTAGCAACAAATCTCACAAAGTGTCTTTGATCACTTTCGTTGAATTGAGTACACGCCCACGGTTCCCGCTGATCGATACATGTCTTGCTCGTGATCGTGTAGGATTCCTAAGAATCTCCTTGACAGGGTTTCGCGAATGTTCTAGCTTGTTCTCAAACCGAACATCTCAAAGAAGACAACACGGAGTGAGTGAACCAAATAATTTTTAAGTCCATCGATTGATGAAAAGAAATTTGAAAAACAATCGTGTATTGCTCAATAGAAATTGTTTTTGCAATACAACGAAGGTTTATTGAAAATCAATTATCAATCATAAAAATACCTTTTGGTTTGAAAAATGAGTACACGGTCAATGTGCTAAAGAAAGGAGTTTTTAAGCACAAAGACGGTTTTTCAAAGGTATCCGTCAATCCATAACTGAACCAAGATTGATTCAAGAGATTGAATCGCCCATTGTTTCATTCGGTTGTCACATGGTTGATCTATATAATAGATCTCACATGCCACCTACCAGAGCTTGTTTGATGTTGGCTCGAAGGCTTTCCATCTTCATTGTGAATATGTAAACACATCACTGGGATGTTCGGCAATACCACAAGGGTAATGCGTGGGACTCAAGATATAATCTCTTTCCACATTGTGTGAAACAGAGAGTCTTCATTGAAAGTGTCCTAATGAGATTTATTGATGATCTCGTGGCTCTAGACTCAATTTGTGCATATTTGGATCCCGTGTCGGAGACCGGGAGAGGGTCTCCTACTTCAATATCAACCATCTCTAAGAGAGCGATCGATAGATTATGTCGGTTCCCGTGAGAATGAAACAAGCCCTTTTTAGAGGAACTTGAGTGGTTTGGAAAGGTGAAGTGCAGTCGTCCATTGGGTCCATGACGCCTTGTATTCAATACCGATGTTACCATCGGTAGCATATGAAGTGAACCCGTTTACGCCTAAGGTTGAATAAATGGAGGCTATTTGTTTTCACCCTTTTCTCATTCAATTCTTTTAATTCTTCAACCCCTTCTGCTTACCGAGACTTCATAGCTAGAACCTTGTTGGGTTTATTCGATCTTGGCTCGATCTTAGTCCGCACTCTTCCCATATCTCATTTTCTCCTTTATCATCATACCTAAGGACTTCTACACTAACTAGTGGATTGTCCACAGGTAGATCCCTCTCGGTTCAGCGGATCATGGGAACCAATACCTAACCTTATCATCCTTATATCACCGTACATAAAGTAAAGTTGGTAGGTCAATTTGGTATTGTTCATACGCCATTGGATCCAATTGAAAACCATTTGAAAATCAATTCGGATACTTGTGATGTATTATCAAAGCATTTTGTACTGAATTGTTTTTGATATTTTAGAATGAGAACTCCCCTCAACATGTGCATCAAGTATTTGAAAATGTTTTTGCACACGGAGACAAGAGAAAGAATTAACTTCTTTTGATTACCATTTTCTAAAGATATCAACATCACTTCCTCAATGATCAAGTGGGTATAGCATTTCGGAAGGATGAGGTTTCCATGAATTGCTCCCCTCAATATGTGCCTCGAGGTTTGAAAAGAGTTTTGCACATACTAGAGGAACTGCACATTGGGATGAATGATCACGTTTCAAATCAAAGGTTTAAGGTAGATGCTCCCCTCAACATGTGCATGAAAACTTGAAATCGTTTGTCACATGTGGGAAGGACGGCATGTACATTCTTATAACACCATTTGCCGAATTATCGGTTTAAATCCAATTTAAATCACACATTCTCCCCGATCACAATTATCAAATCATTTGAGATTTGTGATCTCTTATAGATTAAATTGATTTTGAAAGCTTTAGGAGAATTGTGACTTGATTATGAAAGCGTTTGAGCGGTTTGATCGGATTTTAAGACTTTAAACTCCATTGATAAAACATGCATGTATATCTTTTGAAAACAATTTAATGCCAAATAACTTTTAATTTAATTGAAATCATTCTCCCCTCAATCAATGGCGTAGGTTGTTGATTGAGAGATAGAGATTTTGACAAATAAGTCCCGATGATTATCAAAAATAGAGATTGAGTTATTTTCAAAGCATTTGGTTTTCAATGGATAAATGTTTATAGAATCGAGCATGGAATTTGAAAACATGTTAAAACATGGCTCGTTCTTTCTTTTAAAACCGGTTCTTGCTGAAAATGACAATAAACCATTTCTCTTTCTTTTTTTTTTTTTTTTTTTTTTTTTTTTTTTTTAAGAATTGAACAACATCTAAAGTCCGTGTCATTCTTTGAATGACAAAGACAAAAACCGTAGATATAATCGAATCGAGAGAAATATGACAAAATGACAATATTTTTTTTGAAGATTTTTCTAATTTTTCAAATTTTATGGATTTTGAAGGTTTTATATTTTCTATTTGATTTTTGAAGGTTTTATAATTTTGTATTTTGTTTTTCGAATAGATATATACAAGAGATAGATGAAGATAGACCTTTACTCCTCGTCTTCCTCCACGAAGGCGTTTGAGAGTTTCGGTTGAAGGCTTTTCAAACCAAGGCGTGGAAGAATAAACTCAAAACGTTCTCTTGGAAGAGCTTTGGTGAAGATGTCCGCTAATCGATATTCGAGACCTCACAAAGTATAGTTCCACCACACCTTTTTCCACTTGTTCCCGATGAAATGATGTCGAATGTCGATATGCTTTGCTCTTGAGTGTTGGACGTTGTTGCATGAGAGAGCAATAGCACTTTTATTATCACGATGCGGAGGATTTTGTTGAATTCAAAGCCATAGTCGGATAATTGAGATCTCATCCATAAGATTTGAGCACAACAAGATGACATGGCTATGTATTCACCTCTGTAGAGGAAATAAAGTACTCATTTGCTTCTTTGAGGACCGACCAAGCTTATCACCCAAAAGAGCACCTCGACGTGCTTGACGTGTATCTTGACAACTGCATGATCGGCATCTCGCATAGGCCGTTAGTGACATACCGGTGTCCTTCGGTGCCATAGTCCCATATTGATGGTTCCTTGAGATACCGAAGACCCGCTTAATCGCTTCAAGGTGCTTTTAGTAGGCTTAGCACGGTATCTTGCACACATGCACACAGAGAACAAGATGTCTCGGTCTACTAGCGTTGAGATACATCGGGGATCCAATCATACTTGATATTTCGTTTGGTCAATCATGATCCACGAGAGGTCCTCATCTAGTTTGGTTCGGTCAATCATGGGGGTGTCAGCGTCACTGAATCAAATCCAAATTTCTTTAAAATCTCTTTGCATATTTAGATTGATTAATGAAAATGCCTCAGGACTTTGAGAAATTTGTAATCCCAAGAAAAATGACATTTGTCCCATCATTGACATTTGAAACTTTGAACTCATTTCATTTGAAAACCGATCACATTCCATTGGGTCGGTCGAGGCAAAATAATATCATCAACATAAATTTGAACATGAATCAAATGTTTGCACGACTTCTGGTGAACAATGTAGGATCAATCGCTCCTTTGATGAATCCGGTTGATAGAAGAAACTTTGACGATGTATTATACCATGCCCTTGGAAGCTTGCTTTAAACCGTAAAGAGCCTTCTTCAAACGATAAACGTGAGTAGGATGCTCTTGATTTACAAATCCTTCATGTTGGTGGCGTGAGCGACTTCTTTAAGATCTCCGTTCGAAATGCCGTCTTTACATCCATCGATATACTACCATGTTCTTACTAGCGACGATTAGCGAAAGATTACGATTGCCTCGATTCGAACAAGCGGAGCAAAAGATTCTTCAAAGTCTATACCCTCCTCTTGACGATATCCTTTAGCAACTAATCGAGCCTTGTTCTTCACACATCACCATGCTCATCAAGTTTTACTTTGAAGATCCATTTAGAGCTATAATCATAGCACGATCACGGAGCGGTACTAACTCCCATACATCAAGACGATCAAACTCATGAATTTCATCTTGCATAGCATTGAACCAAATTGTCTTCATTCATGGCGGTTTTAACATCTTTTGGTTCGATCTTAGATAGTACGGAGTTGAAGAAACACCATAAGGCATCGGTTGCAAGTTGTTTCGGGTTGATCTGAGGCGAGAGGATTACCAATGATGTTGTCTAATGGGTGATCGTGAGTCCATTTTCCGAGGTGTTCATGTGGCATTTGTTGAGGCGAGGTAGCAGAGTCGATGTCTCTGAAGAAGATGGTTCGATGATGATTCAGAGTAGCAAATATGTTTTCAAATGGAGCATCTTGAGAGTCGCAAAGGATTAACTTCATCATTGATGCGAAACATTTCCATGATGTACATTTGAAGAATGATGATTTGTTGATGAGGCAAGGATCGGAGCAGTGCTTCGTGACTAACGATATTGAGGCCGATGGATTGACTTCATTCAACGGAATATGAGCATCCTCTGTTGTAGGGATCAAGCACCTCATTAGTAGTAGACTCATCTGATTCATCAAACATGGGATCAAACAATTTCTTTACATCATCTTGGATGGAGGTACATATGGAGTTTCTTGAGAGGAGTTTGGAACAAGGGATGAACCAATAGGACTGTTTTGAAGTGCGGGTCTGGTGGAGTGTCCAGAGCCATTTGACCGTCGACTCATCAAACGTAACATGAATTGTTTCCATGATATTTCGGGTTCTTTTGTTGTAGATTCGGTATCCCTTTTGTTTGATGCATATCCTACAAATACTCCAATGTCGACTTTGGCCCTAAGTTTGCCAAGGTCTTGACCTCATTAGTTGGATAGCACAATGCACCGAACACACGAAGGAAGATAGATTAGGTTTTGTTGTGGACAAGTTCATATGGAGTTTTCCATGAATAGTGTGAATCGGGAACGATTTTGTGTGTAGCATGCGATGGCAATAGCTTGACCCGAGAAACATTGGAACCTTTGAGTAGATCGGCATTGTTCTAGCGACTTCAACAAGGTACGATTTAGTCTTTCAACTACACCGTTACGTTGAGGGGTTCGTGGAACACTTCTTTGATGGTGATTCAATGCTTTCATAGAATTCACTAAGTTGTTTGTTGACAAACTCGGTTCCATTGTCTGCATTACGATAATTCGGCGGTTTGTTGAGTCGAACTCGCATTGTTTGATGAGTTTGATGATGATATCGGGAGTTTCATCCTTTGTCCTTAAGAACTTGACCCGGTGAATCTAGGTAATCATCAACTACAACTAACACATATTTCTTCCCAAAGATATTCGCACCCTCATTGGTCCACATAGATCCATATGAATCATATGAAGAACTTCGTGAGTTAGTAGGTTTGGTTTTATGGGCGAACATCTTGCTTTTTCCCAATTGACATCTTGAACAAAGATGATCCTTTTCATACTTTAGTCTAGGTAGACCTACAACTAAGTCCTTTACGGAAAGATCGTTGATGGTGCCGAAGTTCAAGTGATTGAGACGACGATGCCATAACCATGACTTTGTTTTGAAGCCTTAGATAACAAGCGATTGGAGATGCCTCATCATGTCATCGATAGAGATGGTGTAAAGGTTTGAGCCACGAGTTCCTTTCAGCAGTTCCTTACCGTTAAGATCTCTAACAAAGCGGTATGTTTTCAAGGCTACTTCTAGATCGTAATCACGAATTGACCAACAGAGAGCAGTTATGACCTAAACCTTCCACATAATACTCTCGAGATGACACTATTACCAACAACATAATCTCCATAACCCATTATAGCACCGAAATGATCATTACCAAATCTAACGGTCCGATGAATTTGCTCACGAAGTTCATGAGCGCACCGGTCTCCAAATATGCTTGGAACGACTGAGTCCGGTACCACGAGCGATTTGAACGATCTGCGGTTGAACACTGAACAAGAATGGATAAGCGGATAATTGGGATCCCCATGCAAGAATGGGTTCCATTTGGTTAGTAGCAACAGTTGGAACACCCACATCGAAATAGAAGCATTCATATCGACGGTGAGGTAATGGAATCATTGTGAGTAGATGCAATACTAGTGTCTCGTATTAGTCCTGTTTACAGTGTGACCACTTCTTAAGGAATAGATCTACCGGTAGGCATCCATTTTCTAGTGGGCATTATCGATTGGTCTTATGACCAACGGTATCCAATAAGAACCTATTCTGCTGAATGTTCTTCTGTGGGTTTCCATTGTTTTCTAACTTTCTTTCGCTTTTGCCTTTTAGCCTTTTTAGCATGAATTTTAGCATTAACAATATTAACGGACAATCAACATCATTAGGCAAAACATTGACATCACATCCATGATTAGAAATGTAATTCAAGCAAACATCGGTACAAGTTTTGCAAGTAGTATCGAATTCGAATTAATTACAATGCGCTTATGGCTAATACTAGAATCAACACGATTCGTTTTATTCGATTCAAACTTAAGGTTCCTAGATTGTTCTTCTACTTTCTTCCAAAGGCACATTCTTAGCTTGAGAGGTCCTATCATTCCTTGTATTGTCTTGAGACTTTGACTGCTCCCTTTAATGTCACGATTACTCTGTAGAGGAATGGGAACATTAGTTTGTTTTACTACTCTTGCACCACTGCTTAGATGTCTTTGGGATCCGAACTACATGCAGTGCACTACGGTTCACTTTCATAAAGCTAGATGTCTTGAGATTAGTACTCTAGAAGGCACATTTGAGTTCTCTTTCCTAGCATTGATGGATCTAGAATCTGAACTTCTCAAAGGTACACTACGGCTCTCATTCAAAACATTGGGAGTAGAGTGCATATCATATTTGGCCTTAGGCATTGAGCATGGAATCAAAGGGTTAACTCTTTCACCTAATGTCTTTGGGCATATAGTGATCAAGCATTCTAAGATTTCTTGAGATCGTTTGGCATATGAGCATGCATGACCAATTGTATGATCATGAGGTTTCTCTAGTTTATCCTCTTCAACAATCTCACGCAGGCATTCTAAGCAATCCTTAAGGGATGAGAAATATGTTTGAATGGCAAGTTTGTTGTTCCTTAGGTGAGGGGACATATGTCACAGATAAAGCATATTTATTACCGAGTGAACCTTTGATACAACATTTTCCTCATTGATCATTGGCATTTTCCCTTTACACGACTCTTGATTCTCAATTTCCTTTTGCAATGAAGTTATTTGTTCGTTGTTTTTGTTACGAGTGACTTTAATTGATTCAAACAACTCATTGAAATGACGTTTAACCTTTTCATTTTCTTCTAGAAAACTTTCGTTTTCCTTTTGTAAAGCATTTACTAGGTTTTGAAGATGAAACGTTTGAGAATTCGAGAATCTAAAGAAGGAGGCATTTGGGAGCTGTCATATTGTTCGTTTGACCCTTTAATTGGGAGATTTGGGCTTTCAACTTTCGATCGTGTTACACCGAGCATGAATCTGTTCATCTCGTTTGTTAATTTGAAAAGCGCATCAAACTCGGAGCATCGAAGATGTCTTGAAATTTGAAGTTTTGACATTTTCTTTGAGATGTTGATATTTTAGTTGTAGATTAAAATACTCAACTTCTAGTTTAGAAAAATGTTTAACCAAATTGTCATGATCATCCGGTTCAATTTTTCATTTAGTTTTGAATTAGTTTTTCAAGCTCAATGACACGATCATGGGAGACTTTCGAGGCACGCAGATAGTTCATGAAATTTGGAAGCATTAATAGAGCAATTTGAAGCGATGAAAAGACATCTTGAGCAACACATTCGGTAATAAGATTCTCATTTAATGTATGCGAGTTCTTTCTCTCAATCTCATTATATTTTAGTGCACGCTCATAGTCATTAATTTCAACTATTATTGCATCAAATTCCTTTTCCATTCCCTTAATATCCGTTTCTATCCCTTTTTAAGACTCTCAAAGTGATCCTTTAGAAGTTTAAAGAAAGGCATGACCTCGATTAAATAACATTCTTTCATTTGTTCAAAACCCTTTCTCCTTGATTATACCGATGGGTGTGATCCTTTTCTTGCAAGTTTTCTCAAAATCAACAAATAGTTGAAATATAACGTATTGGCTAATTAATGTCTTGCTTTTAGTGGCAATTGTTCTAGGTACAAGATGCATTGGTGTATTAGGAGGATACACAGTTGCTCTAGGCATTTTCCGAAGGGAGGGTTTGTTTCTACAATATTTTCGACTTTACGCTTATCTAAATCCATTTTCCGAAGACTTGTTCGGGAGTCAACAATGTCCGAGTCTAAAACTTGTTCAAGGAAATCCAGTTTTCCTTCTTGTAGTCATGGGGAGTGATAATTACTTTCTTCTCTTTGCATTTAGGATCATTTAGTTTCTTATTCATCTTCTCCCTAGTGACTTCATCTAATTTCTTGTCATCCTCAGTGCAATCAATGCAACTAGGTTTTTGTCTAGGTTTAAGAATCTCATTGCCATCATAGATAACACTTTGAGCTGCTTTTGCTATCTTTCCAAACTCAGGGTTGGGTTTATCTATAATGGGAATGCTATGCTTATCGCTTAGAACTCTATGCTTAGTGATCATGTGAGCGATCGAATGGTGTTTCCTTGCATGTACAACTTGTTTTCAAGTTTGTTTTCAAAGTTTTGATTAGAAAAATCTCTTAAGAGCTTTGATTCCTTTGCATTAAATTCTTGCTTAAGCATTTTCACATTTTCTTGAAGTTCTTGTTTTGCTTAGCGGTTTTAGAAAGTTTTTCTTGCAAGGAATTTAATTCTTGTTTCAACACTTCTCTAAAATTACTTTTTCTAATTCTCAGTCGCACTTGGTCATCCATTTCACGCTCACGGTGGTCAACTCAAATTTTGCACGTTGTTCATAAATAGCAACACGTTCCTTATAGGCATTTAGTTCGAAATTATGGAATCATCGGAGCACATGCGTGTATTCATCAAAGACATAGTCATTGTTGATGCGAAGATGCATCACTTGGTACAACTTCACTTTCACTTTGTTTCACGTATTGATCGTATGGGACAATATTGATATTACCCATATTTTCAACATTTGATTCAATAGTTTCGATTGGTTGTACTTTGTCATGCATCATTGCACATCAACATCATCGTATAGCTTTAATACCTCGAGATGAGTTTGTCCTTGGATGGGCCACTTGTGGTGAAGAAGAGATCTTGGGAGAAACCATTGGAGAGATGCTAGCCATAAAGATTGTGTGTGCACTAGGTCCATCATCTACATCAGTCGTATGCATCACGATCGGCGACTTGAAAGGCGTTCGATGATTGTGACCTATCTCTGAATAGGTCGCTCATCCACATCTCGCATCATAGGTCTTGGCATTACCCTCGGCAGAAGAAACAATTCCTCTTCATCCAACGCAGCACAATTGTCCCGAGCTTGTGCGGTAACATCTTATCTCGGCGTGTCGGCGTTCAGCGGACGCTTTGGAGATGTGCGGTTCCTTGCAATGTGTCCCTCACCACCACGGTTATAGCATTTGATCGGCTTAGCTTGACCTTGGTTACCATTCCTTCCTCGATTACGATTGCCCACATATCCTCTACCAGACCACCCTTCCACGATCATCTTGTCTTTCTGAATGGTTGCACCACAATCCTTCCATCTTTAACGGTGGCTTGATTATGTGGGTTAGATGCGATTACGAGGTTGTTGTTGGTTTGTGGGAGAATTCATGTTTTGACTAATGAGTAGAGCTAGTTGATTAATGATGTTACCAGCGTGTGCATCGGCATCGGCTTGTTTGAACATAGGATCGGGAATGAGTTTGTGATTACCATTACCCAAGGGTATGACTTGTGATGCTTTGGTTGTGATTCCAATGTTTGAGTAGAAAATTTGTTGAGTCATTAGGCGAACTTGTCTCTCCACAGTTGGTTTTGAACGATTGAGAATCAATTTTTCAAACATGGCATGTCTCTCATTCCGAAGGAGGAAGGCATAGAGTTGCTCATAGTTTGTATTCTTCAATCCTTTAGTGAGCTTCACACCGTGACAAACTTGTGCCATTCGGGATTCATGTTGTTCACAAACTTTGAGTTGAGTGAATGTTAGGCATCATCATTCGATGTTCCTCATGTCATTCACTAACTTATGAAATCTCACATAGTACTCATAGACACTCTCATCCGGTTTCATCTTGAAGTGCTCAAATTCGTCATAGGTTGGGATTCTCTGTCTTCCACAGTTAGTTCGAACACAGAGAAGCATCTTAACATTATCCCAAACGCCTTTGCTTGATGTTATGATTGATCGACTTGTAGATGTCTTTAGGAAGACCTTGAAGAACAATGTTTGAAGCCACGATATCGCATCAAATCTTTTTCTCCTTATCATCAAGCTCATCATACATCTTAGGTCCGTCCATTCCGTAAATAGGGTACCATCTTCATTAGTATCAAGTATGTCTCTAGTCGTTTCAACTCGATATGGTCCTTCATCAATGGATTTGAGAATATTGACACCATTTTCCTTTCCAAGGCAATACAATCGATTCGTTGAGCCCAAGAGTCGTGTCGATTACATCGAGCATGGGTGGATGAGTATCTGAACCACCGCTTGTACATCCTCGACAACAGATGGAGATGATGTAGGGACGTTGGTAGACATGTTAACAGTTATACGGATTTTATAACTCAATGATTAAACCGGAAATAGATTCTTTCACGGATTTTACTAAATCAAGAGAAACCGTAAACAATCACTCAAGTCGCTAGATGATAAAGCTCTAAGTCGCTAGGAACAAATGCACTAAGTCGCTACCAATTAATTCGCTAGACGACCAAGTCGCTAGAATCCCAAGTCGCTAACGAGAAAAGCAAGTCGCTAAGTAGTAACTCGCTACGGACCAAGTCGCTAACCAAATTTTGGCGACAATTAAGCTACACAAGTCGCTAGAAACGCAAGTCGCTAAAGAGCAACTCACTCTCGACCAAGTCGCTACCATTAAGTCGCTACCCGTGGAGTTTCCACTACTTGTACTTTAACTCGCTAGATCTAACTCGCTAGCACCAACACCGTAAGTCGCTACAAAATATGAAGCAAGTCGCTACCAAGAAACTATTCCGTGAAGTAAGTCGCTAACATGAAAACCATATAAACTTCACTTTTCAATCGAAAACAACCCAACCAAGATGATTCAAGCTTACCAAATGAAAACCTAAACACTTTTGATGATTCTAAACATAAAAGTACCAACAAAATTCAAACTTAAACACAAGAAATCAACCAAATGATGCAAAACCACTAAACTTTTCAAACTCAAAACCACCTAAAACCACTATAAATCCAAAGATGTGCAAGATATGATCTAACCATGGCTCTTGATACCAATTGTTAGATATTACTTTTCACATACACATCAAACCATAACACAAAGTAGCATATAGATGGAATTCTAGAGAGAAAGTTAGAGGTTTGGGAACTTAGTGAGAGAAAGTGAAAGATATTATTATGAGCTCCAACTCTACCTTGGAAGGTAGAGTATTTATAGTCTTACATAACTCGCCACACTTTGGGGCATGGATCGGGCATACAGGGTAAAGACCGTCCGTCCTCCACGGTGTTACTTAACTAAATTACTACTTAACTTAAAGAACTACGACTACGAGCTTTCTAACGATTACATATACTTGGGTGACCGACTCTTTAATACCGGAATTTCTAATTCCTAACAGGACCAACGTGTAAATTCAAATTAGAATCCAAGGGTTAAACTTGACAATCTCCAATACTCCAAGGACCATTTTGCCAATTGTGAAATTCCAAGGACTAAACATGATCATTTTAAAATCCGAGATCAAAGCGTAATTTCTCAAAACTTTTGGAACTTTTCACCAAAGGACTAATCTGCGACAAGTTATGATTTAAAAAGGACCTTTGGTGACTTTTCTTATAAAACAAATGCCTAGGAACCGATTTTGCCATTTTCGAAAGTCGGGGACCGAAACGCCAATTATGCAAACTTAGCTCGTTTTCATCGATTTTAAACATTTTGCATCCGAAACATATAAAATGCAATTTTGAGATATTTTCGATTTTGATGCATTTACGGCGTTTTAAACGTTTTGCGATTCGAAATTAACCAAAATGATGAGTATTTACACACTTATCAATGAGCAAATCCGATTAAGCTATAATCCTAAGCTACTAGAGAAACCAATTGCCATGTCCTAACATCAAATGATCTAGCATATAATCAAATGGAAGCTACGATGTGGGACGAAATGCGATCAAAGGGATTAGAAAGTAAACATACATAAGCTTAATAAGCTTCTAGAGACCTAGAAAGCTACGGAATTAAAACTAATCTTAATCTACATTAAACCTTCAAATTACTCTAAAGTAAACCTGAAATAAGCAACGATAAAAGTGTGTTGCTACAAAGACAAAATGAGGCAAACCGAATGCATTAACAGCAAACTAAACACTTCTAGATAAGCACAAATTGGTTAACAAAGGCAAAACTTATGTTAACTATATTATTAACACCTAAATAAGAAAGAGCATATCAATTGAATTGATGAACAAGCAAAAAAGCATAGAAACTAATAAAACGACTTATGAAGATAAACTTGCGAATGGACTTAGGACTATTAAATGCATAAAAATAGCTACAATTGCATGATTAACTACTAATTAACTAAATTAAACCGAATCTATAAAGCTAAAACAACATTTTACCTAATCTAATTCATTGTACCAAACACTCTTTAAAACTCCAAATTGCAAGTGGACTTTTGAAAATGGAAGAAACACGAACTCAACTCAATCCAAATACTCAAATAGCTTGAAACTCGTCAATTTAACATTCTCAAAACAGATTTAAGCTTAAATGGATTTTGACTTTGAAAATTGACCTGTTGTTGACTTTTGAGAAACTTTGGAAATAAGTATTAATTGTCACAGAAAACTCATACAAGCCTGTTAGAGCTTATATGAGCTTTTATTAACAGAATTAAAAATGAATCAAGCTTTAATCTCATATTTGAATAACAAATTGCATTAAAGTTGAAAAGTAGAATCTCATTAATGAAAGTAAAGATACAAAACTAAATTGAAACAACCACTACTAATTAACTCTGGAATCTAAAATGACAGAATAAAATGGCCAAAGCTTCTAAAGGCATGAAAAGACCGGACAAGCCAACCGTGATGAAGGAGGTCTTTATATAGCCAAGCACGGGAGGTAAGGAAGCATATGGAACTTCTAATCTCGACCATTGATCATTCAATCTTGTCATTCCTTCTATTCACACCGTTTGATCAAATAGATGATGTGTCTCCTCCAATAAGGTTACTCCCTTTGTCCACCTTGGCAATCCACGAGGTTGTCACACCGACATTTCGATGTTTCTAGATCACTTAAGTGTGGGTAAGTTTTGGGTTGTACGGGTAATTGAGCAGGGTAAATGCAAGGTAAGAGATAACGATGAATCGCTTCTATTTAGGCGGCAGGGATTTTGGAGTTTTTATTTATTTATTTTGACTTTGAGTGTGGACTTTGACCGTGGGATTTTGAGGGATACGGGTAGGATTTTGGATGTGGGCTTGGGTAGAGTTTTGGGCCAAGGGTAGATAGTGTTTGCTTTTATTATTGGACTTGGACTTTTATCTTGAATATCATTTAGGACCATTTATGTAAATTGCAAAAGCCAAGGACCAATGGTGTAATTTTGTGATATGGAAAGGGTGATTTTGGTATTTTTGGGTAAGTGGGATTTATGAGGGTATAAAGTGTAATAAATGATAAGTTAAGGGTAGAAATTGTAAATATGGGAAAGTTGAGGGTCTTTTGTGTAATTTTGGTAAAGTGATGGTGAAAATGAGAAAACTCCCCGAACATGATCCACAACTTCGTAAAATGTAACTTTGATCATTCAAACCCATAAAACAACATCCCGACATTGGCTTTTGCTCTCTTCCTTCTCTCGTGCTCGGTTTTCTTGATTTTGGTGTTCTTTTGTCTATTTTGTCATATTCAGTATCTGCACATGCATAAACTCAAGAAACCAAAAATATTAGACATAAACGGCTCTTTTCTTGGTTATTTTGGGTCTATTTTGGTAAAGAAATGGTATGTGTTTTAGCACATATCAAAATAACCTGCACTAGAAGATTGTCGTGTCCTCACGCAATGTAATCAACTCACGCTTCTAAAACCAAGGATTTCATCCTCTTTCTACTAAACCTATGAAAAGTAGCAAAGATTCCTCAAAAGAGATTAAGAAACCCTCAATTCTAAAAACGCCTGCTTACCTTTTATTTCACATATAGATATTACGTTTAATCATATTCCAATTATGAGTGACGGTTTGTTGAACTTTCATGTTGATTGATAACTCAACATTTTTCAAAAGACATTTTTAAGATCACGGAGTAGGAAACACAACTCAATGAGGAGTGACCATACGGATAGAATTCATCGACCTCGATTTTTCACAAGTCCCCAAACTAAGCGTAAAATCGAAATCATTGTTAAATATGATTTTAGATGCTAACACTACCCATGGAAGTTACTTGTGTAATTACCTCTTGCTCCCATTTTCCTATTTTCCTCTATTTATTTTATTTTGGTGAGAAATGAATTTCTTCAAGTTTCTCGTTCGATAGGTTTTATTCCGATAAAGATATGAAGCTAAGACGCTAATTAGTTTTCCATCTTCTCTCGAAACCGTTGCACACAAGAATGAGGTCCACATCAAGGTCCTAATTTAACACGATTTAGGAGATATCCTTTTTATGGCGGCGAAACAAATCATCTACGAGTCCGAGACATAAGCTTTATTTGGATATCTTCCGAGTCAAAGTTTGGCTTAACACTTATTTAAGCACATTTTCATTTTGCAATTTAGGCCCTCGGTCTTTTCAACCACTAATTCAACGGGATTACCGTTTTATCGAAGTCTTATTATGACTTTGAAATTTTCCTCCACCTTTTGAAGTCCATGACAACGGGGTACCGTCGGACATAGAAATCTTTTATGGATTTGGATTTTCACTTTAATACATTTGGGCTTTATTTCATGTTAATTTTTTCCAAAATCCGAATCCTACGGCTTTTATAACAATAGAAACAATAGCGAAAACTATCAAGAATTAGTTGTTTATTACACGCAACACCGACAAAGACCTTGATGTGTACCCAACTCTCATTAGCAAGGATTCTCTAAAGAAGATAAAGAACTAACTATCGCCAAAAACTTAACATCTTTAATTATTATTAGACAAATATGGGGTGAAACAATTTTGTGAGCAAAAAGCCATAAGTACCTTCGATGAGCTCTAAAGAGAACCATCTACTCCACGCTAGCATCTAAACTCATAAGTAACTCTATCATTCCTCGATCTCAAATTTAAAATCTCAAATAATGAGATCCATGGATGCTTAGCCGATAATTTAATTATCTATGGTTAAGGGAACAAGCTAGGGCTAAACACGCCTGGTCAAGTCGAATTCTATTCCTACTCTCACCGTGGAAAGTCAACAAGGTGTCAAAACATAAATTAACTTAGCTAATGCTTCATCAAATAATCTCAAGTCTCGCATTTTTAAAGTCACTTATTAGAAACTAGCAAAATTTTCAAAGCTTGATATTTAAAATCACTTAGGAAGCTTGCAAATTCTTGGCCTTGTGAGCTAGAATCGCATTTATAGCCTCTTGTCTAAGCAATTAGCAAAGACTTTTTCAAGAAAACGCATATTTAAAGTAACTTCTAAGAAACTCGCAAAGACTTTCCAATCATAAAACTAGCAAAGGCTTACAAAAATTTTAATTTTTTCTCATTGTTGCACAATTTTTTCATTTTCTAAGGAAAAACGGGGTTGCGAGAGTACACGGCAGAGAATAAGCAAGTGCGGTCAAATCAAATCGAAGATTACCCACCCAGACTAAAACGAAACATTGTCCTCAATGTTTAAAGTCAAGGGTATCAACGAAAATCTAAAAGCCGTTTATTAAGTATGCTCAAGTATAAATGTTAGTCGATAAGATTAGGATTATCCATCAGTATCGATCATGAAACTCGAGTGGAGAAAAGACAAACTTCGAGCAAGAGAGTCTTCATATCGGTGAAATCCTAGACAAAAACATCACAAACATCCAAACACAAGAATTCGAAGAGGCTAACCCCTCGTCACTTAAAGAAAATAGAAAGAAGATAGAAACGCTTGTTTTGTTATCGAGTCGTTAGCTTGACCCGCCACGAATTCATTTATCCTTGGGGAAGCAAGTGGAAAAGATAATCTCCATCGGACTTTCATTCAAGAGGTTTGGATAAACATTGAAACATAAGAAAGTTCCACTCCGACGAGATACCCACGGTTCTAAATAGCAAAAACTCTAAACGGTGATACCGGGGTCAAAGATGGTATCCTCACTCCCGCATGAGTGAAGAAGAGGAGAAATCACATTATATGAAAGAAATGGAATAAAGATTTTGATAACAATTAAGATCCATTCTTCATCCTCAAAAATAAATTTCCTATAATCCTTAATCTGATTTTGATCATTTAAGCTCGTAGAGTGATTTTCAACAAACATATCGGGAGGAAGAGGCGGGGTGATGTCATCAATAACGAAACTATTTTGAGAGAGTTGTTCTTCCCCCAAACTAAAATCTTCCTCAAGATTAAAATAGACACGATCGTATTCTGGAGGAGATATGAAATGAGAGAGTTCACCAGAGAACTCCTCGAGATAATCATCATTAATCTTTCTTGGCGGCTCATTTAACGGATCTTCATTCAACAAACTTTCAATCTCTCTTAAATCGGCTTCAAAATCAAAGTCATCGTCCTCACTTCCCGGTGTAAGAGGATCGATGCGAGCGAGTTCATTGGCGAACTCCTCGAGAAGTAAATCAAGAGACGAATCCTTGAGCTCGGGGCTCCGGAGGATTTCCATTAGACGGCTCTACTTCTTTAATTTCTTCAATCAAGATAAACGGAGGTAGGATTTGTGCGGTACTTTGTGAGCTAGGAATTTGCACCTTTTCCATTATGGTCTCCATGTCGGACTCATCACTTTCCTCGTTAAAGATTTGATTGTCAAAATTGAGAGTATATTCTGAAGCGAAGTCAAACAAAGGATTTGTGAAAGTCATTTTGAAAGTTTCTGAAATCGAATTGCAAGGTGTCTCACTCTCAGATACCCTTGGGATTGGAACAAGGTCATCAATATTCTCAAGAGGAGTGCATTCGACTTCCTTGTCCCCCATTGACAAGGTATCTGAAGGTTCGTTAATAAGTGAATCGCAATCGGTTTCAACAATTTCCGGTGAAATTGGATCATCGACTTCTTCCAAAACGACGTCTCTTCTCTCAACCGACATGAGTGAAAGGGAAGAGTCAGAAATGATAGGATCAGAAATGGGAGTGGGATTGCCACTCGAAGAATCGTCATCGATCTTTAAGTTATCTTCTTTGTTAATACAAATATCGTCATTAAACGTTATTTATATTTTTGATCTTTGCCTAAGTTTTGTTAACGACAAAAGTAAATTTAATTTATAAAAGCTTAAAGCTTGTCAAGTTTATTAGATATTAAAACAAGCTTTCTCAAACAATATATTCATCATTCAAGCATTTACATTTATGATTAGTAACATCTTGATATGACTCTAATCATTATGTATGATAGTAGTTTGTAGAATGTGTTAGGTTCTTAAAACCAAACACTACTTAAGCATTGCATATTTCTATTAATAGTAATACAACATTTGACATCATGTATTACATCATAGGAATCATTTGTAGATTCCATTAGATATTTTGTGAAGATTTATACTCTCATATCTTGCACAATCTCTCTTAGATTGAGTTGACTTTAAGCAAGATTTGATATCTTTGTCATGTCGGTCTGGCGGTACCATTTTGGTACACGGCGGAACCCTTTTAAGGGGTCCGCGTCCGTCAGACGCTCTCGTCCATTTTGGCTATAAATAGCAATGCCAAGCCAAGTAGTTTATCATCCCTTTCTAACATACTCTCATACATATCTTCTCTAACCTTTCTAACTCGGTTTCATATCATATTAGTGATCTCTTTGTAGCAAAGAAGATCAAGTCATATTCAAGCTTCAACGAGAAGTTGGAAGTCTTGTTTGTTTAGTGTTGTATGATCTAGTGTTGATCCATACTTCATTGTTGTATCAAACCATCATAATCTTGTGAGTGTGAGTGGTTAGTATTTTAGTCCTCAAAATACATTGTGTGGGAGAAGTTGTACCCTTGGAAAGAACTCGACATCTAGCTTAGTGTCTAAATAGTGTGCGACGTGTAAAGGTTTTCTCCACGGTGAAAGGAGCTTGTTGACTAGTGAAGTTAAACTCTCGAGTGTGAGACTCGGGGAGTGGAGTAGAAAGGAAAAAGAGTCCTTGTAGGCGAACCACTATAAACAACTTGTTGTGGTTTGATCATTTCTTTCCTTACTTACCTATTACATATTGCTTGCATATTTCATCAACATACTTAAGATCAATATCAATTGATCTTTCAATAAGTTTCAAAACAAAGTTTTAATCGGTAAACTATTCAACCCCTTCTAGTTTTCTACAATTGGTATCGAGCCTCGTTGCTCAAGAATTTCTAAAATAACGTGTATTTTATAAACTTGAAACGATCCATGGATTCTCGAAAACTTTAAAGAAGGGCAATCTATGCAAAGACCACCACTCTTTGAAACCAATGGATTTATCTATTGGAAAACCGTTTTGAAACATATGTAAAATCAAAAGATATAGATCTTTGGTTTATTATTGTTAAAGGAGATTTTAGTTCTACAACAAAGGATATTTCGTTGATGAACAAAAGAAATTAGTTGCTAAAAATAATGAAGCTAAAATGATGCTTTATAATGCTTTACCTAGAAAAGAATATGAAAGAATTTTTATGTGTGAAACCGCTAAAGATATTTGGGAATCTTTAATTGTTACACATCAAGGTAATTCACAAGTCAAGGATAACAAAATTGATCTTCTTGTTCAACAATATGAACAATTTGTTATCCCCAAGATGAAACCATTGATTGTGGCTTTGCTCGCTTTAACACTATCATTACATCACTTAAAGCACTTGACGAATCTTTTCGTAGTAAGAACTTTGTCGAAATTTCTTAGAGCACTCCATCCCAAATGGAGAGCTAAAGTGACCGCTATTGAAGAATCAAAAGACCTCTCAATAATGTCACTAGACGAGCTAATTGGCAACCTCAAAGTTCACGAAATGGTAATGGAGAAAGATTCGAGATCATCAAAGGAAGAAAGGAGAAGATCAAATCCGTTGCTCTTAAAGCAAAGGCGGAATCAAGCGATGATGGTGAATCTTGTTCGATAGTGAAGATGAGGAGTATGCCATGGCCGTTAGAGATTTCAAGAAGTTCTTTAGAAGAAGAGGAAAGTTTGTAAGACAACCTCGAGAAGAAAAGAAGCCATTCAAAAAGATCGGGATGATAAGAAGATCAAAGGTGAAAGAAAGTGTTTTAGATGTGGTGATGCAAGTCATCTCATAGGAGAATGTCCCAAGCCACCTAAGAGCAAAACTCAACGAGCTTTTGTAAGTGGTGCTTGGAGTGATAGTGAAGACGATGAAGAATCAAGCAAGGAAGAGATCGCTCTAATGGCACATGAGTCAAATGAGGTACTTTCCGATTCTTCTTATTCTTCCATAGATGATGACACTTTGCAAAACAATATAATCAATTGTGTGAGCTAAGTCTAAAATCATAACTAAAAATAATTTTCTAAAACTAAAAGGAGTTTTGGAAAATGAGGTATATGAGTTAAAAGAAAAGCAAAACGGCTTGAAAAGGAAAAGCAAATGACAATGATTGTAAATCATGTCAAGAGCTAAATCTTGAAATAGAAAACTAAAGCTCACACAAGAAGTTTTAATAGAAAATAATTCTAAGTTTAAAAGGTTTAACAAAACATCGCTATTGCCGATGAAATAGTTAAAATCCATAAAACACCGGGAGACATGAATGGGCTAGGGTTTAATGAAGTTTTAATACCTAAGAGTCAAAACAAACGGCCGAAAAGGACGAACATTCATCAATCTGTGGCAGACAGCCACGGACGACGGAACCAAAATAAGGGTTCCGTCCGTTGTAAAACGGTACATGGTACTTCAGAAACGTAATGTTCGCAATACGGACCGTCTTGAATTTGTTAAAATAACAAAGAAAACCAATGATAATGTTAAACTAAAACCAGCCATTATATCGAGTAGGACTTATTAAAATGAATTTAGATCAAAACTACTCAACAACGACATAAAACTTCTTTGCCAAACGCCTTTCCTAAGAGCAACCACAACGTTCAACATAACTACCAACACAACGGTTGGAATCAAAACTTTCCTAGACCATATCAAACTCAGATTACATGCCATGGAATCCTTATCCATCATTTCCATACATGAATCAAATAAATGGTATGTTTAACCCAAACGGACCCATGAGATATTGGGGACCAAATGTTTGAGTTATTCGCTTCTTAGGTATGTTTGAAAGTTGGATTGGAACCCGATGAATGGATAAAAGATAGTGGATGCTCACGACACATGACGGCAACAAAAGTCTCTTCTCATCATACCAAGAGTATGACGGAGGTAATGTCACTTCGGTAGCAATCTCAAAAGCAAAATCATTGGCAAAGGTACGATTGCTCATAACTCTCTAACTATTGAAAATGTTGCTCATGTGGATAGGTTAGGATTTAATCTACTTAGTATTAGCCAACTATGCGATAAAAAGTATAAAGTACTATTTGATGAAAATGGTAGTAAAATACTAAAAGATGGTATCACCATAGCTAAAGGAGTTAGGAAAAATAACATATCGTCATGAAAATAGATAAAACATATAATGACAAACTTTGCCTAACAACATTAGACGATAGCTCATCTCTTTGGCATAGACGCTTAGGTCACGCTAATATGAGACTTATACAAAACCTATCTTCAAAAGAGTTAGTTAGGAATTTGCCAAAACTAAAATATGACCAACACTTTTGCGACGCTTGCAAAATTGGTAAACAAACACATAGTAGTCACAAATCTAAAAATATGATATCTACATCTAAGTGTCTAGAATTATTACATATGGACTTGTTCGGACCATCCGCTATAAGAAGCTATGGAGGCAACTTATATACTTTGGTCATAGTAGATGATTACTCAAGGTTTACTTGGACGTTATTTTGAAAACCAAAATGAAGCTTTTGATAAATTTGAAATACTTAGCAAGAAAATTCAAAATCTTCTAGGTGTCAAAATTGTGTCGATCCGAACGGATCATGGTCGTGAATTTGACAACGAAACTCAATTTGGAAACTTTTGTGATACAAATGGTATAACACATAACTTTTCCGCTCACGAACACCTCAATCAAATGGAGTAGTAGAGCGTAAAAATAGAACAATTCAAGAAATGAGTAGAACAATGCTTAATGAACAAAACATTCCTCAAAAGTTTTGGTGTAACGCTTGACACTTCTACATATATTTTAAATAGAGTCCTAATACGTCCTTTCCTAAACAAAACACCATATGAACTTTATAAAGGTAAAAAGCCAACATTAGGATATTTTAAAGTCTTTGGTTGCAAATGTTTTATTCTTAACACTAAGGATTATCTCACCAAGTTTGACCCAAAGTCTTATGAAGGTGTATTTCTTGGTTACTCTCAAACTAGTAAAGCTTACATTGTCCTAAATAAAGAAACAATGATAGTCGAGGAATCGTTGAACATAACATTTGATGAAAGTCCACCTCCCTCTAAGACATCACCTTTGGTAGATGATGACTTAGTTGAAAGTCAAATAATTGAAGGTCAAATTAATAATAATAAGGAAGATGAACCATTAAATAAGGAAATTGTCAACATAAAAGAATCTAAAAGTCATCCATTAGAAAAGGTCATAGGAAAACTTAATCAAAGAACCTTAAGATCACAAGCTCAAAATCAAAGTAATCATTTTTGTTTTGTATCCACCATTGAACCAAAACCATAAATGAAGCAATAAAAGATGAATCATGGGTAATGGCCATGCAAGAAGAATTAAACCAATTCGTTAGAAATGATGTTTGAAACTAGTTCCAAAACCCAAAGATCAAACTATAATTGGAACAAAATGGGTCTTCAAACAAAATGGATGAAAATGGTATAGTATCTAGAAACAAAGCTAGGCTTGTTGCACAAGGTTATAATCAACAAGAAGGAATTGACTATGATGAAACTTATGCACCGTAGCTAGACTTGAATCTATTAGAATATTACTTGCTTATGCATGTGCTTATGATTTTAAATTATTTCAAATGGATGTCAAAAGTGCTTTTCTTAATGGGTTTATTAACGAAAAGTGTATGTTGCTCAACCTCCGGTTTTACCGACTTTGAGAAACCACATCATGTCTTCAAACTCAAGAAAGCTTTATACGGCCTTAAACAAGCACCTAAAGCTTGGTACGACCGTCTTAAGACTTTTCTTATTGATAACAAATATACTATGGGATTAGTAGATAATACTCTTTTTACTAAGAAAAAGAAATCACAAATTATTATTGTTCAAATATACGTTGATGACATTATATTCGGATCAACTTGTCAAGAACTATGTAATGATTTCTCTAAAATCATGCATGACGAGTTTGAAATGAGTATGATGGGTGAGTTAAACTTCTTTCTAGGACTTCAAATTAAACAACTAGAGGATGGTATTTTCTTTAACCAATCTAAATATATAAAAGATATGCTTAAGAAATTTGGTCTTGAAGATTCCAAACCAACTAAAACACCCATGTCTTGGGACACTAAACTCACCAAGGACGAAGAAGGTGAATCCGTAGATAACACTAAATATAGAGGAATGATTGGTAGCCTACTCTATCTTACGACTAGTAGACCCGACATTATGTTTAGTGTTTGTCTATGTGCTCGCTTTCAAGAAAACCCAAAGGCATCACACTTAGAAGCATTAAAAGGATTTTAGATATATTAAGGGAACAACGTGTTTAGGATTATGGTATCCCAAAGGAACGGGTATAGAAACCATAGTGTATGCCGACTCGGATCATGCCGGTGATTATGTCGATAGAAAAAGTCAAGTGGTATTTGCACTTTTGTTGGACATTGTCTCACCTCATGGTTTGCAAAGAAGCAAACGGCTTTAGCCATCTCTACTACTGAAGCCGAATACGTCTCAGCCGGAAAAGCATGTCAACAAGCTCTTTGGATGAAGCAAGCCCTCGTAGACTACGGAATTCATCTCAACGACATTGTGATTCTTTGCGACAATAAAGGAGCCATCGATCTCAGCAAAAATCCCGTTCAACATGCTCGTACAAAGCACATTGAAATCCGTCATCACTTTCTTCGCGACAATGTTCAAAAAGGAAACATTTCAATCGAGAAAGTATCCTCCGAAGACAACATTGCCGACATCCTTACTAAACCTCTTAAACGAGAACCTTTTAATCTTCTTAGACTTGGTTTAGGGTTAATGGAACCAAGCATGTAGGATAAACATAGCCTAAAACATTAGAATAGTCAAAACAAAACAATTTTGTCTTGTTTACGCTCACAGCAATACGGCACTAAACGACAACACGGACGGAACCAAAATTTGGT